>PYUH01000101.1:1010104-1093265 GCA_016808085.1 Suaeda aralocaspica
AAAAAAAAAAAAAAAAAAAAAAAAAAAAAATCAAAGCCATAAAGCCCCAGCTTGTTTGAGGATAGGCACTAATTCACCAGAAAGATGAGTAGCCATAACTTTTTCTAGGCCCCCAAATAACGCTCCACCCACAAACACCACAGGAAATTGTAAGGTGCTTACATTCTTATTATTTGTGAAAGAATTTAGAATAGATGATTCATTAATATTAGAATCAATTTGAAATACAGGTGGATTAACTCCTAACCCAAGTAACAATTTTCTTACCACATGACACATACAACATCCTCTTTTGCCGAACACAATTACTGGATTCTCCTTCACTAGACTCTCCATTGTGGAGAGCGTGTTATTGTCATCATTCTCTTCGTCTCCACTATTAGAGGCTCCCGCCACTGGTATTGGCGGGAGCGTCTCCCATCTCTTATAAGGCAATGCCTCTTGCATCGCTACCTTACAAGAATAATTATTAAAATCAACTGATAAGACAGTTGTTATTTATAACGGCTTTTTTTTGTTTTAACTAGACGTCTTGAGCTCGAAACCTATAGGGCATTTATGTAAGAAGGGGGGGAGGGGGGGAATGGTAGGTGGGAAAGAGAGGAATTTATATATAGGAAGGAAAAAGAGGAGAGTAAAGAGGGGTTGAGTTGGACGTCAACTATGAGGTTGAAGGTGGGGTAAGAGTGACGACATAATTTGCGTCACAAAAACTGTGAGTGGGTCGTGGATATCGTCATTGATTGCTGGATTAAAATGCTATGACGTACGCATTGACGATGACCTCCTCCATATCCAATAAAAAGGCTAATTCTATCATGTATATATTGCCCTAGATTTGTTATGCTAATGAATATAACATATCATCATACCAAGTATATTATAATTATATTATCTTGCTACTACTCGGATTATACTAAAGTGTTTTGTTAATTTGACTCTCCTAAATAAAACATATCCTTTTTTGGTCTAATCGTTTTCCCACACTGGGTAATGAACAAAATTCTTGAATGAACAATTGAAGTTAATTTTTTTTGGATTATATTTTTTTGCTTGTATAATCAGTTGAGATTACAATCATGAACAAAATAAAGTTGGTTTTATTAATAAAATAATTATTCGAATTTATTTGATCGAATGAAAATATCTCTTATAAATAAGAATGGTCACACCATGTGCTTGGCCAAACTCAACGTACACATGCTCAACTCAAATTCAGACATATTGTACATACACAGTATTTCCTACGGCTCATTATCTTTGCTACAATGTTCATTTTTATTGTCTCAAATATTTTGCCTCATTTTCTTATTTAGTAACATTTTCTCTCTCATATACCAAATCTACCTCAAATACCTTTTATTTATCAAACCAAGCACTAATTTTGTGTGGAAAAAAAAATTAAAAGTAGCAAATAATTTGAACTGAAGGATTACTTTTTTTTGTTATAGATGACAATTAATATATATTTATTACTAGATTACTTATTAGTAGGTAAAATGCCCCCCGCATAGATGCATCATTCTCCATCTCCCTTAGTTGGACTTGGACATACGCGTAAATTGAACACCATCCTCGTTTAAGATAACATGCTAAATAAAAGAGAAACTCTCTACACCATTGATCGTAAAATAAATAAAATTAAAGTCCAAACTTCGAAATTAAAAATGACATGTAGATGCTATTCTACACAATAAACATGATGAACAAAATTACAAGTTTCCCCGAAGTTTGAAGTTACATTGAATAAAGCCGAAGATAATATATCTAAGAAGAATACAAACACCAAATCGAATACGACAAATCTAAAATGATATAGCTTATTAATGAAAACCTTAAAGTGGTACATATAAGATTTAAAGGATCCGCTAAAAATATTAAGTTTGCTAAAAATCATGAAAACCATAAAAAAGGGGTACATATAAGATTTAAAGCGGTACATATTAAAATTAAAGTGGTATAGATACATTTACAACAATTTTTTTATTATTTATGAAAATGTCATCAATGGAATATGTGTGCCCTTTATACCTCTATTGTACCATTTTTTTATGGTTTTCACGGTGAAAACAATTTTCACATGATCCTTTATATATATATATATATGTCACTCAATTAAGTAAAGTACTAATATATCTCCCATTATGGAAATTTTTGTAATTATAATAAACGGCTATCAAATAAAGTAGGTAATACTACGTATATATCTACATTATTAGGAAGTATTATGTACGATGTATATCTGTATATAGGAACTGGTTGCATGTTTTATGTAACTTGTTTGGAAGTGGAGATATCGATGACGGTTCAACAAGGCACACATGGGTTTGCGCCGACCATTTTTGATCAATTTATCATTATCACTAACTAGCTAGCCAAGGACCAAGGTGGTAAGAACTTGCATAGACATTACAACACATAAATGTCATTTTCGGCATTAATTTTATTTTTCCACTAAAGCTTCACGAGAATAATGGTTTCGATAGGTAAAGATGTTGGCCCTTTTGTGGTTCATGGGTCCCAACATTAATGGTTTTAATATGAGGCGTAAGGGAAATGTACATTACTATCAGTTATCGGCCAATAAGAAAAAAAAAAATCAGTGTTATCATATTTTTTTTTAAAATAGTGACTATTTAATTTCGTCATTAAAGAGTAATGCGTATATATTATTGTTGTTGTATCGATAATATGATCATTTTGATAAATATCCATTCCCTCAATTCCACTAACTTCTTTCTTGTTGCTTTGCTAGTTATTGTAGACCTACATAAACCAAAGAATTCGAGGAAGAAAGTATGAGATCATTTCTTGATTGAAATGATAATAATCAGCTCCAGTTCGGAAATGATCGGCATTTGGACCTGATCGGTCTTAGCGGTTTACTTCCGCTCTCCAATTTTATATTATACTAATTAATATAAATATAAAATGCAAATAATATGTTTTTAATAAGTAAGATTGATTGAATTTTTTTTTTTTTTAATAAAACTCAAATTCAGTCCAACCGGTACGGGTTGAAAAAAATCAGGAATTCTAGTTTGGTCTCATGGTGGACATTTGGACCGATGCAAAGAAAGACGATGAAATAATGAAAAACGCCCAAACCAAAAAAAATAAATAATTTTAAAAAATGTCATTTTTATTGACACTGATAATTTGTGTTGTCATACATGAAATTGATTTATGAGTTATCCTCTAAGGTGCGGGCCAACTTTATATGTTTACTAAAATTACTAGTTGAATGTTTTTTGTGGACAATAATACTATATACTAATGTTATTGGTTCCTCAATTTCAGACTAATAACAACGTTAGAATGTGCAGATTTTTAAGTTTTGTTTAATTATGACCATCATCTACAATTGTTCACAAAAACTAAAACTACGATATAAAAATGTATTGTATTTGTTGGGAAGTTTTATGGCCTTTCTTATACAAAAATCCCAACAAATATTTAAATAAACAAAACCATAGTGATTTACGTGAGTCGGTGAAATTAGACCTATATTCATAGGTAGGGGATTCGAGAGGTTCTTCACTATAATGAATAAAAATATAGGATAATATATAAGGAGTTCTAAATACTATTGCCTTAAAGGTGTGATCTAATTAATCAACTGAAGGGTCCTTTTAAATACAATGGAACTCTAGAGTATTCCACAAGTGTAACTCAACTAGCCGTTATACAATATATTATGAATTTAGGAAATATTATTCAATATGATTTTAGGAAACATTCAATGAAAATTTGAAGTCATACAATAATAGGGAGCTACAAGAGCGAATAGTGAGAACCGATCTCAAAATCGACTGTGAAGCTTAAACCAAGCAGATATATTTTAATTGTTTGTTACAAAATAAACGTTGATGCCTATAAACATAATAGAGTTCCAAAAAAATAAACCCAAATACCCAATCAATATTCTGTCAAACAAGCCCAATTATCCTTTTGTTGTTTCAGACAACCCAATGCTTTATTGTTTTGTTGGTTCACTCAGTCAGCCAAATTATCCATTATAATTTATGGATCCATGAAACTTGGTGTAATGCAAACGGTAAAATTCCTTTTGTACTTGATGAGAGGGAACCATTTACATAATTACATTCCTATATTAAAGGTTTTTTTTTTTTTTTTTTCTTTTTGAAGGGAAAAGAAAATCCTACATTAAAGCTTAAGCTAAGCAATCAAACAACTTTACAATAATATTAGCGGAAATTAATTTCATGTACTTGCATTAACCAATCACTTAGAAAGTGAGGGCTAATTCAGATTGTTGAGAAAGCTTCTTTCCCAATCGGTTGATTTTCATCGCATGCTCTTGCAGATCCTTAGCGAAAAAACTCAAACATCTAGACCATAATATTCTGAATCCATTATTTATGATTTTATGGAGTTTTTTGAGTTGCAAAATGCAAAGTCAGTTTTCGATGAGATATACACTTTGCACAAATGAATACATAATTGATTACAATCCGCCCTTTCTAGGGAAAAATTTCATACATGCTTCATTAGAATCTGTTTACACTAAGAAGCAAGTTAGAAAATTACAAATTTTCTGTTTTCCTTGACTTATACAAACTTAAATCAAACAACACGAGAAAAATATCCTGAGATAGTTCATCATCTCTGAATTGAAAAAACCAATAATGCAGATTTGCAACCAAAGCATTCTGCAGTTCTGTCTCTACTAAACTGTCACTTGGGGCTAATTGACTTTGTTCGTAGCCCCAACGCATGTCTACATCTAATAAAAACAAGTTCTTAACTTTTAAAATCAAAGAGCAATATCGAGAAGCATATCTCTCACAGCATATAAATCATTTGGCCCAGGGCAATTGCTCACGACTTTGGTTACAGATGGAGACTTGTAGCAAGGCTGTCCTTCAACGAGAGGCCAAAATGCAGGCTCTGGAGGTGGAAAAGAACCATGTTTTCTCTCTTTATGAATTCCGTGCTCACCCTCAGTGAGGGAGAACCCGAACAGCCTACAGCTATTTTTTGCTGCAGGAACCAACTCGTCACTGCCGTCTGATAGAGAGTTGTATGATGGAGTGGCAGTGTAATTTACACGTTCTGAATTTATTACCCTGGGTGGTTGGCACACGGAAGATCTGAAGCTCCGAGCTTGCTGAATGCTAGCAGGTGGAAACATTAATACTGAGGATGGTGAAGATACTTGTGCTTTAAGCCATCCATTTCCACAGTTAGGCACTTGAACACCCTCGAAGATTTCAAGGGGTCCACCACCATTTTCTTGCCTATGGTTGGCTGATGATGTTAGACCGTCTATATGAGCCGGACTTAGATGACGTATTTCTTGACCTTGCAAGACCTTTTGGAATCGGAATGATTCCCTGTAGCCTATGCCTTTGGCAGTCCTCCCAAAATCACCAGAGGAAATGGAGCTAGGAAAGCTTCTTCCTGGATCAGATGGGGTGAGACGAGGGTGAGGGTTTTCATTACCATCGCAGGCAGAACGAGAACCCAATTTTTCTTGACCTTGCAAGACCTTTCGGAAACCTAAGCATTCCCCAAAGTCTGGCATTCCAACTCCAGCTGCATATAATCAAATGATAAAATGCATTTAGCTTGTTGAAACCTTATAATTTGATGATGCAGGTAAAAAGTTAAGTAATTCAGACTCTCCATTTCATGATATCCTTGACACTTCTTTTGGGGTACAATCATAGACACATTTGTAAAATAGTCAGGGAGTCCTATTCTTCTTTTGGGACAGTGCATACAAGTACCAGAGTCCGAGAAGCATAGGTAGGAAGATTCGATTTTTGAGCTTGAAGATTTTTTAGGTTGTAAAAAGGCTTACTTGGAACTGAAAATTCTGGTTTTGTAAGTGGCAAACCAACTCTGCTCCTCTTCAGGCCAGAGGCCATTACGCTGCTGGGACTGGGAAATGAACCAGTTGGTTCAATTTCCCATGGAGAGACTCTGCCGTGGCGGTTCACCTCTACATCATCCCACCTTACCTGTGCAATTAAGAACAGAAAGGACTTGCAACCTTAGTGAGCTGTAATGAGCTTTTAAGTAATGATAATAACTCTGACAACAAATGCCTCAGCTGCAATTTCTGTTATACTAGTTTTTTATTCCTTTTGTTTACCACAATTCCACAGATTCTGTATTCATCTTCTAAAAATTTGTATTAGTGGAAGGCCTGGTCTCTGAAGTCTGAACTTGGAGGTTATTTTTACGTTCAGCGTTTCAGGTGGAAGATTCATATACAGCTGCAAGTTCCGCCTTGTCTCCTTACCAATATAATATAAAGTGCTTGTATGCACTTGCAGATAAATGCTAAGTAAATATGTAATGAAAATAGAATGACTTCCAACCGCGATTAATGATGCATATAAAAAGTGAAATGAAAAATAGTTTTTCAAATATATTCATACCATTAAGCATCTCCATTTCGAGCGAGGCCATCTTATAGGATCTAACTCAGCCATTCCAGTAACTACTCCAGTGTACCTATTGCAGATTTGCAGCAGCTCAACTAAGATGGCAGCATAAGATGCATAGTATAACAAGACAATTGCAATAACAAACCATAGCTAACCTTCTTTCACCAGCATCTTCTGCCTCAAATCGCATCTTAAACCTCATCCCCACATTGAATGGAGTATCCAGGCTCTTCAAGTACCTCCGATATGGTACAATGAACTCAGACGAACTTGCTCTACAAGATGAAAAAAGATGTACAAATGCAATTCAGATTTTGAACTGTATTACTCATATTGCTGGTTGCAAATACAATGCAGAAGTGCAAAATGAATTTTGACACAATGCACAACACAACCCATGAAACCAATCATGAGATATATGAGGTGCAAGAAAGACATTCGCTTTATACTTTGTGCTCCATATTGCACATCCCAACTAAAAGAGCAAATTTTAAAACCTGCTAGCGCACAAGGAAAGACCTTCATTCTTGGTATTCTATTCACCTAATGTGTTATAGTCCTCTTTTACCGACTTAAATAGGAGCTGAACAGCACAATACGAGTCAGCAATTGTGAAAAACTTGTCATAATGTCATGCAACATACGAGATTATATAGAAAGCATAAAAATATGACTTATTCGAACAAATAATCATATATCTTGTTAATAAGCGATAAAATAACAAGACATATTCCACAATGGGTTATGGACAGAATCGGTTATGACATAAGAATTCATTTGACACTCCAAGAAGAGAATAATAATGTTCAATTTTAAAACTGCAAGAATAAGAATCTAGGATGTAATGATGTATTGCAGTAACAAAGCATAACTGAACCAAAGGTGATGAGCTTCTCGAAGACGGAAAAGGAGAAATTAAAAAAATATATATATTCAGGAATATGGGATATGTAGGCATATTAGCACCAACAGAATAGCATAATGCACAGAAGGATGATAAATGTTCTTACTGATCACATACATATACCATTGAAAGAAGGTTAAAATATATGTGAACCGTGCCCCATTTAAAACAGCATGGAAAACAATGAAGAAATCAGATACTCAACACAAATTTTTTTAAAAAGAAAGCTCGACAATTTGATTTGTTAGCTAACGACAACTTGCAGTATTCGTTCCTACAATACCTTGGGTTGTAACAAACACTGAAAACACGTCCAGATGATATGGCACCAAATGCAGCAGTAACGCTGCTATTACCGGACACAGGTCTGCTACCAAGAGCAGGAAAAGAGGCAGGCCCTTTCAGTTGAACTGCTCTTCGAATTCCTAGCCTCAACTCTCCATCAGCACCTCTACAATCCAAAAGAACAACATGATACAAAGAATATCAGCACTGACTTCTATGGTAAATACAATAAAATAGTTGGAATAAACTAGTAAATCCTATGTTGAAAGTGTTGCCGTACCTGAGGAATAGCACTGCATCTCCGGACACCAGCTTCTTTTTGTTCACAAAAGCACTCCACCCTGTTGTGAGCAAATGCCTGCGCGGCTGACCTGCTCCAGCACAGTAGGAACACAACATATAAAATAAATAAATAAATGAGGATGAAATTTTAATTTTCTTGTCTAAATTCTCCAAAGAAGTACTTTTCATTACCAGAAGCATCAAGTTATTAAAAAATTCAATGTTTAGACTGATGTAGACTATGGGCCGAAAATTATACACCTAAACCATCAAATTGCCAATAGAACATTTGATATCCAACAAAAGCAACAAAAGTAGAGAAGCTAGAACTTCATTTCAGATGAATTATGTATCCAAAAAGAAATTTTGCTCTATACCGTGTAAGGCATGTACATTAAGAATAATGTCACTAGTTTTTAACAAACATACACCTTAGAACATTCGATTTCATATTAACTCTCAATGTATGCATTATCTAAGAGCCTAATTAATCAACCAAAACCTTCGTCCTGTTATTGGGGTCAGCTACATGCCTACATGAACAAAATTGATCATTCCGTGTGGTCATCCTCGTGTTGTATGTATTATCTAAGAGCCTAGAACGCCTAGAAAACTGAACACAATGCCCCTAACCTCCAATGTACCTCTGTAAATGTGCCTAAACCTCCACTCTAATCCATGAAGATCTTTTGCAACAAGCTCCTGAGATGGCCTCTGCTGCTTATAATCCTACACCAAAATTTTACACATTAATTAACAAATTCTAACACTGTACTTATCAATTGGTGAAAAAGATGTAGAGGAAGAGTTTACCAGTGGAGGGAAGCAGTCCTCGGCGGCGCGGCGAGGGACAGAAAATCCACCATGAGTGCTGGTGTCTGAGGCAGTAAGAGTCTTGCAAAACATGTGTGGTGTTGTAGACTTAACAACATCCTCAAAATCATCATCATCTTCCCCTTCAATTTCAGCTTCACTCTCTTTCAATTTCTCCTCAACCTACCACCAAAATTCACACACCAAATTATTGCCACAACATAACATTGATTAATCAAAAAGCACAAAACTTTAGGCACAAAAAAAGACTAAAATATCAACAAAATAGCATATTTATATACTCCTACAATAGTCTAGTACTCCATAATTAAATACAATTAGAGAAATGATTAATTAATTGAATAATACCTGATTTTCTGGGATTAGAGAAACTTGAGCATAAACTTCATCAGTAGCTACTTCAGCCTACCAAAAAAAAAAAAAAATGAGCACACATTTCAAAATGAAACCAAACACCCAATTTAATTAATCTAATAATAATCAAACTACTAAATTCTCCCAAATTCCCAGAATAAATATTAATCCCCAAAATCATGACAACATTATACTCTTAATTAAACCAACCAACATTCACTGCATTTAAGAAACAAATCCAAAATTAAATTAAATTGAATTTAAGTACTTAAAAAGGCAAACTTTCTTTAAAAGCACATTAAACAACTAAACCCTCATATTGCAAAATTGTTCATTTTTCTAAACCAATAATTAAAATTAAATTTTTTTTTAAAAAAAATTCTCTTTTTATCATACAACAACTATTTTCAACCAAACAAGTAGCAAAAACAGCATATACCCAGAATTAAACCCTTATGTTGCCCAAAATTGAAACACTTAACACCCAAAAAAAATTCACATTAAATTGAACAAAAAATTGGAGAAAAAAAAAGAAAAGAAAAAGAAAACTTACATGAAGTTGAACATCAAGAACACGACAGAACACGTGAGGAGGAATATTATTTTGGTTGGAATCAAAAACATTATTATTATTATTATTTAAATTATTAGAAAAATCAAAATCAGGCATATTATTATTATTATTATTAAGAAAATGATTTTGTTGTTCTTCTTCAAGGTGACCTTGAGGCAAGTAAAGTACCAAATTGCCCTTTTTAGGCAAAGTGATTAAAGGACCAGCACAAGCATGCCATAACTCCATACAAACAGATGAAGTTGAAGATGATGAAGAAGATGAATTATTATTAATAATAAAGTTGGAATCTTGGAAATTTGGGGAGTTTTGCATAGTGGTATTATTGTAATTATTGTTATTATCTTCTTCATCTTCATTGACTGTATTCAAGTCAATTAAGACACCCATCATAGCAAAACAAAAATGAGGGGAAAATTGAAAATTGTTGAAAAAAATGAGATTTTTTTTAGAGAGAGAAAGAAGAGAGAGAAGGGGTAAAATGGGGGTTTATGAATATTTGCTACAAGGAGACTAAACTTAGGTAAGACAGGTACTTAACCTGCAAACCCACTGCATTGCTAAAAGGAGAACTACTCTCTCCCTCTAAATTGAAGGGAGTTTTTTTTTTTTTTTTTTTTTTTTTTTTTTTTTGAGATTTAAGGTGTCAAATCAAATCAACAAAAACCCAAAAACAAAAAATAAAAAAGGGTATTTTTTTTTTTTAATTTTTGATTAGTTTTTTGGGTGGGAAGAAGGAAAAAGATTGGATTTTTATTAATGGGGGTATGGAGTAAATGAAGGAAGAAGGTGAGTAATAGAAAAATTTGAATGAATTAAATTAAATTAGGTTTTAATTTATTTTCTTTTTTTTCCATTATTTAAAAAATTAAAAAAAAAAAAAAAAAAAAAATNNNNTAAAAAAAAAAAAAAAAAAAGAAAGAAAGGAAAATGGTGGTATTTGATCTGCAAAGAGTGTTGCTTTGCAGGTCAGACTGTTTGCTGTATCTGTTTTTCTGCTGCTGCTGTTGTTGTGAGTCTGTGATGTGTGGCAGAAAAAAAACACAGTAAGTTTAGATGAAAGAGAAAATTAAAAATTTTAAAAATATAATAAAAATGAAAAAAAAAAAAAAATTTTTTTTTTGGGTTTTTGGGAAGGAAATAATAATGGAGAGTTTGTTGGATAAAATTTAGAGAGAGAGAAAGAGTGAAGTACTGAAGCAAGTGAGTGAGTGAATAAAGTGAGTAAGTGAAGAAATTAAAAAATAAAAAAAAAGAGGAAAAACAAAAGTGGAAGTGAATAAAAAAAGCTTTATTGCACAACCCCCTATATTTCCGGGCGCCTTTGTCTAATTTATCCTCCTTCTGCTTCGGTAGCTCTCTCTTTTATTTAAGTTTTAATCTTTCTCTTTCACATGTCCCCCTACTAGCTACTACCTACTATTGTGTTACTATTATATGTCCTTTTTCACCCCCTACTACTTTGAATGTATATATCTATGTCCACTTGTTTGTTGTTACTTGTTACTCTGTTCGATTTTTTTTACTTGCTATATATATATATGATTAAAAGAAAAGTTTCTTGTTATTTGTTATATTATCTCTTTAAAAAATAGGAAATATTGTATGTTGATATTTATACTCAATTTTGGGACAATTTACCCTCATATAACACATTGTAATTATCCTATCTCTTTATTTAGCATATGCAAAAGTTATGATCTCGATAATGATAATGATATTTATTGATCTTTGTACCAATTTTGTACGTAGCAAGTTATAATCAACAGAGATAGTATTATTTTTTTCCTTTTATCTAGGTGAATTTGTAATTGTAATCTTGATGAATTTTTGTTTTTGGTCCTAGGCTAGGATGCATCGCAAAAGAAGTTAGGTCTGGTTTTTGTATCGAATTGACCTAAATTAAGCGGATTGAATTAAAACTCTGAACAGAGCAAGATCGTTTTGGAATATACAATAATTGAATAGACCTAAAATTATGCTTAGACTTTATGTTGAACTAGATTCGATTGAAATTCATTGACATCAAATTTCAAAATAAGTATGAAATCAAGACTTTAGAAAGGAACTTAGGGCCTGTTTACTTCAGCTTAAAATCAGTTCCGTTCAGCTCTTCTTTTATTTTGCTACTCATTAATCCTTCTAAAAACTTCAGTCCAGCTACAATTAGTTCGGTTCAGTTGTTTTCAATTGAAGTAAACATGCTCTTAGAAGTATTAGCTAAAATTTAATGGCGTGGTGATTAAGGTTGAATCTCGATAACCTCATTTACGTTTGAGACATTTAAATTTTTGCGTTATTTCCCTAATAAAGATTGGTCTTTTCATTATTTTTTTCTTAGATGATTAACTTAAACATCCAATATTTAAAGAAACAATATTTCTTTCAAAGAATATTTGATGTGGTTGAGTATTACTTTTAAAAAGTAGATAATTAAGTTATATAAATATAAATTGACGATTCAACCCTAAAGATTTCAAAAGAGTATATTAGAGGACCAATTCAACCAAAAGCTTAAGCTTATGGTTGAGGCCCAAGAATATTTTATATACTCTATCACGCCCCCTCACACGAGAGCCCATTGGGCTTGAAGTGTGGATGCAGCATGGGCCCCCTCATACCCTGCGCTTAATAATTTCACTTAGAAGGGAGGGGTGGATGAGATTCGAACCCGTGACCTTTGTGTCACGTTGGCTCTGATACCATATTAGAGGACCAATTCAACCAAAAGCTTAAGCTTATGGTTGAGGCCCAGGAATATTTTATATACTCTATCAGAGTATATGATGATCCACATACAGTAATGTGTCTTATGAATGTAATACTACTCCGTAGAAATGATTTACTTTAATACACCATCTAGCCAATGTGTGAAAAGATGTTTAATCATTTGAATTTTGTCAAATGTGTGTGGGTGCGGAAGTACGATGGAGAGTTAAAAGAAGACCAAAATAAACTTGAATGAGGGTTGTTAGTAGGGATATGAGGGTACTCGGGCTTAAAGAAAATTTAGTGTCAAACAAGGATAATTGGAGAAAAAAAATTTCTGTAGATGATTTTTGCAACTTTTCATATTAATTCATGTCTAACCAACTCTATATTAATTTGGAATTAAGGTATTGTTGTTGTGCGGGGTGGTACGGGGGTACCTATAAGTGTTGAGTACAAGGCATGCATGCTCATTACATAGATGGGCCAACAATCCAACATGGTTACATCAAGCTTCCATGATATGTAAGTTGTAACCCATTTATTTATTTTGGCTCTTGACATAAGATACATGTATTACACATAATAAAATTCATCATAATAGTAGTATAGTATAGTTAATTTGACCTTAAGAAACAAAGGTACACAATTTCATGACAAAATCCTTCTCTACAATATTTGGAAATGAATAAAAGGTTTGATCAAAGTGTATGTATACTTTATATAGCATGAATCCTACATAAGATAATAAAGATATAGAAAGTGAACAATGTATGGATTAATAATGTATGAGCATGATCTACCTCAAAACCTCTCTTTTATGAATTCTCCTAATCAGCCTTCCACCTCCGTCCCCCACCCTTCATTCTTCTTTGTTGGAACCTAAATATCCATATAACTGGGGCCCACATGCTAATCATAGCACCTTTCTAATTTCTTTTTCATTTATTTTAGGATATTGTTAATCATAGTTCGTTGAATGATAAAGCATATACTATTTTTGTTTCCTATTAGTTGAAACACTCGAGTATTATTTGAGTGATATATAATATTCAAGTGTTTCAACTAATAGAAAACTAACAGAGATAACATTTGTATGTGAAACAATTGTATTGATTTTTATCACATGCATTTCATTTATTTCAGTTTTCATGATGGATTCAAGATATCCATGACGTCACATACGTAAGTTGTAATTGGTGAAAGTTGAACCTATAACACTAATACGAATGTGTAAAGGTTATCATAAACTTCTTACATGTCTCTTTTGTACGATATAAGGGAGTATTTAGACTTCAACTAAATTTGGAAATAATGGAATTGAACTTTATAAGTCAAGTTCCATGCTCATCATCCAAAAATAATGTCACATAATTTCATTTCAAATGATCAACCTATCCTTCAATATTTGTTAAAATCAAATTTAAAGAGTAAAATAATTTTGAAATCTTTAACAAAATTTCATATATCACCTCTATTATATTTTTTTTTTATTCTTGTTGAACATATATATAATAATAATAATAATAAAAAAAAAAAACAATAATCAGAAAGAAACAGGGAAAATAAATGGTAGAATGAGAGCTATAATAGGGACATAATAACATATGCAGATGATGTATACGTAAATGAGCATCTAATGATGGTTAATTCATTTACAAGTCTTAGAAATAAACATGCAAGCATTCATTCATTCATTCATTCATTTACTAAAAAATGTCAGTACATTGTTATTATAATTAACTACAAAAGCCATGAATGCAACCTCCATTATTACAATTACAGCATTATAAATATGTCTTCATCAATCGTAGTCTTGATGCATGTACGTATTCGAGGTTGTTATTTTTGTAAACAAACTAAAAGTATCCTATATATATATTATTAGTTTTGACCAACTATTATATATATATATATATATATATTGGAAAATGAGATTATTAATTTGTAGAAAGGGATAGTTATTTCTTTGTTTATTAGGCTCCTACCTACAATATGTGTTACCCATGCATTATTCATATGACCATTGTAATAATAAAAGTATATTTACATTAACTCTAGAACATAACATACATGTTTTACATAGCTAAGTATGATCCTTCTTCATAAGTTGTGTTATCGCCTTCGATCCCGATGGTACATGTGTTACGAATTACGGTATACTATAATGGGATTATGCATGGTCTTAAATCTATTGTATAGATTCTATACTCCGAGTATATAGAGAGAATTGGCCAGTCTATGAAATGAATAAAATAGCATATATATATATATATATATAATTAGGTTAACATGTTACATGAATAATTGTCGTCTAAAGTCTTAATTAAGTAAATGTATTATTGCAACAATTAGCAACTGGCCGGAATAATAACAGATAATGTCATCTATAGTTGAGTTAAGGGACATGCTTATATGTTGTGTTATTACTATTCAACGATTAGTACATATATATATATATATATATAATAAATTAATAGATTGATTAATTAGCTATGTTGATTTGATGAAAATTAGCCCTAAATTGTTTGTTTGTATCGTAAATGAGTCAATTCTTATGTCGGGTTGCTATGATATTGCCACCACAAAAATGCCTCTAGTTCTTTGCTTTTGTGGTTGTTGATGATTTCATAAAAAAAAATTAAAACAATAATAATAAACATTGTTTCTTCAATGTATGTTAGTTGTGCTAATTGTCCCTCAAATTTATTGTATGTAACATCTGTAGATACCTCACCAATTTGATGGTGAAATGACTGTGATATTGTCCTTCACCTGTGACATTATAGGTGCCCTTATGGCCTATATATCACTACGTTGCTCATTTTGTACACAATAAATTATGGTAATAGATATCATAAGAATAAAATTCTTATGTATTTATTTTTTACATGTTAAAGGTTGCCGATTTAGAAGTAGTGTTGAACAAATGATCATTATAAGATTTTTCTTACAAAATTTTACATACCCTATTCCGTGTGTACAATTATATTTGATTGAGTATAAAACCCATTTTTGGGCTTCAACTATAGTTTTTGATTGACTTGGTTTTCTAAAATCATATCAGCATTAGTGTGACACAAATATCACGGGTTCGAATCTCATTCATCTCTCCGTTTTAAGTGGAATTATTAAACACCGAACATCTTAAACTTTTGATTGAATTGATCTTCTAATAATATTAACAAGTCCGCCATTAGTTATACGTACAAATTTTCTTAAATCAATCGCAAATGTAGCAAAATTATACTCCCAATGACTTATGCATAAAATATTAAAATCCATATTCAATAAACTTTAGCATGATATTTTTAGAAATCTCAGATTCAATTGTGTGGACCTATTAATGGAAATAAACTACTTGTCTCAAGTTTGCTTCTTTTTTTTTTTTTTTTCCAATGTGGCTTTCCTTTATCCATGTCTACCAAAGTTAGAGTAGTAAATTCTTATGAATCAATAGTGTGGTAGGATTGAGTCACGGCTTGTTTATTTCAACTTAAAATCAGCTCATTTCAGTTCAGTTCAACTCAGCCTCGTTTAGTTCAGTTCAGTTCAACTCTTTTTTTATTTTGCTAATCATTAATCCTTAATAAAAACTTTCAGTTCAGTTCAGCTCCAATCAATTCAGTTCGGCTCCAATTAGTTCATTTCAGTTCAGCTGTTTTCACTTGAAGTAAATAGGCGCTCATAATCATCTTCGTCTTATTAACTCGTAATTTATTAAACCTTTTTATAGTTAATTTTTGGTCCTTTTCTATTTGAGAGTTGAGATTCATAAACGAACATTTGGTGGATGAAGGAGTTCAATAAAATTAAGAACGAACTATAGCTAGAAAGAAGCCATTTACTAAATGCTACCTCCACTCTATGAATTTCTACACATGCAATGAGTAATCAATCTCTTTCCTCGACAAAGTAATGAAAATCTAATAGCTGATATGATAGTAATGAGTAAATGATTTAAACAATATAAAAACAAATCATTGATATAAGAAGTCCTACCTTTTAATGATTAATCTATCGAAGTATAGATTTAGGATCAGCTACATAAATCAAAATTGATCATTCAGTGTGGACACATAAAATTCACACATTTTAACAGCTAATGACAATCCCTCTATTATTTTGCAGAAGACTAATACTCCTTAAACGTGGAGTAACTAGTAATGCTTAATATTGGGTAATATATATATCAAAAGTTCATGGTGATATCGTCTTTTCATGAATTGCGTACAATTTATGGGTAACGTGTGATATAAAGTTGAATTATAAAAATGACATGTGATATGTCTTTTTTGCGTATGACAGATTTCAACTAGTAGTTATCCGATTAAAACAATTTGTGACATATGACAAAATAAACAAAAACAAAGTCCTACACATTTCAATGATTAACACAACCGCTATACTATTAATACTCCTTTATGTAGAGTAACTAGTGATGCTTAGAGTTGGAGAAATCAACAAGTAATAGTTCCTCAAGAAACTATTGAAATAACACGCCTTAGGTATGTAGCATAAGTCGCATGACATCAAAATTTAGAAGACAATCTATGTTCTATACGATTCACAATATAGTACAATACACAATTTATCGCAAAATTAATTAAGTGTTGTAATTATTGAGGTCATAGGTCGACAAAACCAAATCAATCAATTAATTGACCCAAATAAATAGAAGAAATAGGTTGTCTTAAGCCTGATTATCACGGACAACAGCAAAATTGACCCCACATAACTTATAAGTAGCACCAAAAAAATCCTAATCCCTAATTGTTCCTATACCCTAATGACCTAATCTAATAAAGGGTAATATTGTAATTTCAAAGAATATGATGACAAGAGTATCATTATTATGGAAATTTATTTTTTTTGATAAAAAGGAAACAAGAGACAAGTAGCAATCAAAGTCATGAATAGCAAAGGACCCAAAAAGAGAGTGGGGGGTCAGCTATGAGATCCCGGACAAAACGGGTTACAACTCATTGTCCTTTGGCTATTGTGCCTTTCACTCTTTGCCACGTCTTGTACTACGGCGCGTTTGTTTCATCACCGGTCACCGGTTGGCTCGTAGGTTCGACAAACTTGACCCGATTTGACTCAATCCGATCAACTTACTAAGTATCTAGCTACAAGATAATCCAAAATATAACAGCATAAGGATGAAGGGGGATTACCCGTTGGCATTAGTATAGGAGTTTCCAATGATGCCCTAAAAGGTAAGATTACCCGTATGATATATCACTCCTACAAATATGAGGGGTTTGGGATATATCATACAGAGAGTTTGTTTCATTCCTTAATTTTTACAACATTTATATATAAAAAGCTCTTGTTAAAAAAAAGGATCATGCTATAAATTTTAACGGGATAAAAATAGTATGTATATTAGTAAAATATCAATATACTCTATGTAATAGTTTATATATATAATCCCTATACATCATCACACAGCAAATAATGTTGTAGCCAAGATCACTACGTTGCTAATCTAGTAACCTTAGGTGTTAAAGTAACTTTTCGTCACTTTTGTTGTTGTTTACTTGTTTTCTTTGTGATAAACAAAAAAGTATGACATAGATGTAGGGGGTAGATTATGGATAAGTCCAATTTGTCCCCCTTTTTACATGGGCGAAACGAGCTAATCTTAAAGAAAATCAATCAACTATATTAATTAATTATGTTAAAAATTTTCCTATAATTGTCTTTGATTCTGCCTTTTCCCCAAAGTTTTGAATATAAAAGTTGCTAAACTCATAAATGGCTTTATGCTAAATAATAAAGACTAAAGTTAGCGAACCCGAGCTAGTAAGAAAAAGCAATGAACTAAGTAGTGGTGGTGGCCGACGGTGGTGATGATGACGACCAATAAAACTAATAGGTAATTTGAAAATAGCTAGTGACAACGATAACAGTAATTATTTCTCTAGAAAAAGTAATAAAATTTATGTATTTTATCAACATTAATATGAGTAGTGGTGATAGACCGGTCGTAATACTATAGGGGACACAATTCCCACTAGATTAACCCCTCTTGCGACCATTCCGTAGATCAATTATATGAAATACTACATAATTAATAAGTTACCAACAATTGGAATAAAGAAAAAAAAATGTTTTTTCAACCTTAAGAAATAATGTGTGATTGTAAAGTTCTCTTTGTATCACCCCTTTCCACAAAGAAAAGCATCACTAGATCTCATGGCTCTATTTTTATCAAGATACTTTTTATTGCCAATTTGCCATGTAGTTAATCATTTGTTGAGTGATGAGTCATCTCAAATATTGTAGATAGTGCAAGAATTATTAGACGTTGAAAGTGCTGCTTATGCATCTTTCTTTGCATAGCCTTTTTGCTTAATTTAGGGAGACCATTTGTTTCTTAAGCTTATAAGCATTATTGAGATTAAAAATTATTTATTAGGTTATAAACGGAAATCATTTAATGAAAATATGTGATCGATACACTGTTGGCTAATAATATTTTAAAATATATTTTCGATGAAAACGTTTCACATCTTACCAAATATTTTATTCATAAGGAAGTTAGGCTTACACATTTTATTTTTTGTTGATGATAGAGGCTTAAGTAACGTAACTATTCCGTATTACTTTAGAATTTGTAATCAAACTAATCAGGCCATGATCTTTAATAATTTATGGGTAATTCAATTAGTGTATTACCAAATCTTCAAGGGGCAAATATTCTCAGTAATAATTTTAAAAAGCATTTGATTCCTCAATCATATTACAAAAAAGGCTAACCTAGAACTCCATTAATATTACCTTTTGTAGGGGTCATATAATAAAATGGCAAAGTTCCTTATAAAGAACTATATTAATAAATCCTATAATCACAAGAAACAAAATAAACACCATACTATCAAACCTAAAGAATATCTTTTTTTCTCTCCTGCAAGTTGAACTGCAAAAATTGTTGTTTGCTACAAAATTTGGGTCATTTTTTAATCAATGAGGTGCATATGGGTTATCAGAACTTAGGGAAAAAAAAATATTTTAATTGTGTATATAATATTTATTCAACCATCTTTGATAAAAAAAAAAAAAATTTATTAAAAAAGATGAATGATATTTGTATATGCTACATTGGATTATTGAAGTATTTTTTACCCCATAAGTGACAATTTTATATATTGAATTATATATTGTTGAAAGTTGAAACGTATATAGGCTTTTGTTACACTTTTGTTTGTGAATCTAGGGAATGTGAGCCACTATAAGAGCACTAATCTTTTTAAAGAAGCATTTGCTTTGTGTTCTTTTGTATGTTAAGCTTCACTTTAATTTGCATAGTCCACTTACAAAAGGTTGTGGAGTATCTTTGTAAGGATTGTGAACAGCATGTACACTTGTATATCAATTATAATCTAGCAAGAAACTAATTAAAAGCTTCTATCTTTATACTCTTTCCCTCAAAGCATTATTCTTACTGAATAATATCTAGTAAATAACTGTGATGTGTATAAAACGAAATTACTTAGCATCTTGGTAAATAATCAGAAAATTTTATTACTACACTACCCCTTGAAGTGCATATGAAAAGACGACATTACCCCTGAACTTATAACGTATTACCCCAAATATCATTGTGATATGCAATAATTTTGCATATCATAGTTAAACCATTCTTGCTTTAGCGGAACTTGATATTACTTAATATATATTAAAGATTCACTCCCATTTTACCCCTTAACAAAGTGCATACAATAAAAGAGACTCGTATATAAGCTATATAGGAACTTTCATTTTTACAAAAACAGGCTAGAATTGCAATAAAAAATTGCTTTAATACCTGATTAAAACTCATACGCTTTAGTGAGATTATTAGACCCTTTATCTCATTGGAATCAAATACTTGCTAACCTAAACCTAATAGAAATGTAGAGATGATGAGTGCCCTATTCATGATGCATGGCAATGATCTTTAACCTTAACAAAGCATGCAATTCAATAAAGTTTTTACATGGACTAGTCTTCATCGTTTCAAATAGTGAGGAAATTGAGATTCCAAACACGTGTAACTTAATCTATATGATGATGTCGTTCATTGAATTCGTATAGTGTTATATGCTTTGGCTGACAAAAGT
The DNA here is from genome assembly GCA_016808085.1 of Suaeda aralocaspica. NCBI lineage: Eukaryota > Viridiplantae > Streptophyta > Magnoliopsida > Caryophyllales > Amaranthaceae > Suaeda > Suaeda aralocaspica. The sequence continues at coordinate 1,030,574 of PYUH01000101.1, forward strand.
TAAATACATCACTAATAATTATGTTGCTACAACAAATTATAGTATAGGGTTGGTAGGCTTTCACTTGATATATTACCAAATTAAGAACGTAGAATTTGGTGAATCAATTACTAAATATATCACATATACATAATTTGTTATCATTAAGGGATAAATTTATCTGGCCCAAAATTTGTACTTCCTTTCTATCATATCATATATAGGGTTATGTATGTATTTATTTTTAAGTAATTAAGTATTTTAAAAAATTTATAAGACTATATAGTTTGAACCGTCAATAATTTCAAACTCCGTAGAATGTTTTGATCTAAAATCCAACTGAATATGTAGATGGATTAGCATTTAGTCGTATGTATAATATGATTTTTTGTTAATTAGCCTAATTATTCAAGTCGAATGCATGTGTGACAATTGTTATATATATTCACTTGTAAATCGTACATCTAACTCGTTCAATAAACAAATTACATAATTAATTTCATACCAATCCAAACCTTATTGTTCAACTTCATAGTGCATGCAATTAAGATTCTAGTAATAAATATACATGGGCATGCTAATAATTGAAGGTGGGAAATTAAAGATAGGCCAATCTTAAGCATTGAAGCAAGCAAGAAGTAAGTACTTTCTGCACTTTCATTTAATCGGAAAAAGAACAAAAGGTTGATGAAACACAATACAATACAAAAAAAAAAAAAAAAAAAAAAAAAAAAAAAAAAAACAGATGATAAAAGCAGGAAAACAATAGACGGAAATGACAAAAGGAGACATTTAAAAAAAAAAAAAAAGTGTAATAAAAAATGCAAAATGTGTTTGATGATGTGGGTAGTAAAACTGAGAAGTCCCTCGACTTTTACGCGGGGTGGTTCGCCTGCACACTGCAAACAATGCTTACTTACTTACTGAATCAAACTGGCGTAAGCTACAGGCTTTCATCGTACTTTAGTCATGTCAATCAACCTCCCTTATTACACGCTCTTCCATACCTTACCATACTATATATGCTTTTCTATACTATACCATACCTTACCCATCCTCCTTCCTTTTTCTATCTCCACTATCCATATTTCGCTCGCATTGATTTTGGCACTTCCTGAATTGATTTTTGATTTTCATGGTGGTTTCGAGTAATAAAATTGCAATATGGAAATGTTAAATAAAGTATATAATTCTTTACTTGGTAAAGGCGGAATGATGCTCGATTCTTTTAGTCTTATTTTAGGTTCGCTTTATTTGGTTAAGTCTTGTTCAATCATTTGAAAAACTGTAACATATTTTTGGTTCAGTTTAATTCGGTTTAAATATGTTTTAAAATATGGAGCCTTTATACTAGTACTTTCTCTGTTTCTTTTTACTTGCTACATTTGCTTTTTCACTTTTTCCAAAACACAACTTAAAATGTTTATATCTCGAACTATAAGTTTGTAAAAATTACGAAAATTATATAGTTGGATAGCACACATTGTGACAAATCAAACAAGATCTCAATCATATGGCTATATTTTATCCTTTATCCTACACATATAAAACCAAAGAGAGTCAAAGTACTTACAAATAACGATAAAAAATCAATCTGTAGCAAGTAATAAGAACTGTAGGGAGTTAATGTTTTAACCCATCATTTGAGACTTCAGGGACATGACTCTGATCAGTTCGCCTCACAAGACCTAATCTAACTTTTTTAAGGCACATTTCTATAATTTGCCTATACTCCACATACTCTTTCACAACCAAATTTCTCATTCATAAAAAAGGATAAAAAAAAGTACACGTTTTAAATTAACTATTAATCAGTGCTTTAAATTAGTGTAGTCGCATTATTTGATATTGTAATCAATCAAATGTGACAATATAGGTATTCTTTCACTTTATAATAGTCAAAGAATTGAGATTGAGAGTGACCATGTTCTTTAAAACTGAACAAAACATTATATTTTAACTAAAAAATAAAATAAATGAATGAATCAAAGCCAAACATGATGGGGTGTTAATAAGTGTGTAGTCAGTACTCAGTAGTGGAGTAGTGGTGACTGGTGAGTGTGAAAACTGAAAACTAAGGGAGTTGTGGCAATTTATGAACAATTTGACATGATGTCAATCAAATGTGACATTTGAACAAATTGCTATAGTGTTATTAGTCAGATGTAATTTATGGTCCAAGGGATTATTGGCAGCCTGACACCCTGATGTTGGCGCTCATGTATTAGTAAACTGTTAACCTAACAGAAAGTTAGGGTCTTTCTGTCTGTTTACGTAAACTTAAAATCAGTTCAGTTAAACTTCAATCATATTATATCAGTTCAGTTAACTCTTATTTTAAAAATATAATAATTAAAAAATTTTCTGTTTAGCTTCAATCAGTTTAGTTCAATTCAATTATCTCTTCTTTAAAAACCATAATAAAAACTTTTAGTTCAGTAATCAATTCAATTCACTTGTTTTTAGCTCAAGTAAACAGACTATTTGATCAATTTTTTTTTATCTAGGGTTTATAGTAAATTAGTTTAAATACTTTGTAATTAAAGTTTAGGAAAGCAACATAAACATGGACGGTTAGCAGAAAGATTCTCATTATAAGAATACTATTATGGGATACTTTATATGTTCTAATTACAACTAGTGTCAGAAATGATTTTTCATTCCTACATTTCCTAGCAAGCACCATCCATGCATGTAGTAAACAATGGTTGTTGATAGAGATAAAATATTCATCAAAATATTATATCCTAGATTTATGATATTATATTTAGAAATAATATCTTATGTAAACTTCCTTGTTCAGGGTGATTTCCATTGATCATATTTATAGGATTAAAATGACAAAGGATGTAATTTCCTAAATATTATCCTAACGATATTATAAATATATCCTACTTTACATAAGATATTATTTCTAAATATAATATCATAAATTTATGGATATAATATTTTGATGAATATTCTATCTCTATCCGTTGTTGTTAATTCACTTAGCTTGATTAATATTTGATTTCAATTTTCAAACATCAATTACTTGTGTACTATATATACAACACATCGGAACTTTGAACACTTAACTATTGACTCCTCTCATGCGTCTGATAAGAGTATTTTTAGAGATAAAAATGTAATTTAAATTTAACCCACAAATTCAAATCGAGTGTACTAGTCTTTTTGATTTTCGAGGGAAGCGAAAACAATTTATATGAACGAGAAAAATTATAATGTTGGACATGCTATTATTCAACAGATTATCCAATAGCACCTCAGCTTTTACAAAATTGGGCATGTCTAATGCAGTACGTAAACCTCATGAAACAGCTCATTCTTTCATAGTGTTAAATGTAACTCCGTAATATATTTTTAAAAAATTATTGAGCAAAGTAATCACTTTCTCTCGGTGATACATTGATACTTCTCTTTAAAAAGTCAAAGTCTGGTGTTTGAATTGAATAGGATCATAAATTCATATTTCACATCAATGTATTCTTGAAACATATAACGGTTGTTACCTGCTACATTTACTTTTTTTACATCTTTCGAGACATAACTTATAAAATTAACATAACGAGTTTGATATAATTTTTAAAAATTATTTTTTTCGGAAAATATATATTGAGATGAATCAAACAACATCACATATGATTATATTTTTCGTTACGTATTAAACACCAAAGTCATAGTTACAATGTGAATAATGTCAAAAACTCTAATGTATCAACTAACTAAAAAAAAGACCGAGGAAATAACTTCATCTTGGATGCTGCAGCCTATATAGCATGGGTACTTCAAAAAGATAGCCGTCTCAGAACCCGATTCGTCCCCGTATTGGGGACGATTCAGATTCTTCATGTTATAATTGGCCGTACCTATTAACAATGTTTTTTAGATTAGCCATTTTCAGTTACCGTATCCGTATTCGTTTTCGACCCCGTTCCCGACTCCGTGCAACCTGGGCTGCAGCAGTCCCAGTAGTCGCTAATTAACTTCTATAAAATGAAAATTCATAAAAAATAATACGAAGTATACATAACGGGGATTTTGTACATATATTCTCCTCACAACTATGCTAATACTCCATGTAAAAAAAAAAAAAAAAAAAAAAAAAATNAAAAAAAAAAAAAAAAAAAAAAACATTAAAATACTAAGTATTTACATATAATCAAAGTCAGTCACGTACTGGTAGAATATAGTTTTAAACCAAACTCTAACACCTATAAAATCTAAAATTTTGAAAATATGAGTAAAAGTCAAGATATATGATATGATTCATGTTGTTTTAATTTGTCAAAATTTAGGAAGATATGATTTAAAATGAAACATGGTTTATTGTTGATTTTGTCCCTTCATTCAAAACTAAATTATACAGATTTTTGCATGAAAATTGATGAGGTATTATGTGTGTAATATATGTAGGGCACTAGCTAGGGGTATGTATATAACACACACGACATTAGAGCCTTAATAATTGGGTACGTTTTCTCAAAAACTCTTACATAGACCTAATTTAATTAATTACATTGGATGACATGACCATTCTCTTTTCTTTGCCCCGTTTGTACCCATAGATCTCTTACGATAATGATGACGCAATGAAAAAGGAGAAAACTAAACAAGTACTTCACAATGATGTATGAAGTACATGTTTATAATTGACATCTATATATAGTTTATCACTATTGTTGTCAAAATTTGATTATATGATGAATAAATTGGAATGTTACGGCTCTATTCTTGTAAAATGAATTGAGCTAATTCAAACCCTTGTTAGATTACAATGAATGAACTTGAACTAAATAGGTACACATATGTACTCAAATTGAATTAATAACAACCTTAAACTTTGTTCAAAAGTTTCTCAAAAAACACACCACAGAAAAATAAAGATTATACATTCGGGTGTATATCTCAAGATATACAACTTTTTTTCCCGGATAAAACAATAAGTCAATTTTATAGATGAGCAAGAGAAAACTAATCAATTTTGAAACGGATATAACATTAGGCTTATTTTATAAAGATTAACTCTTAAATGCGGCCTGCCGCATGGTAGAGCCCAAATGTTTAGCTCAGCTTTTTTTCTCTTTTTTTTTTCTTCTTTTCATGTGCGGTACTCATGTGATGTGTGAACTTTTTTTTTTAACTCTTCCTCAATTTCAAGTACTCCTCTTTTGACGACATGCATTTCACCAAACTTTTTTTTTATCTTTCTTCTCCACCTCCATTATTTGAATTTTTTTTTTCTTCTACTCTATAATTCCATCATTTTTTTTTTGCTTGGTTTTAGTTTTGAAAGCTCTTGATTTACTTTCTATCATTTTTTTTAGCTCAAAGTTATTTTTACGCCTTTTTTGGGATAGAAAATCAAAGTTATCTCCCGAATTTTTTTCTTTTTTTATCAATTTGCATTTATTTTGTTTGAAAGGGTTACTTAACTTTTTCAGGGATTATTAATCTTTGTTGGATGAGTTACTTAACTTTTTTGAGGGTTATTTATCATTGTTCAATGGGTTACTAATGTTTGTTAACGGGGTTACTTGACTTTTTAGGGGTTACTAATCTTTGTTGAAGGGTTACTTAACTTTTTCCGGGGTTACTAATTTTTGTTGACGGATTTACTTGACTTTTTTAGGGGTTACTAATCTTTGTTGAAGGGGTTACTTTACTTTTTCCGGGGTTACTAATTTTTGTTGACAGGGTTACTTGACTTTTTTAAGGGTTACTAATCTTTGTTGAAGGGGTTACTTAACTTTTTTGGGGTTACTAATTTTTGTTGACGGAGTTACTTGTCTTTTTTAGGGGTTACTAATCTTTGTTGAAATGGTTACTTAACCTTTTCCGGGGTTATTAATTTTTGTTGAAAGGATTACAAAATTTTTTATAGGGTTACTAATCTTTGTTGAAGGGGTTACTTAACTTTTTCTGGGATTACTTACTTTTGTTAAAAGGGTTACAGGTTACTTAACTTTTTATGGGGTTACTAATCTTTGTTGAATAGGTTACTTAACGTTACTTAACTTTTTAAATGAAATTAAGCTTTAATATCGTGTTTGATTGATTTCGTAGCCAAAAAAAAAAAAACTTGAATTAAAGAACTAGCATAATGATGAATGAAGAAATAAATAAAGTAGGTGGAGGAGAGAGGAAAAAAACAGCATATCTATAGAGGAAAGAGAGAAATATGTGTATGCTTTTTTTTTTCTTTTTCTGACGCGTCGGGTTTTTTTTGTCTTTTTGCGCCGCACAGTTTGATTTGCGTGCGGCCAGCTGTACCAAAAACCTACTCTTTTATAAAACAATAAACGAATAAAACAAAAGGCCAATTTTATAAATTAATAAAAAGATATGTATCTATTTTAAATCGAATAAAAAATTTGGCTTATTTTATATAAAACAAAAGGTAGATGAACCAACGACAAATTTTATAAAATATCAAGAGGAAACACATCAATTTTGGAACAAATAAAACAACACGTTTGTTTTATATAACTACAAGCGGATAAACCAGTAGAAAAAATTCATAAAACAATAAGAGGAAACCTATTAATTTTTGAAACTTATAAAACATTAAAATTGTTATATATATAAAACAACAATCGGATAAAGCACTACACAAATTTTTCATTTTAATAAGAGGTCTGTTATTGTTTTATAAAAATGACCAATTATTTTATTCGACAAAAAACGATTGTATGTTTTTAATATACACCCGGGTGTATAATTCCCGGATTATCAAAAGAGCGTGGTCTCATACTCTCATCCATCAAGTGAAAGGTGTACTTGAAGACACGTTAGAGGACATTCTATACAATGTTTATAAAAAAATACATAGAAATAATTGCGTCTACATATGCACACACTATCAAATACGGAGTATTAATTACATAATGTAAATAATTAAATGTGTGATCAGTTATTCAGTTCACAAACAGCATAAATGCACACAATAAATTAGTAATCCCCAATTCGAATTTATTGTGAATGATCAATTTTAGATTAATTTTGTATGCAACAATGGAGACAGCGTACTTCCATGTACCATTCCTATACACTAGGGGGTATTTTATTAGTAAGTCCATTTTATATTTAATTTTAATATTTTTTGTAATATTCCATAAAGGATTCCAAAGAAGTATAATACCTAGAGACGTGAGTATTGTAGTCAAAATGTACAAACTGCAATTACTAGTTGTCTTGTTTAGGGATGCGAACTACACAACGGATTTCAAGACACCATTTGTGGCCACATTTAAATGTGTAATCCCACGATACTATAGTTTGTTGTCTTTGGAAAATGACGAATTTGTTTAAATTGATGGTGAAAGACCTATATTGTACTCTCTCTCATAAAATAGTACTCGTACTTCTGTTTTTTACTAATTACAATACTTGAATTTTTTATATCTTATAATTAATATTCAAGTGTTGCTATTAATAATAAAAAGAAAGGAAGTAGTAAAGTGTATCACCTTTGACATAAAAAGTAAAGAAAATAAATGTCCAATCATTATATTTTAGTGGTAACAAAAATAGTAATTGGATGGATCGTTTTCCGATCCTCATATGAGAGACCTTTAATTTAATGCTTAAGAAATAGTTTTTATTTATTTACTTAGTTATTACTATTTCTTTTAAGGTGGTAGGATCATTATTTACTGTTTTATTTATCTATTTTGGATAGATGAACCATACAATGAATTTCAAGAAGAATCAGGGACAAAAAATAATCCCTCAACACCATATTGCATGGATTCATACCTATTGTGTTGTATTTTCTCTTGTTTCATTCACTAGAAACTCGTTTTATGAAGTATTACATTATTACGTATATACTAGAAACTAAAATAAGGCACGCTAATCTTGTATGATCTGCTTAAGCTATCCTAAGAAGAATTCTTCCAATGGTTTTGTATGTGCATATCACACGCATGATTAGTAGCAAGCTTGACAAATGTGCTTCATTAGCACTTTGTATGTATCTTTGTATTCAATCTCATCAATCTCACAGGCATGGCATGATTAATAAGTTTGATAGGTAACCATCGTCACTATTAATATTTGTATTTTTTATAACTAATTTATAACATTCTGTACGAGTCTTACACGTATGATAACATTAAAAATTCATATAAAAAAAAATTCTCCATCACAAACACAAGCAAGGGCTAGTACTAAATATTAAGACACAAAACCACAAATAACACCTCACGTTAGATGGGAGAGGGCAAATAAGCAAATTGCATCTCTAGGGAAGTGAATAGTAACAACTGATGGGAAACCAAAACCTCCTCATCACTATCTTTTGTTTTATCTACCATTTCTAATCTAATAATGTCTCTTTTAAAGAGATGGTACCACTGTATCACGGACGATACCTAGTAATCAGATTGTAAAAAATGATAATGATAATCAGGTATGTAAAAAATGATAATAATCATCACGGTCAATAAGAAAATTTTCATTTGATTTTCAAGTAGGGCAAATTCCTCTTTTGATGGCACCTATAAGACTTTGCTATATTCGATTTTTATTAGTTCAATCAAACTTAATTTATACAGAGTAGTTGATTTTAGTAATTTATGACTTTACATTTTATATTCATTTTAGTGTATTCCAGTTTAGGTTAAATAAATTCAAAATAACAAATATAATAAGTTATCCTTTTCCAAAAAAAAAAAATTACTCTTATCCCTAAAATTATAAGGCACACGTGGCATGACATGAGTGGAGGAAGAGTGAACCCTACATTTTAGTCTCAAAATACAAAAGGCTCACCATCAAGGGTTGCCAAAAAGAACTAGACCAATCGTTGTCATGCTGGTTTGCAGAGGCTGTCGGCTACTTATTATCAATGTGTTTTTATAAAACAAGAAAAAAAAAATTTAAGATGCTTAACATCTAACCGTTGAATTATGGGGTTAATTTAATGATCGAATGGCTAAGATAATTAGGTGAAGAAAAGCATTAGTAGAAAAAAAAATGTCAGGGAAAAAAAGAAAGGAAAAAAAAAAAAAGGAAACCCCACATAGATGGTCACAGGCAAAAGGATGGAGCTGATGATCCCCTTTCAAATTTGATGTTACATTATGTGGGGTAATAACTAATAGGTTGCTACTATGTTGTTGTTGTTGATGTACTATTCGTGAATTCTTAGCTTCTTTCATGTTTTGACTTGCACTATTTAATCTTTTGGCTATTTTCTCCTCTGTTACTTATTCTTTGATGTAATCAATCAATCGAATAGTCGAATTTGCTTTAATTTAATTGGTAAGACTTTTACTTCGTATCTTATAGGTTTGAGTCTTTTTTGTTTTTGAAATTTTGAACTTTATCGAGCTAAATTGAGTTGAATTAAGCTAAATGAAAATATAGCTAATACGTAGAGCATAGTAGTTTAAAGCCTACGAGTGTATTTATACAAGTTTTCTTGAAATTTCTGTCTTTATGCTCCAGATGGCTTTTAATTCTTTTTTGGTGTTAGGAAGCTTCAAGAGCGAGTAATGAGAATCAATTGCAGAATCTTCTGAAATCGGAAGGAAAGCTTTAACCACTTGAGCTACCTCTCACTCTCAAAGCTTTTAAAATATTGACCTAATGTGTCGCTTGTTACCCTTTAAATGACGCGTTAGGTCCAAAATACTCATACCAAAAGCAACCTAATGTGTTGCCTCGACCCTAATAACATATGCATTAGTTGACCTATTGTGTCCTCTAATGTGAAATCGAAACATTATATACCTAATGTGTCACGTACTACTACATAACAATTGATGCAATAGCTATTTTACCTTTGTTTTTTTTTTGTACATTAGGCTATTGCGTCACTTTTTGAAAAGAAGTTACGCGAAGTTTACCTAATGTGTAGCCTTAGAGGCGGTTTGTCGGTATCTATCATGTTGGGCCAAATGAGATGCGGTAGGTCATTTAGAGGCGACATAGTAATGTTTTTTCATACTAGTGTGAACAGAGAATACATTAGGTTAGAGGTTTAACTTTTTTCTTTTTCTTTTTTTTTTGGTCAAATTTTGTTAACTAATACTTCGTACTTTATAAAAGGTGTACGTATTGAATTAACTTATAGGTTAAGATCCTATTCTTGTAGAATTATTTTATATTAAATTAAGTTTAATTTAATTCAATTTAGTCAACTATCAAATTTTTAGTGCGTATATTATACTATCCTTGTTTCATATTATTTTTAATAATTTGACAATTTGATATAAAGCAGATAGTTTAATGTCTAATAGTTATATATCAATTAAAATGGAGGTAATATTATATTTTACTTACTTTTAGATTAATTTAGTTCATAAAACCAAAAAGAATATTAATATAGCTCAAATAAGTGAGTCAGCATTATTGGGCCTATAGATGGACTTTATCTTTACCAAGTATCATTTTTGTTGGGCTACAGACTACGGTCCATTGCTTAGAAGAAGCCTTATTCCATGATTTATCATGCATGTACTTGTAACTTAAAATTGCTGGATATTGCAATCAAGTTCATCAATTGTTGTTCCTTACAACATATAATCTCTCATTCAAATCGAATTTAAATACAATAATTATTGGTAGGAATTGAACATCTAGCTTGATCCCTTACATTGATCGGAGATCGAGTCTTCAAACTCCTGAGACTACCCTGATGTAAGGACCTGAAGACGAAAAATTAATTGTAAACATCTTATACATCAATGCAACGAATGGCTCTAGCAGTTACCTTAGCAGTTAATGATCCCTGACCTCTCAGTTTGCATGGTGCTTCATAGTAATGAAAAGGGGTTGAATTCGAGTCAAGATAACACAAGAGCACAACCTTAAAAATCGAGGAAACGAACATAGGGATAGGGCCAAAGAACCAAAGTAACAAAACAAGGGCAAAATAAATAGCTCTAAGTCCAAGTTGCCAAAATTCACCACCTCTAATAACAGAAACTTCTACATAGTAAATAGGGGTGTTACTATTTGGCATACTTAGGAGATAGTTTGCATGAATGAAACTCCTTATTGATTGCACAAAGCAAGAAAAGGCTAGAAAGAAGCAAATTAGGAGGCTTATGTACTTCAACATTATGGTAGTTTTTCTTGTATCACCGTAAATTATTTTGCTTTCGAAAACGTTGTTGTCGTTGCTAGCAATCCATGCTCCTATCAAAGAGCTCAAGGTTAAAGAGATGGAAGCTAGAAATGTTGCTGCTGATATGTTTGAGGATATTGCTGATAAGGGTAGGTCTAAACTACCAACGTCGTTAAGCTGCACATTCATGCATATGTCATGAATTAATTCATCGATCACTTACTTGATTATTTGCTTTAAAAGTCCGATTTTATGTACAAAATATAAACATTTTCCAACATAGGGTAATTTATCATATATGTATGATCCAGGACCAGGAGCAAGTTCAAGTGAAGACCAAGCCGAAAATGAATTACATATGTTACTTAAATGCATACAGCATGATAGAGATCGATCTAGTACGTACTTAATATGTATAATAACTATAAAGATCTAAGTAGAATCTCATTATTTTTCAACTTTTTTTTTTTTTTTCTTATATATATGTATATGAAAAACACATAAAAATGTACAAGAAGTAAGATTTTTGACATCCAATTTAGCTTTACATGTTTTCTTAATGATTTAGTATTTATCATAATTAATAATGTAGAAAAAGATTAGAATTGAAATATCAATTATACAAAAAATAAAAGAAGTTTAGAAAAATGGGCATACCTCCATAACTCTCTCAACCCAAGCTCTCTTGTTGTGATTCTCAAAGCCCATGCAAGTTGTTTCAGGACATTTGAGGTACTTATAAAGTAGAAAAATATGGTAACCAAACATCAATATAAGTCCACTTGGTACAAGAATTAAATCAAGGGACTCCTTTTGGAAACCCATTATTATTTTCACTATCTTAATTATATTTTTCTCCCAATAATGCTAGAACATATATATATATATTAAGAACACAAATACTCCCCCCGTTTCCTATTTTTCTTTAACAAACAACTTTATTAGGTTTATAATATTTTTTTTATTAACATAGACCCATAAAACACACACTATTAGTTGTAAGTTGTTTCTCTTTCATCAATTATTACCCCACTACTATTATTATATCATATATCAAAATGAGAGGGTGAATAGTGAACGACAAGAATAATAGGGAACGGAGGGAGTATATAATGTAATAATTAATTAATGGGAAAATATTGCTTTGCTTGTGAGTTTACATAACACAAATTTATAAAGCTATATCTATGTAGTTAGTTCTTTAAGATTGAGTAATTGACTTTGTTGTTGTCTCATCAGCTAATTGTTTAATATAAATACACTCAAATCCACTTCACCAAAAGGGGAGGTGTTGTTGAAGGTCGTTTACGATTTAATAATTTTAAAAAAATTCCTTAGAATGCACATATATACTTGTACCACAAGGGTGCTAATTAAAACTTTGGATTATATTCAAAAATTATTTTGTGTTTTTAATTTGGATAAAGTAATATTAATTATGAATGATTATTATTGATACTAAGTAGTTTGTGTTATGTAATATAATTACTTCGTGTATATGTGAATCTGCATAAAATGATGAAAAGAAGACGGGTTGTATACTTGTATATACTTACTCGATCAAGCTCTAGCTAGTACATAAAAGGTTCTTGTATAAATTTAAAAAGGTATTTTTATAAAATTGTATTAGTTGAACATTGCATTAAAAAAATGTTAATAATTAAGGATGGAAATATTTGCTACAATAAATTCATTATTATTCCTTCCTGCAATAATATATAAGTTTGTATATAGCACTTAATTACTTTCTTATTAATCACTTCTAATTATACGTTTACACGCATACATACATGCAATTATACAGTTATACGTATCTTTTATTCTTTCTCTTTCGTATGGCCCTTTCCTACCCCATGTTATCTGTCTGATCGAAATTGTACAATTTGAAACTTTGAAGCAAGATATATAGTTCAGGGAATTTCTTCATTTTGATAAAAGGCCAAATATGGTATATTGATAATTTGGTATGGATAGTGGCGGATCTAGGATCTTTATTGAGTGGGTTCAAGCTTGTTCAAAGACCTAGTGTTCAGGTATTCAGTTATAAAGCCGGATGGTCAGATATAATAGCGGATTTCAAACGTGTACACTAATTTCTAATTCTGGACATTCAATTTTTGGATATTCGTATTTGATATCCGATAATTTTCGAAATAGATATTATGGACATCCAATTTCTAATTCTGCTTTCACAAAATAAAATATGGATATTTGTAACATAAGAATATAACAAGATAATATATGTACCAAATAAAAGAAATGAATATGTTAAGTCTTGTCCATTAGAAATCGCACATAATAACTTAATTTTTATAGAAGTAATCTGTAAGATTCTTGAGTTTACTATTTTTATGTACTCAAAGTCGAAACTTTATAAGAATGTTCTATATTTTTGGTAGATTCAATACACAAAAGTTGATAACTAAATATCCGGTATCAAATCGGACATTTGGTTCGATATATGAAATTTCGGAAATTCGGATATCCAAAAAGGCCAAAAGTGATATTTGAATAGGTATTTGGCATTGCATCCACTTTTTCGGATTGGATATCCTAATATCGGATCAAATACATATCAGATTTTCGGATGTTCAAATCTTCAAATATTTTTACTCAGCCCCAGGTAGAACAAGAAATATTAAATTTCGTAGGAAAATAGTTTAGTAATAAACTAATAACCTTTGTTTTCGAGCAGTACGTATTATATGAAATAAATTTCGTGATCAATATTTCAAAAAACACAATCCTATATTATTTCTATAAATCAAAAATACAACATTAGTACATTACTATGCTTTGGTCTTAACTAGATTAATTCCCGTGCGATGCACGGTTTTATTCATTAAATTTATTTGTAAAACTTGTTTATAATAAAGATTTTATTTAGGGTAAAATACTTGTAAAATGTGGAAATAAAGAGTTTCTTTATTTATGATAGATAGGTAAGAGATATGGAGGAGTTATGTTAAAAAAATTAATTAAATTCTTTTTAGCAACCAATTGAATAATACAAAAAAAAAATGATGTATTTTATCACTTGTTATGTTAACAATTTATACAAATAAATAATTTTCTTTTATAATTATTTTTTGTTTATCACATAAAAAATGATGTAATATATACACAATAGTTCATGATAAATAAATGTATAAAGGTCTATTTTCAATGCAATTTGGGTGAACAATTATATGCTAATTAAGGATTGTTTTAAGAGTAGTAGTTAATTGTCAAAGTACATTTATTAGTTTATGTACATTAATTTTTTTTATTTTTTTAATGCAATCATTAATTAATGGGATTCGAGAGGGAAATGTGGGAGGGAAAAATAAAGAGGTGGGGATTGCTTTAGTATAGGTTATTAGATTAGATAGATTAGATTGATCTCATATGAACATCATTAAGTTCATTATAATCTAGGTCACAGAAGATAAACTCATTTCCCCGGCCTAAACCAAGGATTTAGCCTTTTAATTAAGTTGGTTTTATGATATATTATCAAAGTCAACATGATATGTTGGTCATATATATGTTCAAATCTTAACTATCTCTGTATTTTAAAGTATAATATTAAGCATTGGATATAAAGACCCCATGTTACATTCACACTACACATTATTGTTGGACACATGTATTCTTGTGTAAAGGAGCTCTTCTGTAAAGGAGCGTTATGATATAACAAACCAAAATTCTAAGCATATAACAGAAAAATTATCTTTGTTATATAATGCCTTTCTTTTCAATTGTTTTACTACCTCCGTTAACGATTATGTGCAACACTTTCTATTTTAGAATGTTATCAATTACTTGCAACACTTTATTTTTTTCCTTATATAGTAAATTTTTAATGGTGAAATGACCCCAGCTTATTTACTCATACACTTTAGTTGGTGGACCCAATTGATTAATCAATCAATCTAATTTTTTTCTCTCTCATCAATATTGATATGTGCGGTTTTTATTGTGTTTTTCCCCCTTGTTTCGGGCCAATTTTATGCCTAATAGTTGTGATTTTGGCTTGATTTTAGCTCATTTGGTGTTCTTTAGCTATTTTGAAGTGTTTCACCAAGTTTGATTGATTTCCGGCAATTTTAGAGCTTTATGGTTTGATTTTATCATTTGCCGTTGTTATGCTCGGTTTTGGTATGCTTTGTATTTTCAGGAGCGAAAACCGAGTTTGGGAGGAAGCTATGAGCTTGGACGGAACGAGAATGACTTGTGCATGGGAATGCGTGCCAAAAAGTTATGGAAACAAGTCATGAAGAAACTATGAAGAAATAAGAAGAAAAGAAAGAAAAAAAGCAATTCTGGAGCCTCAATGCGCCCGCATTTTAATCAAAGTCAGCCTTAAAAGAGCTTCTGAAGGGTTGATGCGGGCGCACAAAACTCCTATGCGCCCGCATCAGCGGTTTTTTCCGTAATCTTTGTTTCTTTTATTTTCTTCGTACTTTGACTTTGTAAGTCCAATTTTGGGATATTAAGGGCACGACTCTCTAGGCAAAAACACTTTATGCTTTTCATAACTTAGAATTACTCTCTTAGGGTTTAATTAAGCACTTTTTCTCTCTCAAAAATTAGATTAGGTATTAGGGTTTGTTCTCAACAATTAATTTCAATTCAATTCAAGTTCTTCAATTTGGTAATTCTTTTTTACTTTTATTCTTTTTGCTTAGTTTGATTTATGCTTTTTAGTTTCATTAGTTTAATTAATTTAGTTTATTTGTTGATGTTAATTAGTTTAATTGTTAATTATTTCATGAATTTAATTATGAATTCTATGATTATAATTGATTTGATTTCCATGTTCATGAGTGAGTAATCAATTTTCTAAGGTTTGGGAAACCTTGAGTAATTAATGGACTAATTAACTTAGATTGTTTCAATTCCACAATTAGTAGTCAAATTCTTATTATTGGCTTTTTCGTTTACAATTGAATTGTGCGCAGATTTAGTTGTAATTTTGGTAATTGTCGAATTTGATGCCGAGAGGTAAAAATACCACAATAAGACCACTGAATAATAGGCGGAATTAGTCTAGGCATGAGCGAGAGCCGCTAGATGAGTTTTGAGGGAGTCTAAGTTCGAGAGAATTAGTGAGCCCTGATTTGATGATAATTGTGAAATTGAACGATCTTTGTTAGTGAATCCATTAGTTGTTCTTGGTGACCCGAATAACCCTAGACTTTAATTTATTGGTTTTAATCTTCGTCATTTCCCGTAATTGATTAGTAGTTAATTAGTAGTCATTTAATTAATCAACATTTCTCAACCAAGGCCCTTTACACGGTTTAAGCTTTTTAGAACTAATAGAGTTTAATTGCTTCCCTGAGGATTCAATCCTTACTTCCTTAGCTACATTAGTTAGAGTTGTTTGGTTTATTTTTGATAGGTGTGCGATAGCCTCATCAAATATACTTACCCATACCCTTATATTTTCCTAAACATCATTACAAAATTTTGCCTAGGAGTCCGTGCCACCCCAAGTGCAATCTGGATTAGCTGTACCCGGAGCATCTTCCTCTAGGTGCTCCCGGTACAAAACACTGCGTTTTGCGCAATTTCCATAAATCTCCACACAACAACTGCTATAAATACGCAGCAAATTTCTTTTATTTTTTTTGTTTTTTTAGTTCATCCTTCATTCTCTCTGATTCTCTCTCTTCTTTCTCTCAAAATCAAAACAATTCTCTCTCTAATTTCAAACCCTAGAATTTCAATCATATTTTTGAATTTTTTCATAAAAATTCTGTACATTCAGAAAAAATGAATTGTTGTTCAGTTTTCTCTAGTAATTGGTATAGTCTTATCTCTGAACCTTTTTTATAAAAATTATGAACATTCAGAAAAAAATGTACTGTTGTTCAGTTATGTTCTTCTAATTGTTGTACAATGAGTTAGTGTTCATCTTTTAATAATTTTAATGTTTTCAATTTTTGCAGATGATTCAATCCAAATGATTGTAAATGAAGCTGATGAATCTGAATTGTTGAATGTAAAAGTGAACAATGATGAAGAAGCATTTGATTTGTATAACAAACAGTTATTTATCTTGTAATTGATGTTATCAAATTTCTGAACTTTTTCATAAAAATTCTGCACATTCTGAAAAAATGAATTGTTGTAGATGATACACGAGCTCTTTTGGATCTATATGTATAAATTCAAATTAATATTCAAAATAATAACATAAATGTTCAATCTTAAAACAATAATGTTCAAATAACAACATTAAAGTTCACCAAAAAACTATATGATCCAAAAAACATCATTGTTAAAGGTAACTACACTAATGTTCAGTTCAAAAACATAAATGTTCAAAATAAAAATATAAATATTCATTTACATAAGCACTGAAACAATGTTCAGTGAAAAAAATTAATGTTCAAATTAAAAACATAAATGTTCATTTCACATAAGAACAACATTAATGTTCAGTTAAAAAACATTAAAGTTTAGAACAAAAACACTAATGTTCATTTTACCTAAGCGCTGGTAGTTCAGAACAAAAAAAAAAAAAATTTAAACTGTCGCGTGTGTCTAACACGCGCCCGAGAGCACCTAAAAATTTACGCCCCAAGTGTTGCATCCTTTCGTTAACGGAAGTAGTATAAAATTCCGTCTTTTTCAAATATTTTGTGACTTTATCCCAACTCTCAAGTGATAGGATGCCTCACATCTTTTTGAGTTTTGATTAAAATAAAAACACAAAAAAATAAAAATAAATAAAAGTTCTTTTTTTGGGCGATGGTAAGTAAATAATAGTTATTTATTTTGTTCTATATCACATGTGGATTCAATGGTATTTTTGTAAATGAAATGCTTTTTAACCAACTTGTCATCTTTTTAACAATTATACCCTTGTAATTTGTTATACTCATAAATCACTGTTATTTAATACTCCGGATTTACCATTTTTTTTTAAGGAAAAAAATAAAAAAATTATTCTTTTGACTAGACTCTTCCCTCTTCAAGAGCACGAAACTGCCTCATTTACTTTTCCTCCAAGAAAAACAGAGTACAAAATTATGATTAAACACTTTATATTTGTTCAATATTTTCACTCAAGCAATTCATCGAACACTTTGTGTGCTTCAACTTACTTTTCACCAAAACCCATGAAATTCCCGCTAAAATCTCAAAAATTCAACTATTAATAAAGTAATGGTACTTCCTTTATTCAAACTTGGTACTCTCGCATTAAGAACTCTTAGCAAACCCATTGCTAATCGTCTCAAACAACAAGCTGGTTTACACCCTAAATTCCGTGAATTCATAATTGGTCTTGCACAGGTATTTTTTTGGGGTTTTATATGATTATTTTTGTGTATTTTGTTGGGTATAATGGGGTTTGAAGTTTCAGCATTGTAGTTGTTTGAATTGTGTTGTTTGATTTTTGTTGATTGTTGAATTTTGATTTTTGGATGTGATAGTTTAGTGGGGTGTAATTTTATTGGGTGTTGTTGAGTTTTTTGAAGGAAAGATTGGATCTTTTGGCTTTTTTGTAATGTGGGTGATTTTGATTTTTGATTAATGTGATTTAGTATGATGTTGAAGTTTAAAATATGATTTGATTTTGGTAAGTTATGTTGAAATTTCAGTGGAAGTGTTGAGAAAGGAGAATCAAATGATATGGGGAATACAATTAGGATAAAAATTTAGTTGGTTAGTGTTAGGTGATACAGTGATAGTATGTTGTTCAAAGTTGAATGATTATAGTGGATAAGTTTCATAGATTATCAGTGGAAGTACATTGTAAAGGGTGAAAAAAGAGATGTGGTGCAATTGATATAATTTTAGATTGGAAGGTTCCTAGGTTTTTTAGAGGACTTTGGAAAGGTTGAAAAAAGTTGGACAACAATGTTGCATGACTTAGGTAATGAAATCAAATGATAAGAGAAATATTATATGCAAATATAAAACTACCCTAACTTACCCTTTGTTTGGATACAAGAAAATGGAAGGAAGATAAAAGAAAGGAGACAAATACTGTTGTTTTTATGAAGGATTCATTTTTCCTTGTCCTTTAAGAACCATCGTCCCTCCTAGATTAGGGAGTTTTGGAGGTGAGTTGAAGATCTCCTTTCTCCCTCCCTTTCTCTCCTAGTTTGCTATCCAAACAAAGCCTAAGAGGCTTGAATTGTTTTTACATTGTTCAAATGTTTGATGGGGACTTCTATTGATATCTGCACAGGATTGCAGAAGCAATCATGATTCGGAGTGATGGTACCAAAAGAACAAAAAATATGATTTATCTTGGACATTATGTTTGGATAACAATTTTGAAGGGAAAAGAGAGGGGGGCAGAAATAGGAGGAAGGGAAGGGAAAGAAAGTGAGAGACAAAGAGCTCCATTTTCCTTCCAAATCTCTTCAATGCTGGAGGGTTAATGTTTATTAAAGGAGGGAAAATGGATCTCTCTATCTCCCTCCTCCTCCTTCCCCCGACCAATTATCCAAACAAGGGAGTCTATCCTCCTTCCTTACCCTTTCCCTCCCTTTCCTTTCGTTTCCTTCTATCCAAATAAAAGGGAAAAGAATATAGATCAGCAACATTGAATAACTTCCTAGGGATTAATAAGAAGTGTACTGAACTACTAATTCTTTAAAAGGAAGTATTTTAGAGATACCTAATTGGGTTGAGACTGATAGAATCAGAAGTTAGGAGCCTGCCTAAATCTTTTATGGGTGCTTTGTAACTGTAGATTAGTGGTTGTCTATTTAGCATGTAGAAAGTGTTTGTCAGTAGGTAGTAGCAAATCAGTGTGCATTACTTCTTGTGCTTAGTTTGCGGTTGTATGCGAAAGTGTTTATCTAATGGCCACCCAGTGTTTACTTCTTTTGGTCTAGTGTTGTTATATGTCCTAAGAACACTAGAAGACAATAATTTCTTTAGTTGACGAATTTTTTTTGAAGTTTTCTTGTGTATTGTATAAACAACATAAGCAGCTGCACAAATTGTTCTCTGCTTCTTAGTTGTTTAGTTCTTTATGGAACATTTTATCTGTATGCCTTTGGTCATCATAATTACTACAATACAAAGATGATGTTAATGTTGGGCGCTTGATTTTTTTTTTCTTATAATCTATATAAAACAGCAGTTTTCAGAACCAAGTTTTGCTCTTAAAATGTTAAGACTTCCAGTTGCGAGGTAAAATGAAGTGAACTGTTAAAAGTTATTTTATTTCATTTTCTTTACCACAGTGACATCTAGACAACTAATAGTTATTACTCTACTATTATACAATAAAATTCAGGACAATAAATATGAACCAATACTAGTTGCCCATTTGATAACTAAGGACAAGATGTTTATCAAATCCACATATTTGACCATATTAGTATGCTAAGTTCTTGTCGTGGTATTTGAAACTAGGGAAATCATCGCTTCACAACTACAATTCAAAGGCGCATATATGGCCACGCAACAGATGTTGAGATTCGCCCACTAAATGAGGAGAGAGCTGTTCAGGCCGCTTCAGATCTTCTGGGTGAAATGTTTATCTTTCTGGTAAGTTTTATTCTCTGTTGCTAATCTTTTGCCATTTCTACTTTCTAGTAACTAGTCTTGTTCCTCTCCCAACACATGTATCACATATTTGTCCTTAGAGGCTTAGAGTCAAGTCATTTATGTGCCCGGTTGTGTACAAACTAAAATAGCTCAAATAGACCAATTAATCTATATGGATCTAGTGGGTATGTCTAAGTTTGGGATTCTGGTTGACTTAGCTAGTCAGACCTTTGTGTAGAGCTATAGCTTACTTTCACTTATATATGGAGTATGATTTGTTTGCGTAGCATAATCTTCATAATCTTGCTTATAATGAAATAAACTAATTACTCATAAGTTAAATCAGTTTTACAAAGAATGAAGTATGTATCTTGTTTTTTGAATTACTAGAACAAAAAAAAGGAATATCACTCTCATTGAAGTGTTTGCAAATTGTAATGCCAAGTATCATGGCTACTGTCTGGAAGCTGCTTAATAACCTTCATCTAAATTTCTAATGACTTATATTCCCTTGTATGATGCAGAAGTCATTTTCAGTTGAGACTGAACATAATGAATGTTGAGAGAAAAGCCTTAAAAACCAGTGAGTAGTGTTCAAAACTAGGACTCAAAATTTTTTTCAGCTAAAGTATATAATTATGCGGAAGTTAAAGACAACATAATAATGAACGGCAGTAGTTGACTTTAAAGTCTAAACTTGATAATCGAGTAACTGTACTAAGATTATAAATTGATAATGCATGAGATCATTATAGAGATTACAAGGCAGTCAAAATCTTTCGATCTAAGCCTAAATGTGTATAGCAGAATCAAGTGATTCCTTCTAAATATATATTTAGCTTTGTACTATGGTAGACACAAACATTATAACGTAAGGCTGAAAAGCCCTATCATCAAGGGTGTACGGACTAAAGCAGTGTATACCAGTGGCAAACTGGCAATCTGCCAACCTCTACCCCAATGAATCTGTTTGCTCGGATGTGAGCCTTGACAGTCTTGCCTTCCCTGTCACTGCACTACCCGTATGCATTCCTTTATGCCTTCATTTCATGCTACCATCTTCATAAAACCAACAACAATAGTTCCTCTTATTGAAGCTTCTTTGTCATTTTCAAATTCTTTTGTTAGTTATTCAATTGAATTAACATACACTTTCTACTTTGATTACTCTTTCTATGCTAGATATTGCAAGTTGTTAAAGGGTAGGGCCACACCTGAAAGGCACCAACCTTTTCTTTTTGGCTAAAACACCACACCTTGAATGCTTCTTGCTTTTTTTGCCAATTGTACATCTTACATGGACTGAAACAACGATGTTAACTTGGGTTAACTATCAACCCTCTATTAAACGGATAAACATGCTTGAGTGTAACTATTTTGATCATGCACGCAGGTTGCAGGAGCTGCTGTGATATTTGAGGTGCAAAGAAACTCGAAATCTGAAGCTAAAAAAGAGGAGAAACGAAAGCAAGAATTGGAGGTAACGAATAGTATCTCATCTGCAAATGATTTTCTCTTGGATGTAATTTGTAATGTGCAATTTGCAGCATACTATATGTCCATAAAGTTTCATTAATGGTTATGTATTTGTGTGTGCATACCTTGAGAATTTCAGAATGATTCATGTTGCACATTGCAAAAATAACTAATACAAATTAAATCTATCAAATTGTATACTTGATAATTAGTTTGTTTTCCAAGGTTATTTTTATTTTTTTTTTATATTTTTTTTATGCTTTTGTTGCAAGGCTCGCCTTCTTCAATCATCCGAATCAATGCATTTAATTTTTATAGGTTGCTTATGACAGTTTTGCAGTTAGAGATTTCTAACTCAGCTGTCAGATTCTAAGTATAATTTTTTCTGTAACCAAAAAGTAATGGCTTTCAAATTACAAGTCTCTGCTGCTTATCACTGTTGATTTGCTATTTAAAAAAGAAAAAGAAAGTAAGTAAAAGTTGAATATTAGCTAAACAATGCAAGGCAGTGATTGTTGAGTCAATTGTCTAATGGGACAACTGCGGTCCATTTCTTTGCATGGACAAACTTGTTTCACAGAAATTGTATACTCTAAGTATCGAAAGGTCATTGTTTGCGGCGGGAATGTGCTCCACTGTCTGCTGAACTGCTGAGAAGTGGAGAATATGGGGGATAAGGTTCTTATTGATCATCAAATTTTTGGATTTTTGAGGTTTGAGCTTGAAGTCACTTATTGTTGAGGTTAGTAAGAAACTGGCAAGGCACATTGTTGTGAATCAATACCATAGATGAGCGTTAAGGCTTGTTTGACATTTTTTTTTGCTTTTACTTTTTTGTTTTTTTTTTTTTCGAAAACAAAACACCAAAAAAGGAAACAAGATAAAGGTGTTTTCACTCTTATGTTGTCAGTTTTCATGATTGTCATGATTTTGATAAAATTGATCAAATTTTATTCATTATATGGCATAAATTATATGGTTTTGAAAAACAAAAAAACCAAAAACTAGAAAACCACAGCGATACCAAACAGATTAGTAACTAGTTGTAAGTGTTTGTTGTAGATCCTGAAAGGCAATATGACAATTTATGATGTCAGTCCATTATGAATGTTTTTTCAATGCAATGTTTCAGTCAGCTTCCATCCGGATAAATTGCTTGCAACATAAATTTGGAAATACTGGCCTTCTTCTGTTTAGTTTGNCCTTGAATGCTTCTTGCTTTTTTTGCCAATTGTACATCTTACATGGACTGAAACAACGATGTTAACTTGGGTTAACTATCAACCCTCTATTAAACGGATAAACATGCTTGAGTGTAACTATTTTGATCATGCACGCAGGTTGCAGGAGCTGCTGTGATATTTGAGGTGCAAAGAAACTCGAAATCTGAAGCTAAAAAAGAGGAGAAACGAAAGCAAGAATTGGAGGTAACGAATAGTATCTCATCTGCAAATGATTTTCTCTTGGATGTAATTTGTAATGTGCAATTTGCAGCATACTATATGTCCATAAAGTTTCATTAATGGTTATGTATTTGTGTGTGCATACCTTGAGAATTTCAGAATGATTCATGTTGCACATTGCAAAAATAACTAATACAAATTAAATCTATCAAATTGTATACTTGATAATTAGTTTGTTTTCCAAGGTTATTTTTATTTTTTTTTTATATTTTTTTTATGCTTTTGTTGCAAGGCTCGCCTTCTTCAATCATCCGAATCAATGCATTTAATTTTTATAGGTTGCTTATGACAGTTTTGCAGTTAGAGATTTCTAACTCAGCTGTCAGATTCTAAGTATAATTTTTTCTGTAACCAAAAAGTAATGGCTTTCAAATTACAAGTCTCTGCTGCTTATCACTGTTGATTTGCTATTTAAAAAAGAAAAAGAAAGTAAGTAAAAGTTGAATATTAGCTAAACAATGCAAGGCAGTGATTGTTGAGTCAATTGTCTAATGGGACAACTGCGGTCCATTTCTTTGCATGGACAAACTTGTTTCACAGAAATTGTATACTCTAAGTATCGAAAGGTCATTGTTTGCGGCGGGAATGTGCTCCACTGTCTGCTGAACTGCTGAGAAGTGGAGAATATGGGGGATAAGGTTCTTATTGATCATCAAATTTTTGGATTTTTGAGGTTTGAGCTTGAAGTCACTTATTGTTGAGGTTAGTAAGAAACTGGCAAGGCACATTGTTGTGAATCAATACCATAGATGAGCGTTAAGGCTTGTTTGACATTTTTTTTTGCTTTTACTTTTTTGTTTTTTTTTTTTTCGAAAACAAAACACCAAAAAAGGAAACAAGATAAAGGTGTTTTCACTCTTATGTTGTCAGTTTTCATGATTGTCATGATTTTGATAAAATTGATCAAATTTTATTCATTATATGGCATAAATTATATGGTTTTGAAAAACAAAAAAACCAAAAACTAGAAAACCACAGCGATACCAAACAGATTAGTAACTAGTTGTAAGTGTTTGTTGTAGATCCTGAAAGGCAATATGACAATTTATGATGTCAGTCCATTATGAATGTTTTTTCAATGCAATGTTTCAGTCAGCTTCCATCCGGATAAATTGCTTGCAACATAAATTTGGAAATACTGGCCTTCTTCTGTTTAGTTTGAATGGAATCGTAATTTCACTTTCAAATTTTCGATTGAACTCATTGAACTCTAAGTGTTTCTATGAGTTTACTTTTAGACTAATTTGGTAAATTTATGTTGTTGTTGTTGATATTTGACAGTAGTCATTTTCAGGCACTCTGTCATAAGGTGCTATTTATTTTGGGATAGCTTGAAATGGACCTTAGGATAGATATTCTTTGTGAAATTTGTCCTTTATCTCGCTTTCTTGAATGGAAGTTTGAATGTGGTAGTGGCCTAACTTTTTAAAGCTAAATTCCTTTTGAAGTACCTGTTGCTCACAGCTCACTTTTCTGAGGCTTTTGATGATTGACAGTACATTGAGCATCCCGTTATTTGGCGATGAGGGAATTCTCACTTATCAGGAAGCCACATATTTCTGTAATTTTTTTTCAATCTAGCTTAAGATCTGTGTTAAGTCCGTAAAATTTGATTCTGAGTGACACTGAAAAAGCTTATCTTAATTGCTGATCGTGGACCTAAAGAAATCTTCCTCCAAGCTTAATACTCAACTCTAATTTGCTCAGCTAACCGATGAAACAAAAGAGGGAGATAATTTTGTGCACACACAGGCTTCTTTGTCAATTTCTGTGGTGCAAATGTATGGAAATTGCATCCTGAATCTCTTTGAACTTTACTGCTGAGTTTCACTAATTATGATGTTTATACCTTGCCAATTTGTGCAGAAGGCAGAAGTATAACTTTATTTTCTCACTGCTGAATCACTACTGTTACATAGAATTTTGCTATCTTCTAAACTGAATTTAATGTTTTGGATTTTGTTCAAGCAAGTATGTTCTATACCTGTGTACAAATTTTTTATAAGCCATTTGAGATTAAATAATTTTTGCAAGCCCTCTTGATGTTTCATTTTTTTTTCCTATATGGTTGCATTTGCAACAACTGTTTTTGGTAATACCCTCAGCTGGTCGAAAATGATGTGTGTTATTTGGCTTTCAGTTTCTTTATGCCTTCTCTTTTCTCATTTCTTTTCATTATACTGCATCTGAGCTGAAGTTCCTCAGAGATTTTCCTGATTATGTTTACAGGCGTTGAAACAAAGAGATGAAGCTCTATCCAAAGAAGTGGAGCAACTTAAGCTTCAAATTCAAGAACTAGAGAAGCTAGCCAAAGGACAAGGCGTCAATGGCGTTTTCAACTTCAGATTATTTGGTAAATCAAGAACCGATAATTCCTCACAAGCAGCTTGAACTGGCTGATATGTCATCACTAGCCTTATATAACAGCGGCAATTTTTATAATTACCTTTCTTTAGTTTCATTTTTGGCAAATTTGTGCCCCATATTATCTGTATTACTGTATATGTTTAGGAGCTCATAGCTAGTTGAGTATTCAATAACAGCGGCAATTTTAGGAGCTCACAAGCAGCTTGAACTGGCTGATATGTCATCACTGGCCTTATATAACAGCGGCAATATTTATAATTACCTTTGTTTAGTTTCATTTTTGGCAAATTTGTGCCCCATATTATCTGTATCACTGTATATGTTTAGGAGCTCGTAGCTAGTTGAGTATTCAATACAAAGTACGAGTATTAGTTTGAGTCCTTCCGAGAGTTCCAACCATGTAAATAGCAGAAAATGAATGAGATTGTTCAAATAAATTGCTTTCTTCCCCCCCTTAATTCTCTCATATGTTTCAAAGTTGTTTGCTTGAAAGTGGCCCCTTTTTCTTTAATTTTAAAATCATGGTTGACTTGTTAGCTCATTTCTCTAAAGGGAGTAATAAGTAAACAATCGGTTTAAATATATAGTGGACTTTTTACTTGAGTAATACACTTAGTAAATACCATTTCAAAAATACGAAAATAAAAATGAAGGTTTATTATTAAAATTAGGCCGAAGCTATTAACTGGTTGAGCTAAATTAGGTTCTACGAAATTGGTACAATAATTTTAACACATTTATTGCCTAGAATTTACACTTTCAAAGTTACATATGTACACTCAAACTAGGCTATAATATCTCAAAGATATATATGTTCATGTACAAAAGTAGCATGATATTTTATGGGCATATAACTTTCAAGTCCAATAATGAGGCATTGTGTCGAAGAAAAACAGAGAATAAAAATGGTTCTTGTTAGTGGTGGGGATGAAGTCTTTATTCTTTTCTTATGCAACTTTGCTTGGCCTTGATTATAAGTTAAAAATGGATGGTTTAGGTTCTTTCTTTTTAATTAGTACATCAAATTACTTGTTTGAAGATCATAGACAATGACTTATTTATTTAACAATAATAATAATAATAATTCATAATCAATCAAGTCATTTATATTTTGGCATGAGCATCAAAACTTTGTTTGTTTGATAAAAAAGAGATGGTAGGTGTTTAAGGGAAACATGCATCACATTTATTTGCAAATTGCAATTGGATAAGGTATCCATGCTTAGTTGTTAATGATTCCTTTTTTTTTAAAAAATAAATAAATAAAATTTAGTCAAATTTTGATGCTAGTAAAGATTTTGTGTTAGTCACTAAAATCTTCCTAATTTCTTTTTTTTTTTCTTTGGAAAAGCAAATAGATGTAGTGGTATATGGTGGTATATAGATGATAGATAATTACATAGATAGATTAGTTAAACATATAATCCCTATATGAAACAAATGATGTTGTGGACTTTGTGGGGGTGATATTTTATAAAATAAAGGCAACATATTTAAATTTAACATTGATAGGCTGGTAAATAAATGTAGCAAATCGTAGGAATAAGTATATGTAATCATTAACAAATATTTTTTGTGATATTTTGTATTTTTGTAAATAAAATAAAATGTTTCAATTATGTCGAAACCAATTAGACGAACATCTGAACATGTCAATCGAAAAGAGTTAATAAGAAAGATTATGATTTTCCTTGCAGGAAAAAAGCATGTAGTTCTTGTTGCCAAAACTAAGCATAAGGAATTGATGTTGTTATTGTCTTTACCCAATATGTTTTCTTGTTATGCTTTCATTTTGACAACATTTTCATATTAGAAAGACTAATCTTTTTTCAAAACAAAGTCAATCATAGATACATAGATCCACAAAAACAAAGCAACTAGTCAACTAGAAATATCAGAATTCTTAGCAAATGCAATAAGATAAATTAGATATGGTGCAAAACGCATGCGCAATATTGTTCTTGCTATGCTATTATTGCCCTTTTTTTTTTATCACAAAAGATCTATCACATTCATTTTTTGTATACAATTTTACTGTAATAAAAATAACATAAATTATGCAATTACACTTTCATATTCTTTTACCATATCTTTTGTCCTTTTATTTGGACTTACAACTATAATAAGAGGGGAAAAAACCATTAATGACATTAGTACAAACAGCTTAATGCAATAAAAACCCTTTGTCACAAATCCAATCTTAATGAAATAAAAACCTTAACAATGCAACTACTAAAAAGATTGCGCTTGTGCATGTGGTCATGCACCCTCCAAACATTAACGACAATTCAACACCATACCACAACATTTTAAAACACCATAGATAAATCCAAAACTTACCAAACATGCTTTCGTGTGCTCCATCCAATTAAACACTAACTATCCAACAATTTAACACCAAACTATTTTAAAACACCACCCAGGCGCCTCACGAGTTTATAACTTTACAAATCTTGCTTTCAAGTTTCAAGTGCACACCCTTCAAACATCAACAAATCAAAAATCTGCTATACCACACTATTTACCACAAAGATCTGTCACCAAATCTAATCGGTCCACCTCAACAGCACATATTTTATTACACAAATTTGGGACAACATATTTCTAGTGCTTTCGCGTACACCCAACCAGAAATCGACAATTCGACACCATACCATAAGTCCAAAACCATAACCTACCTTACCAATAGTAGAAAAAGAAAAAACATTTCATCCCTCCAAAAATTTCCACCATTTTACCGCGTTCATACTGCTTTTAATGCACTTGTACAAGTGCTCAACAGAATCTGGGGTAATAAGGCAATCGAATTTGCTTTGTTGAACGTTGTTCTTCTCTACAAAACCCCTTCTTCACTTTCTCTCTCTTCTCTTCTCTTCTATTCCCATCTTCTGTTTTTGGGCGATCATTATAATCTCTCTTTTGGGTGAGCATCTACTTTACAAACCCATGTTTTTTTTTTAATAATTATTATAGTTTTTTCATGATTATAATTCTTAGAGTTGGTATTTTTGATCTCTTATGATTGTCTTATCGTTTGTTTTTCCATAATTTAAGATACCCATTTGTGTTTTTTGAGGTTTTGCATCTTAGTTTTGCTGTATGTATGATTGTTTGGTTGTTTGTTTATTGTGGTGATAGTTTAATTTTACTGGGGTTTTGTTGTGATTCACTTGAATTTTGGGGTTTTTTTAACCCTAATTTTAAATTGGGTATTGTGTTTAAGATGCTTGAGATTATTGGGTGACATTTTGTGAGTGTGTGATGGTGATTAAAGTGGTTGTTTATGAATTGAAGTGAAATTGTAGATTGGGTTTTGTGATCATCATGGTTTTTGATTGTTTGAGGATTGAATGAATGTTTATGTTGGTTGATGGTGGAAGTAATAAGTAATGTTTTCTGAAGTGTAATTATGATGGTTTCTGAGGATTTAGGAGCATAAAGTGCTTGTTTTAATGTACGTGAGACTTTTTTCCCTATAAACTTGTTATTTTCGCGGTTGTAAGTTTAACTTAGAGGCAATTTTAATTGCTTGTCAGTATTCTAAATGGATGTGTTTCGTTCGTATTATACGACAGTAATACCTAGTATAAATCCTGCTGCTGGTGAGAATCTGTGATGTGGGGTTCGAGGATTCATCATCGTAAAGTGAATAATAACATAATACGAACACCTTTTGTTTTCCATGAAATGGTGCTTTTTGAGTAGTTCTTGAGATTGACATCGATAGCTAGAACTTGGAAATTGTTACTTCTATTTGACTTGTGCTGTTATATTGTATTCTGACTAGTAGGTGTTTTGTTCAATGATTTTGTTCTCTTTCATCTTTACGTAATTTATTTATCATCATAACGTTATATTTGGCTGTGTTGTAACTATGTATGTTTATGCAGAAAGTTGGGATTTTTCGATGAGGAAGGGAGTGAAGAGAAATGGATGCAAGTCTGCATCACACCAGCTCTTTAAAGATAAAGCAAAGAATCGGGTGGATGATCTTCAGATGATTTTTTCGGATCTGCAGTCAGCAAGGAAGGAAAGCCGCACTGTTGATGCTGCAGTCCTGGAAGAGCAAGTCTATCTAATGTTACGTGAGTGGAAAGCTGAACTTAATGAGCCCTCTCCTGCATCATCTTTACAAGTGAGAATTGCATATATTTGTTTCTACACTTACTGCTATTAGTGCTACATGTCTAAGATGAAGAATAAGGAGTATGGAGTTTTTTTTGACTGAAATGGCTTCTTGTAGAATGATAGTATTGGCACATTCTCTTCGGACATTTATCGGCTGTTGCACCTTTGTGATGAAGAAGATGATGCTACCAGCCCATTTGAGCTTCCTCTGCCAAAGCCTGAGCCTGATGTTCAAAAGTTTCAAGCTGGGGATGCTATTGGCTTTCAAGAGGTAGATTACTTCCTCTTTCATCTATATGGTTTTCAATGATTTGAAAACTGAGGAAGTTTGAGTTTGTATGTAAGCGCCATATTGGTGTTTGGCATGCTTTTGTGACAAGCACCTTATACACCTTTATCATAGGAAAATGTCAACCGAAACTATTTGCCATTGTTTCTTAGAAATTCAGTGTTAAACTGTTCACTACTTCTTGTCCTGTCCGTTGAAAACATGATACAGCAAAAGATTCTTTGGGGCGTATTTGTAAATGATACATTAAGTTAGGGGGCAAATAGAGGTAGGTTTGGAAATTAGAAAGCAAACCTTGAATGATTTGACTCTGTTGCCCTCAGCTGTTCCTTTTCCAGTCATGTCTGGTAATGGCGGTGGGGTATGATTGGTTCAAGCATGCCATAATTTTGTCGATACTTTATCTGCACTAGGTTTCTCAAATATGATAGGGGAAGAAGTTGGGATAAGATTGGGAGACTAGTCTTCTAGTACAGCTCTAGGTGAGTTGGCTCCATGCATGCTAATAAGTTCAAATAGTTCATCAGCATGTGATGTATGGATGACATTAGACTACTAGTTTTTAGCCCCCTTGAATAGCATAATTAACAACATAGTCATTGGCTAAAAAATTAGAGTTGTCTCATCGTCAATGTTATGAACTTTGGAGAATGAATCAGCAGATTAAATCTAGCTCTTGGACTTTTTGGCATTTTGGCATATTTTATGGTGGTTTTGAATTATGTCTTTTGATTTGTGAGTACTAAGTTGCTACATTGGCTGAGTTAATTTTGTGGGAAATGAAGAAGATGGTAAGACTCTAGTGAGTTCAACTGCTCATTGCCATATCATGAAAGTTACTGATTACCCTTTATGTTGAGGCTTTTGTTCCTCCATGGCATTAAATTTAAGTTACTTATACAGTCCCACAATTTCAAACTGTTTGATTGCATTGGACTTTATGATTCAATATGCTTTTGGTCTTAAATTTTAAACCAACGCGACAGTTTTTGGGTGGGCAAATATAACATTCATTGAGTTTAAGATTTGTCCTGTTAGGAATTGTGTGGAATAGAATTGCCTGTGAACATTTGTATCTAGTATGTTGAAGTGCACTGGCCTTATTGCATTCTTGTTTGATTCCTTTTTAAATTTGAGCCAATTGTACAACACGTGATGTCGATGGCTGCTCTTTTTGATCTATGAATTGAAATCCACTCAAAATGCATGCAGTTTTTATTTCTGAAAATAAGGCACCACATCCGCTTTGGAGATTTTGTTGAAAGATTGAAACAAAGTTGTTTAATCTAGGCTTCGAAACATTTGGGATGTATTGTAGATTTCAAAAATTAAGAAAGGTTTATTACAATGGTTCTTTTCCATGTACAGAATCCCTCTTTTTACAATAAAATCCTTGCTAAGTCTAGTCTTGCATTTTTTCCCTTACTATCCTAAGTTCTAATATTGTATGTTTCATGACCTCCATAGTGGTCATGCCTGTTACCTCTAAAAACCAGAAAAATGCTTGATCTAGTGCTTTTTCATTGCCTTGAGCAATTATCTGTCGGCTGTTGACAACCTAAGCTGAAACACAGTAAAATAAAACAGATTGAATTTTTTTCACTGTTATGGTGGTTCATGACGTAAAAAGCCATATCAAGAGATGCTTTAGACATTTTCTTATCTTTGAATGGAGAATCTCCATTAATAGAAGTGAAAGAGTGATTGTTATGGGCAAGTTAATATTAGAGTGATTGTTAAAAGAGTGTTGTGCAGATTCTGAATATGTTTTATGCCTTTTTAAGAATGTGTATAACCCCACTATTCTAATTCAGTCTTTTAGGCTTATGTTTGCTAACATTACTCAGTCATCACAAGTTGTAAATTGTCTGGACTTTGTAGTTGTTCTTAGAGTCCATTTTCAACTGCTTCTCCGAAAATAGGAAATTAAATCTCTTGCTAGAAAAATTTAAGCATTAATATGATAGTTAATTCTGTGGTTGGCTCTAACAGGGCCCTGATGTGAAGCCTGGTTCACAGGAGCAAAGCATTTCACGAATTGATCAAAGCAAAGGATCTCCTGGATTTCGCAATTTGACCACAGCCAATATTGAGATGGCAAATCAGCTGGATTACAATCAATTTAATCTGCACCTTGACCTTGAAAATCACTATTTTAGTGGATATAATGGTGTTGATGTAAGTGCACTGTACGCAAATCCCATATCAGGGTTTCTTCCCAATGTGTGCCCACCACCTGCTGCTTTTCTTGGACCAAAATGTGCACTCTGGGATTGTCCCAGGCCTGCTCATGGATCAGACTGGTGGCAAGATTACTGTAGTAGTTTCCATGCTTCCTTGGCATTAAATGAAGGTCCACCTGGAATGACTCCGGTCTTACGTCCTGGGGGTATTGGTCTGAAGGATGGTTTGCTTTTTTCTGCATTGAGTGCAAAGGTGCAAGGAAAAGATGTTGGCATTCCTGAATGTGAGGGGGCAGCTACTGCAAAGTCTCCTTGGAATGCCCCTGGTAAGTTCTAACCCTAATGTTTTCTGTGGATGGCATAGCTTAAAACAAGCACAATTTAGCAGTCACATTTGTCAATGTCCAAGGAACTGTTATTCTCAAACTATTCTTTTGGCCACTTTCTATTTATTTGATTGCGTTTATCAATTATTAAGGGGTGTGTAACCTCCAATTATTGACAAACTGCTTCAAAGCAATCAAGTGTGGGCTGTCTTTTTGGAAGTTTCTAAAAGTACTAGTTTGAAACTTGCAATGGGATGGCATACATTTGGTTACTCAACCCCCCACCTTCAATTCTCTCGTTTTGTTATTCTTTATTTTCAATTTTCTGTTTCTAGATTTGTGATGTGTTCTGTGGCTTTTATTGTCTGTATTGTTGCAGAGCTTTTTGACCTAACGGTTCTCGAGGGTGAGACAATTAGGGAGTGGCTCTTCTTTGACAAGCCCCGTAGAGCATTTGAGAGTGGAAACAGAAAGCAGAGGTCACTGCCAGATTACAGTGGCAGGGGCTGGCATGAGTCGAGAAAACAAGTTATGGATGAGTTTAGTGGGCTGAAAAGATCTTATTACATGGATCCTCAACCTCTGAATAACTATGAATGGCACCTCTATGAATATGAGATTAACAAGTGTGATGCTTATGCGCTTTATAGATTAGAACTAAAGCTTGTGGATCGTAAGAAAACTCCAAGAGGAAAGTCCGCTAATGATTCTGTTTCAGAGCTCCAAAAGCAGATGGGTAGACTTACTGCTGAGTTTCCGCTTGAAAACAGACGCCCATTGAAAGGAAGGACTAAGTTCAACAACAAGGATAGTGTTGGAAATCTCCACTCCGATCCAAGTCAATTGATCAGTGCAAATAAGGCATTTGATCATGGAGTTGGTGCACCTTATGGTTATCTTGTGGAGAATATACCTGATTATTATCTTAAGTGAGGGATAGATTGTAAAGATCTCAGACAAGTGGGCTTTTATTCATCCACTGACAAGTCCCATTTTTAGGTTTAATTATCTTCAATAACAATTGGTAAGACCCTCATTTTTTTATATCTGAGGATTTGTATATAACTTATCTATCATCTATGGTTTTTAGTTAAGAGACAAGACTGCTGTCATTACCGGAGCATTGCATCTGACAAATGGAGAGGGGTTTACAGACAAAGATATTGCCAATATATACTTATATAGTAATGGCCGTCACATTTGGTAGGGTGGATGTACATTCTAACGCTAGTTCTATGTCGTATGAAGACTTCACTTGGGATGCTTCTTTTTTCTTTTCTTTCTTTTTTTTTTATTTTCCTTTCCTGATCTGAGCGCAAAAAAATATGTTATGGCTGCTGCTGCACTATACTGTCTGCTAAGAGATGAAATCAGGTCAACTGTATTGCGTTGTCCACTCATCATCCCTGAAATTGTGTAAACAATCATGTCATGTATGGCAGATAAATCTTTGACATTGTGCTGTAATGTCAAAACTTGGGAGGTTTAGAATTGTTTACCCTGAATGTGTTCTGCGTATTAGTGAACAGTAACATGAATTTGTTTTATACTATCATCTTCAGATTACTCTTTTGCTGTAGTGAAATATATATATATATATATATATATATATATATATATATATATATGCAATGGATTTGCACGGCTCTTGGACTCTTTGCTTCTGTATTATGTTATATGGCGTTGTGAGCCATTAGTTCCTTTATCCATGCAATTCTCCATGTTTTTCATTTAAATTTGTTGTGCAAAGTTGTTCCCCTTTTCGCTTTTAAAATTTTCGGATACACTTTTCTGCTTTATCCATCCCTGTCAACGAAATATCTGTAAATGTCGCGACCGGTTAGATGTGCCATTAGAAGGGTTACCTTCCAGATTCATAGTGAAGTTATTGGCAATGAAAGTATGCAACTCTTTCACTGAGATTATTTCTCCCTTCTTTTGCTTAGCACTTCTTCCCATTGATATTCATAGTTTTACGAAATTCCGGGTTTTTGGAAAAAAAAAATTGCCAAATTTTATACAGGGTGCCTGTTTGGTCAAAATAGGACCCTTAGCAACCAATCGGGGTTGAAAGGACCATAAGAACGTATCAATAGTGTAAAAAGTCTTCTTTTGAAGTATCTCGAAAAGAGGAATGATAATAAGATTTTGGAGGCCGAAACCGGTCATTGAAAGTCTCGTGGTGACTTAAAACACGTGGTAAAAGAACCAGGGCGAAAAAAAGACGAAGCTCGGAACAGCCCTCCAATGGCAAAAAAAAAAAAAATGCTATAATTCAAATTTTTTTTTTTTTTTTTTTTGGGTTCTATTTTCTCCAAAAAAAAAAAAAAAATATCGCTTTCCAAGGAGGAAAAATTATTAGGTAAAGTAGTACTCCACCGGTAGAACCAATGGAAGCAACTCAAAAATATAGACATGTGGTGATGGAGGCTACCGATTTGAGAGCCGAGAGGGAAAGAAAAGAGAGAATTGTATCTGCAAAGAGAAGGTACATTTTTTTTACTAGTAGTTATTTTGAAAGTAAGAGAAGGTACTCAGTCAGTAACTAGTGATGAGACTGTGAGAGGAAGAAACCAAAGATATATGCAAGTAATTAAATTATACGAATAGCTAGTAGTGGATTATTTTTCTTGCAATAGAACTATAAAATGTAGTACCATATATACTGCACGGGTGTTCTTACCGCATACCTGAAATAGATTGAATTAGATTAGAATGGATTGAAATAAATTAGAACGGATTGGATTAGATTGGATTGAAATATATTCGACTGCATCAAAATATATTAGAATTAATTAGTTAACCTTATTTGAACTTAATAACCTCTATTGGGAAAATATTACAAAATTTCATCAGCTACAATGATAATCATGTGCACAGGATTGTTAAAAACTTTTTTTTTTTTTTGGTGTCCGCTTGGAAGCCACAAAGGCGAGAGGCGAGAGGTGAGATCAAGCATTGATCATCAATAGGATGGTCAATAAGATCGTGTTATTTGTGCTTAATCTCTAAAGTTTTTTCGTGATGCCAAGATCTTTTAGAATTGAGAGGGAAGCTTAAACCAACTAAATTATTCCTCGCTCTTTGTCAAAAACATTTTTCGTATATAATTCTCTCAATATCATTACTTTTGAAATCCATATATAATTCCACATAAACGTGAGAAATGCATATATGATTCTACATAAAGAAAAAGAAAAAGGAAAGAGTGAAAGTTGAGAGGATCAAAGGAGCAAATATTATTAAATGGTTGAATAATTAAAAGAAAGAGAGTGTGTATCAAGTAGAATGATTGAATATAGATTAGTAAAGATTATGACCTTGTTTATCTCAATTGAAAATAGCTTAACTGAATTGAAAAGTAAACATGCCTTTACTCCTAAGAAAATTTGGTCTCTAAGATGCGTGTGCTGTACAGTATTAAATACATTCAATAATCATTAAATATTCGTTACCTAGCATAACATAAAGCAACCAAGACCATATGCACTTTCTTAATTTGTAACCATTGCTTTAGTTTTTTTCTTGTTTTGGTACAAGGAATATTTCCATTTTAGTGTGGCAAGCTTTTAAGTGAGTTTTCACTTTCAGAATGAAATTATATTGTATGGTTGGTTATACCCAACTATGCTCAACTTAATAAGGTTATGCAACTTAATTTTGACATGCATCTCTAATAATATAGGCTATTAGGCTCTCCTTATTGGATAACAAGCAAATGAATTTTATGCAGAACAATTAGCCTTAGAACCTTTATTTGTATCGTTGTATGATGTCCGCAAAATCTTGTAACGTACTTTCTGTACATATTGCTTACATATCAGGGCTGTCGATGGTGGTTCCGGCATCAGTGAGGGTTATTAAAAACAAGAATAGAAGTGATTTCCAAAAGATATTGCTAGATAATACGGAGTATAAACAACTTACTGTTTAGCGACCTAGGCATTATAGCATACCATCATATATAGTTGCACTAGAACAATGTATCATAGAAGCTCATATTGAGCAACAACATATTCCTCTAATAAGTACAACGAAAACAAGATAACACACTTCTTGCAAGCTAATTTGATATAAAGAAGGCCTTGTTTTCTGGTAGACTTAAACTAAGGGACAAATCAAGAGATTGATAAGACAAATGATCGATGGACATACAGGAATGCAGTGAAACCAGGAAGAACACAAGCAGCAACTCCGTCGTCCCTTTTTGACTTAAGTTATCTTGCTTCGCGACATGCTACCTCCTCAGCTTCTTGTGTCTTCTTACGACGAGTAAGTAGATAACAATCACCAAATTCATAAAAGGATAAGGAAAAGGTTGTGATAGAGTACATGTCCACAAGCATCATATCACTTGTGCTCTAATTAATGTAGGAAGTACGTACAGTGGAAAACAAATAATTAAGTAAGCAATGCAATGCAATGCAATTTACCTGCTTTCTTTGGGGGTTTGAATCCCTTACCTTGCAGTCATAATGAAGAACCACTTCACTTGAGCATGGAAGTATTTTCTTTGGTCGTCGAAACAGTATCAATGGCACTAAATGTAATGTAGAACATCATACCACTTGTTGGTTGTAGGTTGGCTTTCACAAAACAACCGATCAAAACAGTAGAGATTAATTTGCGTTGCGATATGTTATGTACCAGAAATATGTATGACATACAATCAGTGCCACTGACATTTGGAGCTTGAAACTTTCGATACTTCTCAGTAACCATATTCGATTATGTACCTTAATTAAACCCTCATTATCTTATCACTGGTAATTTAACAAAAATATCAGTATATTGGCTTGCTCATAAATCATAATCACACAAATTTGTCAAAACTTAAAACCAAAAAAAAAAAAAAAACAATATAATTCAGTTTGCTCACAAGTACTGTGTGAATTACTCCCCCTCATGAATACAACAATGAAGATTTTGAAGTCAACATAATTCAGTTTCATGAACTAACTTCTTGAATATATTGGTTGAGAGCTCCTTTATAAAAAACTGTCAAAATAAAACTAGAAAGAATATGCAAAATACTTATATAATTAACTATTTCTCTGAAATCGTGTTTGAAGTTTAACATTTCATTCTTTATTATTCTCTTTGAGAAACTATCTTTAGATTTGCATTGCATTTGGCATTTTCCTTCTTACTCCGTATATGAAATATAGACATTCGGTTAATCATTGCACATACCTTCTTCGGAAGGCATAGTATCAAATGTTATACTTGTACGCTCAAATAAATAATATCAATGTAGCTTTATATAATTGTATTATGATTCTTCTGGACCATCTATACTATAACTAAACTTTACAAATAATAATTGCAATCATCAAATATTTAAATTTCAAGTTGACATAAATGTCAACGAAACACTCTTCCAGAGTATAAAGAAATCATCAATATTGTGAATGATATAATTTGAATATCAAGGTTATATATTTACTTATATATGTGCAATGCAAGTGCTTCAACCTCAAAATTTATTTGAACTATCCATCATATGCTGTTGTGAAAACATTCTTCATAAATCATTTAAGTAAGAAAAATAAAAACAAAAGTGACAAATTGCTCTTATAAATTCTCCACTGGAAGTCTTACCTTTCTGTACTTGTTGAAGAATATTTACTTCCTTGCATCATAATAATATTTGTTGAATACATGGAAAATATAGAAATGTAGAATAAAATGAATAAATGAAATGAAACCATTTAGCCATATATCTTATTTGAGAAAGAGGATGACAGAATAATAGATAGATAATATGTAGAGAGAAAACTTCCATATATATATACTATTACATAGTCGTATTACATATATATGCACGAGTATAAAGATCCAAGAGTTACATCATTACTAAAGGGTACATCCAATGGATACAATGCTTACTGAATAATAGACGTCCGCAATATTTTCATAAAACAAAAGTATTTTTTAATTATCTATAATAATTACAAAAGTGAGCTCCATTATTAATATAATTAGACATTTGACATATAATAATTACAAAAGCGAGCTATCGAATGAGCTCCCGTCTAAGAAATTTTTCAATGGGATATATGTAACTTGTGTATAATATATGTTGCAAGAGTTGTAAGTTACATATACTAACCTTAAACATCAAGTATATTACAAATATGTCATGTTAATCGCTAAAAACACAACTCACTTCAGACTTGAATTGAGTGACTAGATATTGCTCAAAAAAAAACACTGCAACGATTTTAGATAGAGTTATAAAATTAAATTAAACAGATGACCATAAATCTACATTAGACATTTAGGGATTTCCTAGGAAATGAAACTCCCCGAGGGGAGTTGGTAATTAAATTCCCATGACTTGTGAGAATTTAAATTTCCCTTTGGAATTTTCATTTCCTACGCTCTTCTAACTTGTGTTCAACTAAACACAACCCATTTACCCATTTCCAAGGGAAATTCTTTCAACCAAGCAAGTAAGCAACACCTAGTTATGATTGAAAGATCGAGCAGTTCACAATCAATGACAGTAGTGGAAACCTTAAGAACATCGGAAAATGGTACGGAGTATGCATGGCAAAAGCTCACGAGCATCAAGGGGCCATTGGTTTCAATATATACTCTCTATATATATGTATATACACGAAGAACTGCAACTGTAGTCTATAAGTAAATTTGATTTAGCATTGTATATAGCAACAAAACCGAAGAAAACAGACATGTACCTAGGCACAATTGGTGATATATATAATGCAACTGTCTCAGATCTCCACAAGCAACTTCCTTCCACATAGCGGTGTCAATGCTCCACATCAACAACTGAGAAAAGCAACATGCCATGGTTCTAGGGGTTTCAAAATAGCCCTTTTACGCCTAAGACAAGCACTTCGCACAAGACCCACATATTATCGTTTTGTAAAATGGAGCAGTGAATAGCATTATCAATTCTTCATCAAACAAAACTTCCATAAGGAGCAATGGGAGGGTATAATATTGCTTAAAATCCATAAAGAATCCGAAAACATCTCCTTCTGTGGACAAAATTTAACCTCTATACCTAAGTCCAGCTATGACCAGCAATTTTCTTAAGTCCCCGATCTACCATTTGGTTCCTTACATTAGAAACATCCAACCAACGATCAGCAGCAGCATAAATATTCGACAACGAAACAAAACTACCA
Source organism: Suaeda aralocaspica (assembly GCA_016808085.1). Taxonomy (NCBI): domain Eukaryota; kingdom Viridiplantae; phylum Streptophyta; class Magnoliopsida; order Caryophyllales; family Amaranthaceae; genus Suaeda; species Suaeda aralocaspica. The sequence goes on from PYUH01000101.1 coordinate 1,070,526, forward strand.
GTGTTGCGTGGCTCAAGTTCAACTAATCGTTTCGCTACCACCTCAGCCAACTCATTATCACAATGCAATCTACAGGCCCCAATAAGTGCTCCCCAAGATTCAGCATGGACTTTAACTGGCAATGATTTTAAAAGATCGTAAGCTGCTTCCAAGTGGCCAGAACGACCAAGAAGATCAATCATGCATCCATAATGATCAGGAGAAGGGGTGATTGAGAATTTAGTCCTCATCATATCAAAAAAGCAATAACCTTCCTCCACAAACGCACCATGGCTGCAGGCTGTCAGAATGACAGTAAACGCAACATCATCAGGTGTAATCCCCTCAGAAAGCATATTGTAGAATAATTCAATGGCACGAGCCCCTTGACCATGAAGAGCATGGCCATGAATCATAGAGCAGTATGAGACTAAATCCCGTCTAGGCATAATATTAAACAAACTCATTGCTCTCTCTAGATTACCACATTTAGCATTCATATCCACCAATGCAGCGACAACATGAGTACGCTGTAAATCAAAAGAGTTCCGGTTCATGTACGAATCAATCTCTTTAGCCAGGTCTAAATCTCCTAATTGCGCACAAGCTGACATCACACTCACCATTACATACTCATCCGGCCTAGTATCGCTCAACTGCATCGCTCGAAAACACTTGACAGCCTCATCCTGAAGCCCATTCTGAGCATACCCTGATATCAAAGCTGACCACAGAAACACATCCTTTTGCAAGCACTCTTCAAACAACCCTCTCGCCGTGGCCATATCACCACATTTAGCATACCCATCAATCAACGTCGTATACGAAACAACATTCTTAGATGGCATTTCATCAAACACTTTCCTAGCACTACTCAACTCGCCGCACTTCACATACCCAGATATCATAGCATTCCAAGCCACCTGATTTCTCCTCGGCATTTCATCAAACACTTTCCCTGCATTACTCAAATCTCCATTTCTAACATACCCAACAACCATAGCAGTCCAAGAAACCACATTTCTCTCAGACATTTCATCGAACACTTTCTGTGCATTCTCAATTACCCCACATTTCCCATAATAATACACTAAACTTGAACCCACAAACACATCATCTTCAACTCCATACTTAAACAATAACCCATGAATTCCAACCCCAAAAACATCATCACCTTCATTTGAACAACACTTAATCAATGGTGGAAAAGTGAACTTATCTGGAGCTCCAGAAGAAGCTCTCATGGCGGAAAAAACAGAGAGAGAAGAAAACAGAGAAGAGTAATTACAGTAACCCTTTAAAAGAGAGTTCCAAACACAAGTATTAGGGTTTAAAACAGAGGAAAATACTGAATTTACATAATGAAGAAGAGAAACAGAGTTACAACAACGTGAAATGAAGTTGGAAATTAGGTAATTATCTTGTGAAAAGCCATTTTTAATGATTTGAACATGAGTTTGTTTGAAACATTGAATAGTTTTGCATGATCTAATTAGGGTTATAATTGGGGGTGATGAAGGAATTAATTGGGTTTTCATTGATATTTGAAAATTTGATGTTTAAGTTTGAGTTTTACTAGTTTTGAACTTTTGATCATGGAAGTACATTTTCGTGTTTGCGTTGTTAACGATCTTTTCACGGTATTTGATAGGAAGGATAAAGATAAAAAGAACGAGTGAAAGCGACAATAATAGAAAATCGGTGAGTGAGAGGTTAATGTTTGGTTTATTTACTTTAAAATGAAGGTCTTGAAGTATGCAAAGAATTATAAGTTGCATAGCATCGTTGTCTTATTATACGTTCATATCAATTTGGTTAAATTTGAAACTGAAAATGATACGAATTTGTGAGTTGTGATAAAAGAAAATCAAATGCGTAAATAATATGGCATCGTGTTTTCGTGAGCACAAATTAAGTACGATTTTCGATGTTTGACCAAAATGAAAATGAATACCTGCACTAAATCACTAGAATACATAAAAGCAATATATAATGTTTTGATGTTGGACATGAAGTAGCATCACAAGTTCACAATTACAGTAGAATACAAAAGAAACATGCTTGAGGATTACCTATCCTAAGTTCACGTGCATTGAAATGTTAGCAACTTGATGAACAAACTAATCTTAAAAGAGAATCTAACTTAAATTAATAACATTGGAACTAAGGATCATACAACTATAGGCTAAGGCAATTCATAAATTATGTAATTGGAAATTTGTAAAGCAAATCTCCTCAAAATGAAAAACATACATGAGCTCTTTGAGCTCAATGATGCTGATAATGCAACAATACTTTCACACCCATTTGTTCTTGCTTTCGAAAACTTAGCATACAGTATCAAAAACTGTAAGAATGTATCAAGCAATGAATATGAAGAGAAGTTATTGTTGAATGATGTATCAGGAGAAGCGAAAGAAGGACAGATCATGGCGATTCTGGGAGCTAGTGGCTGCGGAAAATCAACTTTAATCGATGCACTAGCAGGTCGAATATACAAGGAAAGATTACAAGGGTCAGTAACTATAAATGGGCATGAGGTTTTGAGGTCTAAGAACAACATTGTTCTGAAATCAATCTCAGCTTATGTTATGCAAGATGTCTTGTTATTCCCAGGTCTAACAGTAGAAGAGACGCTTATGTATTCATCTGAACTTTGCATGCCAAGAACTGTCTCAAAGTCGGAAAAAAGAGTAAGAGTGAATGAACTCATTGATCAACTCGGTCTAAGGCACGCAGCTAAGACAGTTATTGGAGATGAAGGGAACATAGGAGTCTCTGGAGGAGAAAGGAAGAGAGTTTCGATTGGCATCGAGATAATTCATTACCCGGCTATCTTATTCTTAGATGAGCCTACTTCAGGGTTAGACTCAACAAGTGCTCTCTTAGTGGCTCGTGTTTTGCAGGGAATTGCTCAAAGAGGCAGCATTGTGATCATGTCAGTCCACCAGCCTAGTTCTCGGATTCTAAGTTTAATAGACTCTCTGATAATTCTGTCTGATGGACAGACAGTTTATAGTGGCTCAACTTCAAATATCACTGATTTTTTCGAAGCATGTAATCACCCAATTCCTGAAAATGAAAACAAGGTTGAGTTTGCTCTTGATCTAATCTCCGAGCTCAACGATTCTCCTTGTAGCAATGGCATCACAAGTTTAAAGGAGTTCAACAAATCCAGCAATCAGAGGTATACTAATACTGATCTTGCCACCAAGTTTTTAGTACTTCATTCCAGTGATACAGTAAATGATGAAAAGATTTTAACAGGTAAGTTAGTGATAGCAAGTAGAATGGTTACAGAGTTTGCAAATCCATTTTGGGTTGAAATTAAGGTGCTTGTGAGAAGATCAATGATGAACTCAAAAAGAATGCCTAAATCATTTGTGCTTCGATTTAGTGCAGTGATCCTTGCTGGTGCAATATTAGCTACTGTCTTTTGGAGGTTAGATGATTCCTCAAAAGGAGTACAAGAGCGGATAGCATTCTTTGCTTCTTCTATTGTTACAACATTCTTCATTTGTGCTGAAGCCATACCTCATTTTCTCCAAGAAAGGTCCATCTTCATGAGAGAAACCTCTCACAACACCTACAGAAGATCATCCTACGTCCTTTCCAATGCCATGATTGCCCTGCCATCTTTGATCCTCTTTGCCTTCACTTTCTCTGTTACCACTTTTTGGGCTGTCGGACTTGCAGGTGGGCTTTCAGGCCTCCTTTGGTTTTTCGGGTTCATGCTAGCCTCTTTTTGGACTGGGCATTCATTTGTGACTTTCCTGTCTGCTATGGTGCCTCATGTTCTCATCGGATATGTTTTAGTAGTGGCTTCTTTAGCTCAATTTACCCTCTTTAGTGGACTCTTTATAACTCGAGGTCAAATTCCCAAATATTGGATGTGGTTTCATTATGCTTCTCTAGTGAAGTATCCATATCAAGGGGTTCTACTGAATGAATTCAACAGTTCAGTGAAGTGCTTAGTAAAAGGGTCTCAAATGTTCGGCAACACTCCTCTCATGGGTGCTCCGAATGACTTGAAAGGCGAGGTCTTGGAGAGGATGAGTAGCATTCTAGGGATCAATATTACTGGCTCCTGTGTGATGACAAGTTCTGATATCCTGCAGCAGCAAGGGGTCACTGACTTGAGTAAATTTAACTGCCTGTGGATAACTATAATTTGGGGATTTTTCTTTAGGATCTTGCAGTACATTGCTTTGCTGTTGGGTAATAAAAATAAGAGGGGTTGAGGAAGCATATTGTAGTGTTTAGTTCATTGTAGCTCCGGCAAATTGTTTGCCACACTGCTGCTCACTATTAGATGTACTAAGTAGTTGTAACCATGTGTTGGATCTATATTATTGCTTAAGCCTGGTTCATGTTTGAAATTAAGATCAGAGCGTGTAAACCGGCATACCAAGCTTTAATATAAGTCGCTAACAGATAATTCAATGACCCTGATATAGTAATATCTATGATTCAATTTTTTGCTTAGAATGGTTCAGGTCGGATCACTTGAATCACTTCGGTTCCTCAAAGACGCATCAATTTATCAACCCTCACAATTTACACACATCAATTCTTTCAACCGTAAGGTAAAAGTTGAGCCGATATCTATATAACATGTATCACATGCTTTTGTGGAAAATCTGATCAGTTACATATTGATTTTCCCAATTAATTTCCCTGATGCGGCCAGTTAGTCTGGAAAGTCATCAAATTCAAATTAACTTGAGACTTCAACACACCCATTTGACAAAAACTAGGCTCATGTGCAGGCTCGTCGTATAAATCACAAAAGAAAAGGAGTTCAATGATCTGAAATAGTTCCAATTCGAATACAAGCTTCACAGCTTGAAAGAATATCATAATAGTTTAAGCTTGAGACTCAGGCTAGAAAGGAGTAAAATAAGCCTAGTCAAGCTGCTGCTAAAGTTCAACCTTCAAAGCTCAACACAAGCTCATACTAGAGTCAGTTGATACAAGCCAAGTCGAAATACCCTGAGATCAAGCTTTACGTAGCTCAAAGACAGAAAGAAAAGACTTGTATCTGATCAGAATTATTATGGCTTACATTCAGAAAAACAGCTGCAGTGACGAAATATATTACAAGTACAAACTAGTTGCAGCACCTAAGGTTCCCATTGTCATTCAACAAGAGACGCTAAATTTAATGCAGTGTTAAAATATATTACAAAGTTCACGGATTAATCTGTGACAGATGATTCCACTAGATTAGTAAGGATTTAGCCATACATAGCATAAAAGATGGACAAAGATAGTTATTTCTTTTGGACAGGACCAACTTCTTGCCCAGCATTATCTTGTTACTCGCCATCATCTTCCACAGTATTGACTCGCTCGCACTCGTCAATCCATTCACTGTATCTGTAAATTCAAAAGTAATGTCAATAAAAAATAATGGCATGGACTAGAGCTCATAAGATCTTAAATAGTTGGTAAGTTAGACTTACATGTCAATGGCCTCGGTCAGAGCTGCAGACACCAAAAGGGGAGAAGAAGAAAAATTAGATAATCAGCTATATTTATAATGCAAAATTGCATAATTGCATAAACACCAGCTTAATTTAATATTTATGAAGTTTTTGACAACCAGTTAATCACATAACAATAATATTGATAAATAGCATCACCACCAATCACCTACCCTCTGGGATGGTGGGTAAAACTTAAGTGAACAAAAAAAAGGAAAAATAATTTACACAAAATGGTATTCTTAAGCAGTTTTCTTTTTTTTTTTTTAATGTGTACATTCTAAGCAATCCAATTCAAAGTTCCAATTTGTAAAACAGTTTAAAAAGCAAGACAAGAATGCATGTATGAGCTGATGAGTAAGGATCATAGATATACCTGTAACCGAAGTGCTAAAGCTCTCTTGGCATATCCGACAAACGGCTTCACCAATTAAGTTTTTCATATCACTGAAAGAAGGGAAAGAATACAATATCAGCTCAAACTACATATATTCCAGAAAAACGTAACAATATAACCTACCCATAAAAGAGATCGTAATAAAACAAAGTCAATATAATCTTGTGATATATAGTCGTCGTAAAGACAAGCCAATAATTGCATCACTATCAACTCTTCCAAAAGGCAGTTAATTTCCTTAGGCAGTTATAAACGAAGCAATCAAAATCCTAACCAGACATTATACAGCTCAAGCAACAATAAATGTTATTATGTTAACAACCATTACCTCATCAACTCAAAACTAATTTAACAACTTAGATGGCACTAGTAAATTTAACAACATAAGATTGATAAGGATAAACTAGCCATGACTCCTGCCTAATGTAGTTAAGTACAAGGATGCCCAAAGTATACTTACATGCGGCATTCAACACTAGTCCCGTGATTGCAGAAAGGGCAGCTAAAAACTGTGTCAAGTTTGATGCTCTTCTTTGGAGGAGGCTTAGCTCTTGACTTTCTCTTTCCCATTTATTGTGGTTAATGACACTATAATGCAACCATAACAAGTTAAACATCAGGGGGAAAATATAAGAATTTAAGTTTAAGCATTTCAAAAGTTAAACAAAAATAACAGAAGAGCCAATGCACGAAATAACGATGTGTGTTAAAAGCCCATGAGCAAAAACACATACTCCAGGATTCAAGAAAACACAGTTTAAACTCAAAAGCCCACACCAGTCTAGTAACAAAGAAAGCAATAGGTTCTATATTAAATCAGAACAATTACAAAATGTGGTTAGGAGCACACAATCAAGTGTTTGGCCAGTTAACAGCTATCCCAGAGTCCATAGGCATGAAGCATTAGTAGCAGTATACCACATCTAGCAGAGAAGAGTAAGCAACAGCATAGCAACAATGACAGGGAAAAGGGGCACCCTAGGTATGCAGAACACTAACACATTGTTTTGATAACAAGCTATGAGGGAAAGGAAGGGAAGAGAAATAGGAGGAAGGGGAGGGAAAAGAAAGGGAGGGAGAAGTGGAGCTCTAATTTCCCTCCAAATCTCTCCAAATTGGGAGGATCAAGGTTCTTAAAAAAAGGAGGGAAAATAGATCTCTCCCTCTCCCTCCCTTTCCTTCCTCCAACCATTTATAAAAACAAGGGAAATTGTTCCCTTTCTTTTCTTCCCACTCCCTTTCCTTCCATTTCCTTGTATCCAAACAAAGGGTAAAGGAACATAGATATCGATGATCAAATTTTGACAAAAATAACATTAGAGCCTTATAACCTAACTATGGGGTTAACTACATGAGACAAAAAATATTCGCAAGGACCCTTATCTTCCATTCACTCATATCCAGTGCACGACACAATTGCAGTATTACCTATTTTACCCCTTTCATTTCAGTCGTCACTGATCTATCTCAATTTCTTTTAGGTCCCATGTGTTTCAAAATTAAGAATGATTCAAATTCTAGATTTACAAAGGTTGACAGCTGGAGCTAATGTATCTGCTCCCCACCTCACTATTTCCTATTGCTTACTCCCAATATATGATTCTCAATTAAATAACGAAATCCGACCTTCAAACTTTAAGTGAATCTTCTCCCCACCTCACTTCTCCCTGCAATCTCTACCAATGAGCTGTTTACTATCCTCCTCTCCACCATCCAACTTATCACTATCAAGTCTTCCATCTTCAGTCCTTATGATTCGCACAGAGGTTAAATTTTTCATTAAACAGTTTGAAAGCCAATATGTGCAAATGGACAAATTTCTAAATACATACACAGGGGCATTAAGTACCCCAGCTCTAATCTCCAAGACAGTCTCAATCTCCTCTTTTCTCCACGGTCAACCAAACCTCTCAATTTCTAATGCTCAAACCAAATGTAAAAATTGATCCCTCATTCAATTCTCTTCCTTTATTCTCCAAGTCATATATTTAACAGTACAAAATGTTAAACAAATCAAAATGTTAATCTACGCAGCTTCACCAACAGATTGCTCCTAAACCAAACAAACTAATTTAATTAAACCAAAAAAAAAAAATTAAGGGGGCATTTGGTAAGTTCAATGGAAACAGAATGGAATGGATTTTAATAAGAAGGGAAAAGGATAAAAAGTATTACATTAAATGAATGTTTGGTATCATAATGGATTGGAAACAATCATAACACATTTCTTCTTTATGTTTGGTAGCTGATGATGGAATGGAAACATTTCTCCTATTTATGACTCTTTTTTTCAATTAAAATATAATTTTATACAAACTTTAAATCTTTAATACACTGCAAAATGTACATTCCTCCCTAAAGTCCCCATTTTTTGTAGTTGTTAAATAAAAATTAAAGGAAAAGCCAAAAAAATGACATATGGTCATTGCTTTTACTCTCTTTCTTTTTCTTTTTTTTTCCCCTTTTTTCTTTTGTTCACCTATAGCCTTTGATCATCATCATTAGATTAGAAAAATCATCGAAGCATCATGGCTCACTAAGCCGTCATCCTCCCCGTTAATGCATCAACAATTCATCATCGGCCTTTTTTTCTTCTCTCTTTTTTTCACCCAAGCCTTCAATTAAGCTAAAAATGATTTTAAAAAAAAAAAAATTAAAATGAAGACGATGATTTACCTCATTGTTTTTGAAAGATATTTGACATGTATATATAGAGAGAGGATTAAGAGAAAAGATGAAAATTGAAGAGGAGCAATGTAAGAGGGGGAACATGATTTGTTTCTATGGGTCTAAAAGCGGAAAGAAACCGACGGATTCAATTACCGCAGTTAAGGGTGTCGGTTACCATACCACTCAAAACAAACATCATGTAACGGAGTAGGTTTTGTGAATCGGTTACCATCACTCAAGATATCTATAGTCTATATCAAACACCCCCTAAGTGTTTCCAAAATACTACCTAACACCTTCATAAACATGAAGACAAATTTCAACTACAGCCGAATTGGCAAGTCTAAAACTTTTTCTTCCCAAAATCTTATAATTTGCCTGGAAACGACTCAATTCTTAAAATCATGCAATCCAAAAACGCGCACCGTGCACACATCCACGCTCGCTCACACACAATAATTATCAATTGCTACATAGTTACATATCAATATATCAATGGATCAAGAAAACAACCATTAATTATAAAACACAGTAATTAAATCATATTTAAACATTTAGGCCAAATCAATAGTTTCTGAGCATAGGACTAATTTTGTATACACACCATAAAAGCATCAAATTCTAATCAATTTATTCTTCAACGAAAATACCAATTACCAACTTAAAAAAATAATGCCTTTTTACGAACATCAACAATGAATTTTTCTCCAAAACCACAAATTTCTGCAAATTATAAACTTTTTGTAATATCAATATTCAAATTATATTCAATTAAACGCTAACCCTAGAGGGAAAAAGTAAACCCTAGGAAAAAAATTCGAAATCAACTAAAAAAATGAATTAGATTCTATAAAATTAGGTACACAATAATAAAAAAAAAAAAACCTTGAATCGAAGAAACACTTCAAAAATCGATGATTATTATCATTATTACCGCAAATTGAACACAAATTATTCGAGAGAATTGCAAAAATAAAATGAGGAAGAAAAAATAAAAAAAATAAAGCCTAAAATTGATGAACAATAAAAGATTAAATTGAGAAATTTCCAGAAGATTGTAGAAGCAAATTAAGAAGACGAAGAAGAAAAGAGGGAAAATCGAAAACGACGACGTACCTTAACAAGGAGAAAGGCGACAGAAAAGCGGTACAGTAGAAGAAGATAGGTGTTGTTTGTGTATTACATTAGTTTATCAATGCTATTTTTGATTTTGGTTTTATAGGTTTATGTTTTTGGGATGTTGACTTTTGACTTAAAAGGTCAACGGAGAAACAAAAGTGGTTGAATAATCCATGATCTTTGAGATTATTTTTTGTGAATGTTTGGATTGAGGAGGGGAAGATCTTATACTTTAAATTTGAGATAATTTTGTGTTTGAATGTTTGATTTGTTATTAGTTTTCGGTTATAATTAGATAGCACATAGTGGTGGAATCATGTGTGTGCCCACTGATGCACGCGCATCACCATAAATAAATAAAAAACGCTTCACTCCTCTCTTTCATTCTTTCACAAAAGAAAATAACCTTATCCTAAAAAAAACTCTCGCATCACTCAGAACAACGGCGGTTCACCGGTATATCACCACTTGTCAACTTGTATAATCACTCCATCATCTCCCCTCTACTTCACCAATTGCCAATTCGAAACAACTCACAAGGCTTGTATAAATGCCAGCTCTTACAATGTAAATCATGTTTAAGTATCATAATGCATGCACTCTTTAGTCCTCTAGAACTCTATTTCCACTTGTAACGTAACTTTTTTTTTTTTTATTGAACAACCATTTCTAAGCTCCAACATGATTACATTCACCTATACTTCAATCAACCAACCAATCAATCAATCAATCAATCAGAGTTTTAATCCCAAAAAATGGGGTCGGCTATATGAACCAAAATTAATTAATCATTCCATGTGGTCATCCACATAAATTTTCCTCCTCCATTCCCTACGATCGAGAATCTCATTCTCTTGTAAATCTAAAAGCTTCATATCCTTTCTAACCCCTTCCCACCAAGTCATTTTCGGTCTCCCCCTACCTCGTTTGAGATATCCGTAATTCCACCCTTCCACTCGTCGCACCGAGGCTCCCTCGGGTCTTCGTCTCACATGTCTGAACCAACGCAAGCGATTATCAGAGTTTTAGTACTTTAGGAGGCAATTTATAGAATTGTGGTACAAACCTATTGAATAATGTTTGATATGAAGATGAGATATACTAAAGCATGGCAAATCCTTTGTCAAATGTGACCAGGGATCAATTCTCAATGTACAAGTTTGAGCTTCAAAAAAAAAGGCTAGTTTTTCACCTTTGCCACAATTTTACAACTAGGGCATGTCCCGTAGAGTCATAGGCACCCATCCAGCCATCCTCCTTCCGATCTAGGCAATGAGGATAGCGGTAAGCCAGTAAAAGTATGGACATGATGCCCAAACAAGCTGGCCCTTGGCCTATTCACTTGTGCACATGTGCTGCTGTTTATCGCAATTCACAAACAGAAAGGGGAAAAATTACACACACTGGGCCACAATGCAGGCTTGCAGCAACTCGACTTCAGTAGAGAAAACCAAATCCAACAAAAATTACAATTAATAACATTCTGTTATGTACAATTTGCATCTATATTAAACAATCTTATAATTTACAAGCACTAGTCTAACTTCTAATATATCTGTAAAACATAATTTGTAAAGAGCAACTCTAACAAAATAGTTTGGGGACCAAACTATCACAAATCCCAACTTTAAACAGTTCTTAAAAGTTGAGACCAAAAAAGAACTACTCGATGGCTGCATAAAATCTCACTCCATCACTTCTCACAAAAAAAGTGGAACCTCCGTTCTTAAACTCGTCATAATCTCAAGGCTACCCATGAGCATATCACATAGAAAACATGGTGTCACCAAATCATTTTAAAGCCTTCCCTTTGTTTTCCCTGCCTGCATAACATATTATTTTCACAAGAGTTAGTGAAGAACGTCAAAGTAATTGAATAATGGAAATCCACACGTTGAACTTAAACTCTATGACACAGTCCAATCATGTTAAGAAACCTGCTTGCTGCAATTAACGGAGTACTTAAGAGTGCACCTAAAGTATAAGAGTAAAGACAATGCACTGTTCTGAATGATAAGCTTACCGATTTACTGAAGTGCCTGTTGACGAGGTTTGTAATGAATGAAAAAGGGACTTCAGCAACACAATATCAAAGTTCAAGATGAATGTGGATGGGACTCAAACAATAAAGCAAACTATAAACAGGACAAAATGCTTTAAAGACCTATGATAGATTTCAAGATTCGCTGCAACGATTACTATGAAAAAGTTGCTTTTTGCTCATTTTAGGTTCAGCATAAGCAGTCGAACCTGTAAAGGATTACTAATATGTCTGTCTCTCAATGCTCTGTCATATATCCATATGAACCCGGCAAACTAAGCAATTTCGAATTCTCTTTTACTGCACTTATTGCAACCTATCTCATGAATTTCAGAGGCCATTCAACAACAACAACAAAGCTTTAGTCCCCAAATAATTTGGGGTCAACAAAAAAAGAATCAATACAAGTCATTTAACTAAAAATTCTACAAGTATCTAAAATTTTATATTCTAAAACAATGAGAATTAGTAAGTCGGGAAAAAATGTTTGCAGTCTCAAATGCATAAAGACATCCACAAAACCATACAATCAAGGAACACAACTACTGGCATATAAGTAATTTGCAAAAAGATAGCGCTGCACAATCATAACAAAAATGAGGAAATGACCATTAACCAATACGAATAGAGAATATGAGGCAAATACTTTTCTATAGCTTGGGCTTTCAAAAACAAATAACCCAAGAACATATTCTAAGCTTACTAGTCCGTATTTGTATAATCTGAATCTATTGCCTCTCATCTATACTTTTATCTGTGAATTGAACTTAATAGCTCTTATATGAACTAAAGGTGTTTGATTGAAGCTAAAAATATGTTTCAAATTTGATAGAAACATAGGAACAGAGCGGGAAGGAGAATGAGAGGAATGTAACTGCCCATTGGCGATGGTTTGATATATTTTTCTTTCAAATTATTATTAAAATTGAAAAGAAAAAAGCCTTAGCTATTTAAGAAGTCATCTATAACGGCCCAATATGTAATATTATCAATAACAAAGGTCAATCAAGCATAACACTATAAAATCAACAATTTAACATAATAAAACTATAGAAGCATAAAATCAAGCTCAGTCCATACTTCAAGTTTTAAATATATCAATTTCAATTTTTACTGCTCTAGTGTAATCTTGTAGCCAATGGAATTGATTCATGAGAACACATTTTCACTGGCCCGGATCAGAGAAATGGATCAATAACTTACTTATAATACCTTTAATCAGCACCCTAACACTTCAAGGGCTTTGCACCTGCAAATAAAACCACAGCCATACAAGAATTTATCCGCTGTACTATGAATTTTCAGAAATCATAAACGACCACAGTTCAACAATGTAAGAACACTTATCATTAATGATCTATAGCCAATAAGGCTACAAGTTCCATAAAACTTCATTATTGGACCTTACAACTTTTTGGAGAAGAAGATTTTGAGTAACAAGTATAAAGGCTAGATTCTCTTTGGATGATTGAGCTGGGAGGGAAAACAATGAGCGAAAGTCCTTTAAAATCTGCATATTTTCATCCCCTCTACAGGGATTAGTCATTTATGAATAAAAATCTACAAGCATGTCTCTTCCTTCTATTTAAATTTCGTTCTATGGTCTCAGTAATCTTGGGACACTATATACTAATATATTCCATATCATCTTATAAGCTCAACATATGTCAGACTAATTTTTTTCACCTTGTTTTATCACACAAATCATTTCATTTTATCAGCTAAAATTGTAGCGATGTGCTTACCACTTCCGATACTGCANATCCGTAATTCCACCCTTCCACTCGTCGCACCGAGGCTCCCTCGGGTCTTCGTCTCACATGTCTGAACCAACGCAAGCGATTATCAGAGTTTTAGTACTTTAGGAGGCAATTTATAGAATTGTGGTACAAACCTATTGAATAATGTTTGATATGAAGATGAGATATACTAAAGCATGGCAAATCCTTTGTCAAATGTGACCAGGGATCAATTCTCAATGTACAAGTTTGAGCTTCAAAAAAAAAGGCTAGTTTTTCACCTTTGCCACAATTTTACAACTAGGGCATGTCCCGTAGAGTCATAGGCACCCATCCAGCCATCCTCCTTCCGATCTAGGCAATGAGGATAGCGGTAAGCCAGTAAAAGTATGGACATGATGCCCAAACAAGCTGGCCCTTGGCCTATTCACTTGTGCACATGTGCTGCTGTTTATCGCAATTCACAAACAGAAAGGGGAAAAATTACACACACTGGGCCACAATGCAGGCTTGCAGCAACTCGACTTCAGTAGAGAAAACCAAATCCAACAAAAATTACAATTAATAACATTCTGTTATGTACAATTTGCATCTATATTAAACAATCTTATAATTTACAAGCACTAGTCTAACTTCTAATATATCTGTAAAACATAATTTGTAAAGAGCAACTCTAACAAAATAGTTTGGGGACCAAACTATCACAAATCCCAACTTTAAACAGTTCTTAAAAGTTGAGACCAAAAAAGAACTACTCGATGGCTGCATAAAATCTCACTCCATCACTTCTCACAAAAAAAGTGGAACCTCCGTTCTTAAACTCGTCATAATCTCAAGGCTACCCATGAGCATATCACATAGAAAACATGGTGTCACCAAATCATTTTAAAGCCTTCCCTTTGTTTTCCCTGCCTGCATAACATATTATTTTCACAAGAGTTAGTGAAGAACGTCAAAGTAATTGAATAATGGAAATCCACACGTTGAACTTAAACTCTATGACACAGTCCAATCATGTTAAGAAACCTGCTTGCTGCAATTAACGGAGTACTTAAGAGTGCACCTAAAGTATAAGAGTAAAGACAATGCACTGTTCTGAATGATAAGCTTACCGATTTACTGAAGTGCCTGTTGACGAGGTTTGTAATGAATGAAAAAGGGACTTCAGCAACACAATATCAAAGTTCAAGATGAATGTGGATGGGACTCAAACAATAAAGCAAACTATAAACAGGACAAAATGCTTTAAAGACCTATGATAGATTTCAAGATTCGCTGCAACGATTACTATGAAAAAGTTGCTTTTTGCTCATTTTAGGTTCAGCATAAGCAGTCGAACCTGTAAAGGATTACTAATATGTCTGTCTCTCAATGCTCTGTCATATATCCATATGAACCCGGCAAACTAAGCAATTTCGAATTCTCTTTTACTGCACTTATTGCAACCTATCTCATGAATTTCAGAGGCCATTCAACAACAACAACAAAGCTTTAGTCCCCAAATAATTTGGGGTCAACAAAAAAAGAATCAATACAAGTCATTTAACTAAAAATTCTACAAGTATCTAAAATTTTATATTCTAAAACAATGAGAATTAGTAAGTCGGGAAAAAATGTTTGCAGTCTCAAATGCATAAAGACATCCACAAAACCATACAATCAAGGAACACAACTACTGGCATATAAGTAATTTGCAAAAAGATAGCGCTGCACAATCATAACAAAAATGAGGAAATGACCATTAACCAATACGAATAGAGAATATGAGGCAAATACTTTTCTATAGCTTGGGCTTTCAAAAACAAATAACCCAAGAACATATTCTAAGCTTACTAGTCCGTATTTGTATAATCTGAATCTATTGCCTCTCATCTATACTTTTATCTGTGAATTGAACTTAATAGCTCTTATATGAACTAAAGGTGTTTGATTGAAGCTAAAAATATGTTTCAAATTTGATAGAAACATAGGAACAGAGCGGGAAGGAGAATGAGAGGAATGTAACTGCCCATTGGCGATGGTTTGATATATTTTTCTTTCAAATTATTATTAAAATTGAAAAGAAAAAAGCCTTAGCTATTTAAGAAGTCATCTATAACGGCCCAATATGTAATATTATCAATAACAAAGGTCAATCAAGCATAACACTATAAAATCAACAATTTAACATAATAAAACTATAGAAGCATAAAATCAAGCTCAGTCCATACTTCAAGTTTTAAATATATCAATTTCAATTTTTACTGCTCTAGTGTAATCTTGTAGCCAATGGAATTGATTCATGAGAACACATTTTCACTGGCCCGGATCAGAGAAATGGATCAATAACTTACTTATAATACCTTTAATCAGCACCCTAACACTTCAAGGGCTTTGCACCTGCAAATAAAACCACAGCCATACAAGAATTTATCCGCTGTACTATGAATTTTCAGAAATCATAAACGACCACAGTTCAACAATGTAAGAACACTTATCATTAATGATCTATAGCCAATAAGGCTACAAGTTCCATAAAACTTCATTATTGGACCTTACAACTTTTTGGAGAAGAAGATTTTGAGTAACAAGTATAAAGGCTAGATTCTCTTTGGATGATTGAGCTGGGAGGGAAAACAATGAGCGAAAGTCCTTTAAAATCTGCATATTTTCATCCCCTCTACAGGGATTAGTCATTTATGAATAAAAATCTACAAGCATGTCTCTTCCTTCTATTTAAATTTCGTTCTATGGTCTCAGTAATCTTGGGACACTATATACTAATATATTCCATATCATCTTATAAGCTCAACATATGTCAGACTAATTTTTTTCACCTTGTTTTATCACACAAATCATTTCATTTTATCAGCTAAAATTGTAGCGATGTGCTTACCACTTCCGATACTGCAACTGCACATAGTTCATAACGTTTGATTCCGCTCATCTTTACCATAAATGCGTTGAAGTTCCCGGGTTGCAGCCAGGAAAGATTCTGACCAACACAGCAAGAAAAATATGCTAAATGTTTTGCATTACAGTCCACAGATGATAATGGTCACAGACTCACAGTCTCTAAGCAAATTGCATTAAGAAAAGAGGGGAAAACTTCCAACAGTTGAACTTCAAAAACTATATATAGTCACCTTTCCAGAGCCGGAAGGATTTCTGATTGATGGGAGAACCTGTTATTGTTTGTATAACATCAAACAACATATTTTGTGGAGTATTCCTGAGCTCCTGAACAATCCCATAAATAGTTTTCCCGTTCTCAAAGTAAATGTGGTTGTTGGGGTGTTTAGTTTTGCTACCAGCATGGCGCTCAAACTCATAAGCATTAATAACCTAAACAAAGACAAAAAAAAAACATTTTATCAGATTTCATATGGCTTTCTCACAGCCCTATATACCCAAAAACAAATTTAAAGAGACAACTAACCTTAGAAAAGTTGCATGATTGGCATCCACAAAGATATCCAGCACCTTTAATGATGCCACGGAGCTCCTTCTAAAATATAAGCACAGGAATGTCACCAAAAGATAAGCACAAGCAAAAAAATGACTACCTTATAGATAGATTTTTACCTCTCGTGACCAAGCAATATACTTCACAGGAACCTCATCCAAAATACCAGTGGATAGCAAACTTCTAACGTTTGAGGGAAAATTGTTGGGAGGTGTTTTTTTCATTGACTTACTGTCATCTTTCTTCTTGGCGGCACTTTCTACTCCAGAAGCAATAGCCTGAGCAGCAGAAACTATGGCTGCATTAGCACTTGAGGCAGTTACATTCTTCTGGTTTGATGTGTCTGGCCTTTGATTGGAAGACTGGCCCATTAGCAAGTCATAACTGCATAAGAGTCTCCCTGAAGCACTTGTATCATCGTCGTCGTCATTACAGCCACCAAAAGATATTATATTACTGTCCCCCTTGTTGAATGAGTGGCTCATAGATAATGCATGGTTTTCGCAATTGTTGTTAGTTGGAGCAATTGATGTGGTACTGTCATCTGCTCTGTTGTAATCATTAGTCACAGAGCTTGAACTATCACCTTTATATGTATGACTTCCAGAGATCATATTGTTCCCTCGGCTAAGGTTTCCCATGGAAATGATATTGCTATCTCCCTTACTAAAGTTCTCGGCCACGGGCATGATATTACAATCAGCTCCACTAAATGAATTCGGCATTGGCATCGTGCTACCGTCAGCCTTATAGGAATGCCCCATTGCCATTGTGTTGCAAGGATCTTTATCGAACGACTGGCCCATTGATATAAAACTGTTATCATCCCTACCATAAGAGTCCCCAACTGTTAAAACATTATCCTCCTCCCGACCATATGTCAGACCCATGGATATCCCACTATCATCCACCTTGCTATAATCATGAGCAGTTGAAATAGGTTCTCTAGCATAGGAAGGTCCAGCAGACAAAGGCACGAGGTTCTCAGGGTCTCTAACTTCACTAACCTTAACTTTCCTGATCCCACCAAAATTGATTCCCGACTTAGGATCTTCTAACGAATGAGACATCGATAGCCCAAACGAAGAATCATTCCCAAACGGATCATCCACATCCTTTCTTCCCATGTTCAAACTACCCATACCAACAGAAGCAATGTTCCTCTCATCAAAATTAGTAGACCTAGTAGCATCAGTATCAAATAACTGTTCAGTGAATTGGCTAGGAACCGAGTTAAATCCCGACACACTTTCCCACGGAGTAAGAGTCGAGCCTGGTAATCCAACAAATGAATTACTACCAGGAACTTCTAAAGTTTGCTGTTTCTTGTTTGGTAAAAAACCCGCCTCACCACCATCCACAAACCACTGGTGTGGGCGCTTAGTTTCAATCCTAGAATTACTATCATAATTTATCTCCCCATCAGTTAAACACCCGCCATCTTTTGGCACCCAAAACCCCTTATTCTGAAAAGACTGCAAATATGCAACACTCATTTACTCAATAATTCCTCCAAAACACAAGCAAATTCAAAACTTCCCTAAAATGTAAATTAAATTCAAAATATTCCAACATTTTTATCCATTTAATAATTCATTCTACCTCATCATTTCAACTTCAAAATATCTACTAACACCATAAGAAAAACATGTCATTTTCACATCATTCTCAACTTCTACTTTTTCTGCCTAATTAGAATAAATGTCAATTTCATTAGATCAACTTGTTATAAACATATTTATTAATCTTACAAAAAGTTGAAAATGATTAATTATCACCATTATTATACTTCAAATAATCAACATTTAGTCTCAAACTATTTTCACACACAATAAACAATTAATAACAAAAATTAAGAAAACATAATAACAATAAAAACCAAAAAAATATTTAAAAGGGAAAATTAATCAGCTTAAATTAAGTAAACGAAGAAAGTATACCATCAATGTAGTAGTTGATCAAACTTCAAGAAAATCGAATTGCTGAAAATCTAGTAACATCAATTCGATTAATCGATCATCAACAAATTCAGATCTCAAATTAGGGTTTAGAAAACACAAATTGAATACGAAAGAACTGAATTCGATTATTGAAATTAAAAACGGAAAAAAAAAGTAGAAATTTGATGATGAATTAAGCAAAATTGAAGATTGATTAAAAAGGATGATTGAAGTGAAGTTGATGATAATGGAGGAGAGAGAAAATATTTCGAAGAAAGAGAAAAAAAAATGGCGGTGGAAAAATGGCGGAATTGCAGAGTGATGACGGTGGAAGTGAACAAGTGAAAGTGATGAAGTGAAAGTGGTGTAAAAGATATTTGATTGAGATTTTCTAAGTTTTTTATTGGGAGAAAATTTTAACCAAAGTTTTTATTATTAAGTAGAAAACTTTTTGCATCAAATTAATAAAGTAATTGTTAATTTAATGGTGTGACTTTGTGATGAGGATATGAAGTGAAAGTAATTTGACTTTTGAGGGTTTTTGTAGAGGAATCATGAGAAGAAACAATGTAATCTTGTGGGAGATTGATGAGAGAGTACAACTAGTGGCATGGAATAAGGAGGGTTAACGTTCGTGTGTTGTTTGACGATAATTGTGATGGAGAAGTGTGATCGAGCATTTGTATTTGTTTTGCGTACTTGTGTTTGTTTGGCAAGTAGTAACAGGAATAAGATGAGAATGGTTTAAATGACTAAAGAAATTGTTCATATCGATTAAATCGCTTATGGATAATAGAGTAGCGATAAATGATGGTTGTTTGATTATTCCCTTTAAATATATAATTTTTTAAAAGTCTTTTACTTTGTTACGAGAAGGTACTAGTAAGAGGGGGGATCGAAAATCAAATAATTATCAAGTAATTGAGTAACTTGAATAGATAATAGTAGATCATTTCTCTTTCAATATTTGTAGTCTTAGCTTGCTAATATTCATTATTGTTCTAAAGTGTAACACAGTTAATATTTTTTTTTTTTGTTGATGAATTTGCAATATAGATCTACTACTTAAATATGGTGTGATAATTAATCATACTGTTTGGAATAAGTATGAAAAAAGGGAAATTTTGTTATAAATAACCTGAACTATTAGACTTCTTCTCAATTTAATCCAAAAAATATATTAAAAAATGTAATGACAAGTTTTAAAAAATTTTGTAAATCAAGTTGGAAAAAAGGGCTCAAATGTCCACAAAGAAATTAAACACAACTCGAACTCAATCGACACTAAATGACACAACCTTGATCCGACATTTTTAACTTACACATTTGTCTTGCTCACTACTTAAAATGCAATTATTTTACTTTCATACTTCGTATAAATTTTGACATAATTAATAAACTATCGGAAGCTTGACATGTACACGGCCTATTTACCCATATAGGCATATATTGGCGTCACTACTACATTACGTTTTTAGGTAAAAATGGAGATCATAACATTGCAGTAGCAGTAGGAGTGAAATTAAATCTCATGAGTTTTTCATACATAGCATATATAATAGCATACCTTACAGCAGTACTATCCAAATCGAGCCATACGACAACTACTATGTAACTAGGGTTATGGGGATTGAATGATGCTCAGTTTATTAGTTAATTACTTACATCTCATAATTAGATTAATACATACAATCCAAGAGAAGTTCATTGTTATTAATTTGGTTTAATTTGGCTCAACAACTCCATTCATTTGCATTCAACGCCTTAGAAATCGCTGCAACTCTACACTCTATAAAGAGTTGCTCAACTATCTGTAAGTATTGAATTGAATTAAATCAAGCAGATGACGATAAATCTTCATATATAATACGTATATGGAAAAACCTAATGCACACCCAAAGCGTATTATGCATAAGAAGAAACAATACCTTGGAATTGCTGCTCACGACATGGCACCAATTAGTGGGACTATCAAGGTACACTATTCTGTGGAACAACAACTTTGGAGTATCTATTGTAATAGCTCCAACAGTGATGTGTGGGTACTTCTGTCGAAACCATGCTGCTAATGCTACATTTATGCATGCCCACATATAAGTATATAACACATTATACATATACCATTTGATCATGTCTGTGTTTGCTATCTTAAGCAACTAAAGAACTTAAACGAATGAGTTAATGTCAACAAGAATTGAGAACTAGTCAGCTACGTACTAGCCTACCACTCCGATCAGTATATATATACGTAGTATATATATATATGTTCATGTTTTTGTAATACGACATTAAGTTAAGATATAAGAGCATTTTCTTATGAAACCAAATTAAACAAAAACATTGCGGTGCTAATGAGATGTAATAACAATTAGCAAGCAATTGATAGCGTATATAGAGTGATATGATACCTCCACCATAGCCCGTACCCACAACAATGACGGGTGAGTTCTGAATAATGGAATGATTAGCCTTGAAGCTCTGTATAATGTCTGCATAATCTTGTAAAACGTTTTCGACAGATAGACTTGCTTTAATGCTATGATTTGCCATGGCCAATTCAAATGATCCTAATGGTATTGAACCACCATTGAAACGATGCTGCAATAAAATTGTTTCAAAAGAGTAGTATAAGCTAAGTCATAAACCAGAAAGTGTTTGCATGCTGCTTAAAATGAGATTACCTATAGTATATATTTACACCTTTTTCACTTTGACTACCATGAAACAAATTTTCACATTGACTGTTATTTTTTATTTTTAAAATTATAAGTTAGGTCAATTTAGTTTAAAACTATTTGATGCATCATGCATATGCATAAGTATCGAAATTCAGTCCATAAATATCTCATAGGCACATAGCAAAGACAAAAGTATACACATTAGATTTGACTACACCACCACTAGATTATCGGTCAATCATGTCCATTTTCGGCTAGTCATTTAATTTTAGATTTCACTCATTTGATTTCAATGTAATTAAGTCTTTTATTTCTACGTCGTTGATATTTTTGGTTACAAGACGACTTTGCTTGACCGTATTGACCCGTTTTTGTAACAGGTGGGTCAGTTGGTCAAGACTTTGAGAACCTTATTCGTTTCCATCTTTTGAGTAACTTATACTTCGTATAAATTATTTTATGAATATAAAATGGCTAAATTTATATACATATTCAAATCTAATTATGCAATTAATGTTGATATTCAACCAAACCTATGTTTTTATGCAAGATATATACAAAAAAAATGTATGAAAACATTTCAGAATTACATAGGATATCCGAGTAATTAACGAAAAATTCCTATTTTTATTATTTAAGCACATAATTTACGTTCATCATCAAAAAATTTTATGAGCCTTTGAAAAAAAATACCTTTAATTCTTATGAACTTGAACTCATCACTTAATTAATTACCTCAATAGATATAAGCATGGCCTTAAACTCGACTGCATAATAAGCTAAAGCAGCAACTTGACTTGGATCGACCAGCTCTTCGTCCACCCCTCCAAAATATGCAAAAATGGTAGGCGAACGCCTCGCCCAACCCCAACCCCAACCCCAACCCCAACCCCAACCCCAACCCCTTGCTCCCGCACATTGGGAGTCATTCACTAACAACCGTTGCTGAAACTTGAAGTTGTCAAGGCCACTATTATGGTAATCATGGTGTTCCAACTTTTGAGTGTAATTCAGTTGATATAAATTTCCTTCACAATATATAGAACAAAAAAAAAAAAAAAAAAAAAAAAAAACAAACAAATGAGTTCAAATAAGTAGTAATAAATATTATATATGTTTACACTAGCTAAATGAATTTAAAATTTACTTGTATAAGAAAATAATGGAGTTTAGGATTGATCATATACCCCTATCATCATTTCTTTTGAATAAGAAGGAATTGATATTACCCATATTTGAGGATGTA
>PYUH01000101.1:1093896-1121625 GCA_016808085.1 Suaeda aralocaspica
AAAAAAAAAAAAAAAAAAAAAAACAAATGAGTTCAAATAAGTAAAGTAATAATATATGTATATATGTTACACTAGCTAAAATGAATTTAAAATTTACTTGTATAAGAAAAAATAATGAGTTTAGGATTGATCATATACCCCTATCATCATTTCTTTTGAATAAGAAGGAATTGATATTACCCATATTTGAGGATGTAACCCAAAGGGTTAATGCAACAAGCAGAAAAGAGTAGACACTAGCCATTTGAAGGAGCTAATATTATGAAATGGGTGAATGATTAAAAAGAAAGAGAGTGTGAATGGTGTATTTAAGTAGAATGATTGAATAAAGTCTAGTAACTATTACTCCTGCGAAAATCTGAACTAGGTGCGCGTATTGTACAATTTTAACTTCATTTAATAGTCATTAAATATTCGTCACCTAGCATGGCATAAAGCAACCAAGACCATATGCTTTCTTTGTAACCATTGCTTTAGTTTTTTTCTTGTTTTGGTATAAGGAATATTTCTATTCTAGTGTGGCAAGCTTTTATGTAAATTTTCCCTTTCAGAATGAAATTATATGGTATGGTTGGTTGTTCCCAACTGCTATGTTCAATGTACAACTGGTATATGCTCATTACAATAAGGTTATGCAACTTAAGTTACGTTGAATCATTGCTCAAAAAATTGAAATCGAAATGAAACAGATAACAATATAAGTAGATAACCATATTCAATCCGACATAACATAAGCTTGAATTGTCACACTATTCTTGCAAGCTAATTTGATATGAAGGTGGTCTTGTTTTCTGGTCAACTTAAGCTTCGGTCTTCAGCTATTAAGGCTTGCTTCTCATGAGAGCATCAAAACATGTATGAATCAAACTCAAGCCAACATGAAACATACCGCGTGTTTGAGATCAAACACACATCCTCACCATTTCTAAACCCCTGACGTATATCGGCATACATATAGAAAAACCAAAAGATCAAATACTCCTTATAGTATATTGTATACTTTGGTCGCGTCTTTGATTGACCTAATTATCATGTTGAATGTACATACGTAAGATAGGTTTTAAACTTTAATGGAGAGTTATACCAGAATATATTGTATGTCTAACTTGTCACACAAGTTTAACTTCATAATAATTGTACGAGTGTGAAAGTTGCAAATAAAAGATTATTATTTTTGAACACTTCTGAGAAGTGAAATCCAGGTTGCACGGAGTCGGGAACGGGGTCGAAAACGAATATAGATACGGGAAACGGCTACTCTGAAAAATATTGTTAATGGGTACGGTAAATTATAACATGAAGAATTGAAATCGTCCCCAATACGGGGACGAATCGGGTTCAGGGACGGTAATCCATTAGAAGTACCCATGCTACATAGAGTGAAATTTGATGATAATTGTACACAATGTCTATGACGTCGATCGAACACTCAAATTTACAATGCATGTTGTTGACAATAATCTACTCCATATATATTACGTTATGATTTATGAGCTCTAATTTTACTTTTTTTTCTTTTTTTTTGGAAATGAGAGTACAAACTCAACAAAAGAAAGAAAAATACATCTATAGAAGCCAAAAAATAAAAAGAACAAAGCACAGAAAACTACAGCTACTTGCATTGCCTAAGTTACACCTCCGTCGGAACACTCCGAGGGAAAGCAACATCCCCTAAATCTTCTAATAAAACGGCCTTATGATCCCTAGGGTTAGACCGCCTCTTAAAATGATGAGCCTTTGAACAATGAAGACTCCATATATAATTAGCTCTAATAATAATGATTGCAATTGTTCAACTTCGATTTTTAAACCTGGCTATACGCCTATACAACTTTACTTGAAACTAATTAATCATATATAATATCAACATTTTCCGGCTCTTTTTTCATGACATATAATGTAATAATGTATGATATATCAATATCTAAATTAAAACTCATTAGAGAATCATGATCAATCGGTATATTAATTACCTAGTTTATATTTCATATATATATATATATATGCAACTCCACACATATTTGTGATTTGTCCAACAAATCGATGTGTCGAACATGGTTTTACGTACCTATATTTTGTAGAGCGTGTATGCAAATATATGAATTTAATACCTATTGCGAGGATGGGGCTGGAGATGAGAATGAGAACATGATGAAAAATTGGATAGAATATAGCAAAACCCGCGTCTTTATAATAATGTGAAACTGGTTTTCTTATTAATTTTGTTAATTCAACACGCTATGTATGTTAATCAAAATAATTCGAAACAACCTCAAACAAACATGCAGAGCGACAAATATCGATTCTTGGGGTTAATCTATCTATACCATAAATAATGTGAATCTAACCCGAAAACTCCATACTACATCTCTAAGACTAAGTTATCATTATGTGAATTATTTTACAGCAAACTGAATTTGGTCCGTCTAAAATAACTTGAATCTAAACTAAAATGTCCCAAAAAACTAATCAAAACATTTTAAACATGAACCAACCCAAGCTAGTATAATAACTAACGAGTCAACGACCAGATGCAACCCAAACCGGGTGTCCTAATTCCGATCGAAATGTCCAATACCCTAACGGACTATCGAAGTTTAGTTAGTTTAGTACGTCTCAAATATACACTACGCCATCAAAATATAAACTATACATTACGGTGAAGATTCATATACGAAACTAAACCCAAAATTACCCAAAGAACAGTTTCAAAGCTTCAACCAAAAACCCATCTCAAAATTCGATTTCTGCAATTTCTAGGGTTTTGAATCCCCAAATTACTTCACAAAAAAATCGAAACAATGGAAAATCAATTAGCAAGTGCTTCAACAATCGCTGATCAAAGGCAAAAAATCGAACAATATCGCAACATTCTCTCTTCTGTATTATCCTCCAACGATGTCACTCAAGCGAAGAAGTTCATCGATCACAGTAATTTGTTTTTATTCATATTTAATAATTAATTTATTATTTCAATTTCTTTTTCATTGAATTTCAACAATTTATTGAAGCTATTTAATTTGTTGTTGGAATTTGTGCGGCGAAATTTGCAGTGTTATCGGACGATGTTCCGTTGGTGGTTTCGCGGCAACTTTTGCAGGCGTTTGCGGTTGAGTTAGGTAAATTGGAGCCTGAACTTCAGAAGGAGATTGCGCATTATACTCTTCAGCAGATTCAGCCCCGTGTCGTTTCGTTTGAAGAGCAGGTGATTGGTGATTTTTTACACTACAATTTTGTTTGATTGATTGATTTTTTGTTGAATAATTTGTGTTTTATTGACATGTTAGGGTTTAGTGTATTGCCAAATGTTAGTTGTTGATTGAAGGAGTTAGGAATGTATTGAATACTTTTGTTATGTTGATTGCATTTGTCAACTATGAGGATTTTGGTGAGTATGTGTTTGTTTGTATGGGAATTGAATAGTGATAGTTGAACAACTTTTGCTGCGCTTAGTCTTGTGAACAGATGTTTTGCTCAAATTCGTCTTTGGTACTTCCAAGCTAATTTAAGTCATAGCGTCTTTGATTTCGGAATTTGGCCTATGAAACGTTGATTTGGGTGGAAAGTTGGATAGGATGCAGAATATAGTATCATGTATCTATTGACAAAACTAGTGATCGAAGTGAATTGTTGATCTTCCTCCATATAAGAAGGGAGCCATACTTTTTTGTTTAGTATTAGGAATAGCTGCAGTTAAAGTAAGGAGTTTTATGAAGTTGCCAATTATAGAACGACACATTTCCCTCAAATCCCAACACATCGTTATGCAAGTATTTTGAACCTAAATAAATTCATAATTTTACAAAAGTAAATTTTGTTAAGTTTAAGGGTAATAACAATGTTGTGGAATAATTCATATACCCTACATGATTTGCTACGTAACATTTATATTCATCCTTCTGAAAACTCATGTACCAGTATACCACAACTTTGCGTATATACAATGTATTAAATTATGAGCTTGTCATGGTGCATCTGATTTTAGAAGTGGCTATTGACAATTGGATATGATTCTTGAAGTTTGAGTGGAGGCATGGTCTGTTTGATGCTTATTAGTTTGCTCTTGTGACGTTCTCCTTTTATGATGTAGATCCTAACAGTGCAGGCTTAGCTCTATTCTTTTTTTTTTTTTTTTTTTTTTTTTTTTTTTTTTTTTTTCTCTCTTTTTGTTTGTTTCCTCGAATTTTAACTATCTCGAGCACTTTAAAGAGGGGTAAGAGGAAGTGGAAGAACTAAGATTAGTGGAGCACTATGTTTACAGTTAGCCTCTAAAATTCTGCATGTGTTCGTGAGGGGGGTTTTGGAGATTTGAATTTCTACGTGAACTAGTAATTTACGGAACCTCAGACTTGATGAAACTAGAAATAAGTTTCTTAATGTCTTGGGGTCTATCATTCTATCTGTCTTCTGTCATCTACATATCGGAGGAATTTATGTGGTACAGCCATGTTGTAATTGCTAATTGGTCCCGTGTCTTGACTCTAACAAGTGACAAAAGCATATGTAATTAGTTATGCGTTCCAGGAGTCTGTATTGATGAAGGAAATTGTAAGAGACTGATTTGGGGGCCTGATTAATGGTGATAAGGGATGTAGTAATAATGGACAGAAAGACAGATTATTGGACTGATTTTTGTGGATATAGGTTAGTGGTGATGATGTAAGAGATAGTAATGGAAACTTTGACAAGGTGAACTAGTATGAAATCGTGATAATACAAGAAGAAAGCTTTTCGAGAAGCTTACACTCCCAACTAAAGTTACACTACACTAAACCTGACATTTATTTTCATTCATCAACATGACTCTTCTCTCTGTACTATATATAGGAAAGGCATAACTAACCCTCTAAAACCATCTAGAAGCTTGTAATATCTAAATTATTATAAGCTACCTAAATCTACCTTGTTCTAAGATCGAGTCATTACTGTAAACTGATAAATCTATGCTTAGCTCTCTCCTCTACTTATGTATTTATAAATGAAACTTTTGTACTTTTCACTGTTATTAGAACAAGGATACAGGCATTGTTTTTTTTTTATTGATTTTACCCTTTTTTGTTTTGTCCGAGTTGCAGGCCCTAACTGTTAGGGAGAAGCTCGCTGATTTGTACGAGTCTGAGCAGTTATGGTCAAAAGCGGCTCAGATGCTCAGTGGGATTGATTTGGATTCTGGAATGAGGTCAGAGATTTAATTTACTTTCTTCTCTTGTTCTCTTTTTTATCTTGTCCTCTTAAACCTGGTAATAGTAAAATTATCTCTCTGTTTTTTTGGCTTGACCTTAACACTCTATATATATATTTTTTGATGTTTTGCAGAGGGATTGATGATACGTACAGGCTATCAAAATGTGTTCAGATTGCTCGTTTATATCTTGAGGTACTTGGAGTAATTGCTTTGCCCCTTCTTTTAATTAGTTCTGGATAGACAAGTGCTTGTATAATATATCCTGTTGTTTGAATTGGGCAATCCTCTCATTTTGCTATTGAAGGCCTGGGCTGCACCATTAGTCATCCAGTGCATATTTTATTAGATGCTACTATTAGTTGAAGACACTTCTTTTATTTATTAGTTGGATTTTTTTTTTTTTTCGCTTTTTTTTATATATTATTTTTTGTTTGGTGTTTTTTTTTTGTGGGGGGGCCCTGTTCCCTATTTTGCCACTCTGCACAGTTCCCCACTTTGCTGGCGTTTTCCTCTATTCCTTTTTTCTTATGATCTTATCGACATTTCATTTGGTAGGATGATGATGCTGTAAATGCTGAGGCCTTTATCAACAAAGCGTCCTTCTTGGTCAGCAACAGTCAAAATGAAGTGTTGAATTTGCAATACAAGGTTGGCACTTTACTTTATAGTGATGGTTGCTGGTCTTTAATTATAGCTGAACATCTTCTGAAGCATGTTACTATTTATGCATAGGTTTGTTATGCAAGAATCTTGGACCTGAAAAGGAAGTTCTTAGAAGCAGCACTACGCTATTATGACATTTCACAGATAGAAAAGCGAAAAATTGGAGATGAGTATGTAAATTGCAATATGTTTTTTATGAGGTTTCAGTAGTTGACATTTGATTTAATTTTAGATTTTAAATTTTAACCTTCTTGCTTATTTGCAGCGTTTATGTTCCTTATTGAATTTTAATGATAGATTTATAGTACCCTAATAATTCTTTGCTACTTTACTATGAACCAAGCTATAGTACCTTGGCTGACTTATCTTGTCTTGATTCTTGTATGATCACAAAGTTTTAGTGATAATATTGGAACTTACTTGCTATTGTTTAATTGGGCATCTGATACACCATAAATGCTATAACAGTCCAGGCTCCATAGTTAGGCTTCTTACACTTAATGCATGACTCTCAACCTCGGATTGTCGTTTAACTTTTTTTTGTCAAAAACTCAAAATTTGTTGTTTAATAGTTCACGAATTCACGTTTTCGCTCTATCTCTAGCTTATTTGTACCATTGCATTTTTTAATCATATTTCATCAACTTTGAACTTAAACTTTTCATCTTCGTAAGTTCATATAGACCTTTTGTGCTTTGCTTCAATGTGTATTTGAATATATCAACTTGTCATTATTTTATAAACATGCAAATATTTGATAGAGTGATGTTTAAAGATGTGTTTTGGAGAATCTGAAAAGTTTCATCTTGAAACTTGTTAGATACTCTTGATTTGTCGTTTGACTTTTTATGCCTTCCTACTAAAGGGAAATAGATGAAGCAGCACTAGAGCAAGCCTTATCAGCCGCCGTCACTTGTACAATATTAGCTGGTGCTGGGCCTCAACGATCTCGAGTTCTTGCTACATTATATAAGGTGTGTGTATTTTTAGTTGGTGTGCCAAATATACTTATTTCAAATTCTTGCTTGATCACATGGAATTTTTAAATTCTTTATAGGATGAACGTTGCTCTAAGTTGACGATTTATCCAATATTGCAGAAGGTTAATTCTACCATCCCTAATATTGATATCACGTTCACTGTGATTTAGACTTTCTTTCCGAATCCTAATATCTGATGTTGCAGGTATATCTGGAAAGGATTCTGAGAAAACCTGAAATTGATGCGTTTGCTGAAGAATTGAAACCACATCAGGTAATCAAATAAAGTATCCATGTAATTGTTAATTTCCTCATATAGTTGTATCATTTTATGCTTTTGGGGTCAATTCATTTTTGAATCTCTCAAATCTATCAATCTGACAGAAAGCGCTGTTGCCTGACAATTTCACTGTATTGGACCGGGCAATGATTGAGCACAATCTCCTAAGTGCTAGTAAACTTTACACGAACATAAGGTGCTTGACTCTTCCCCCAATCCTTCTAATTTTGAAAAATGAAAATATTGTATTGCTGTAATTTATTCATATGTTGCTGGCAATCATATTTTCATTTTCTTTGTGTTCATCATGCAGCTTTGAGGAATTGGGCACATTGCTTGGCATTCCTCCTCATAAGGTTGGTTCCTATTTTGTTTTAACACTTCGATGACTTGCCGTATGCACTGTTTTCCTTTCAGTACTGTGCATTGCTTTGTATATTGGGTCACAGCTTGTGAATTTATTTGGTTGAATACAAATGGTAACTGTTTCCAGCAAAAATATGCTTGCTCTGTCTGAGGTTTTGCTAAGTGGACTTCAGCAGATACAGTTTGATTTGATATTGCCTTTCCTCTCTTTTGTAAAATTGCAATGTATGCCTGCATCTTCAATTCATCATCTTCATTATTCCTGAAAATTTCTAGTGCAATGCATTTTTTTGAGTTTCGAAACGATATTATACTAATGTTAACCTAGTTCTCTTTTTCACTAGAACATCAAGTCGGTTTGCTTACAGCTGAACTAGAATCTTGTATAACTGTTTGTCAATCAGATTTTCATTTTGCCATTTGTCTTCATCTTTCTTGAGGAGATTTCAATGACTAATTGTTTGTTAGATTTATTGTTCTACATGAAACTATGGTTAACTTCATGTGGTAGATCTAACGGTATTAAGGCTTTGCAATACTTCAAATTGTTTCCCTCTCTTGTCTTCCCTACACCTCTCTATTCTTGTGTGCTTTTGGAAATTAAAAGATTTGGATTCATCTGTTGCAGGCTGAAAAGATTGCTTCAAAAATGATATACGAAGATCGGATGAGAGGCTCAATTGATCAGGTATGATTAGAAATGATCAGTTGAGTGATACTTGAATTTGTCTAATTAGGTAAACATTATCGATGGTAATAGATGATGCTGGAGTGTGCTTATTGATAATTTTTATCGACAATAAAGAGAAATACAACTGTTCTTTAAAATCAATTTACTTCAATCAGTTGATAAATTAAGCTTAGCTCTTGTTGGTGAATTTGTAGTTGTAGATAATGCACAATCCATACTTGACTAATCATGAATGAAAAGTTAGGCCATTTGGGGTTCCAGATCATTATTTTGCATCCAATACTAGATTTTTTGAAATAACATTTACTTGCATCCATATGGGACATCTTATGTGCTTGGGTTATCCATCTTGTTCTTGCTAGCCATGTGATAAATATGGTTTGAATAATCGATCATTCATTTCTACTGAACTAGAATGTTACTTATTTTCTCTCTTATCTGTACTTGTGTCAAAATGTTCATGTATCAGGTGGAAGCTGTCATACATTTTGAGGATGATACTGAGGAACTGCAACAATGGGATCAACAGGTAATTCCCATCAAATTTTACTTGTATAGTTGAATTAAATGAGGATTATGTGCTGAAGTTGCTGTTGTCTCTAGACTTTCTTTTCATTCTATTCTTGGGGTATGAGGATTTCAAGGATTTGGTGGTGGTGGTGTTGGGGGGNAGTAAAACTTGTTAGGATTGAATCCTCAAAACTCACCTGTTACCTTAAATTAGCACAATGCTTGTGGAAAACTCTGCTATTATACCATTTTTATGCTGATTTTTGTGAACTCGATGTGGGGGGTGTGGTGGGTGGGGTTCATATAACTTCAAATCGTATACCTCCATGTTGCTTAACTTTAGTAAAACTTGTTAGGATTGAATCCTCAAAACTCACCTGTTACCTTAAATTAGCACAATGCTTGTGGAAAACTCTGCTATTATACCATTTTTATGCTGATTTTTGTGAACTCAATGTGCTGTATTTATAAATACTTACATCTCCTTGTAAATGCATGCTATTACATTAGGTTTTCATTTTTTGATGTTGCTCATGAATTCTGCAGATTGTTGGAGTATGTCAAGCCCTTAATGATATTCTAGATGGTATGGCTAAGCGGGGTTGTCAGATTCCTGTTTGATCAGCTTGTAGTTCAGTCACAAATGCGGGCGTAGCAAGGCTTGTAGAGGATGGCAGTTTATCGCTTCATAAATTGCGGTTGCTTTTACTTGTGCATTTGCATTGAAGGGCAATCATTTTGTTTTGTCATCGCTCTCTTTCTTTGGTGAGGTGTTCCAGTGGTTGGAGAAAGGAAGTAGATAGGGTGTATAGAGAAACTGACTATACGGAATTAATTTGAAGGGAGGCCATCACTGTCTTGATATTTGTTTATCAATGTGCATTCTAGTATTCGAGCAACACAAATGTTTCACTTGCAGTGGAACTTTTTTACTCTTTCTCGTTAGGAAATCTTCATTTTGGTGTCTGAGATGGCAAAATTCCAACTTTGTAACTCATGGTTCACCCTTTTTCGACATGGGATGATTGATGGTAATGGTTTAATCGTAGCTGGATATGTTCCATTTCGGTGCTTGAATGTTCAATAAAACAGTACATATTACTTGTACTTGATCTTTTTTCACTCCAATCAACACGTATAAAACAGTTGCTAAATTTTACTATGAATATTCAATCATAACAAACACTTTCTTGGTTACAAAATTAAAGGAACTACTGCTCGAAATACTTATGAATTATGATATCATCATATTCAAAGACTTGATCCCAAAAAGATGGGGTTAGCTGCATAAATTAATACTCATCCACCATCTGGTATGGTCATATACAAAGTTCCATCTCCATTCATGACTATCAAAATTTTCAATTAGGTAATGTTGAATTATGTTTGTTTATGAAGTGCATAAAGTTGACCTATAATATTTTGTTACTGTTCTAACTTAGATTATGAGTTTCAATTAATTCCAATACGTTAACAATCATGTTCAATAAATTACCACTACATTCCATACTACTACTGTACTATTACTCCTGTATCATATATGAAGTATATAAACATAGATCGATAAAAATTTGGAGAAATTACTAGTTTTCTTAAGAAAATTATAAGTTAGGATTTGTACATTCGCATCTTATAAATAGAATATTTTTGACAAACCAAAACCTAAAAGTCTAAAACCTTAAAAGTTAAAACCTCTCCAAAAAAAACCCCTTTTCTTCACTTCCACATCTTCTTCATTCACTCATTTCCTTTTATCTCCACAACAACAATGGCGACATTCCTAAACCACTTCGCTCTCTCTCCTCCCCTCTTCTCTCCTTCCTCCTTCAAACCTTCATCAAAACACCTCACCACCTTCAACTCCCTCTCATCTTCATCTTCTTCTTCTCCCTCACCATCTTCAGATGAAGCCGCAATTCTTAAATCTGTGGTACAATCACGAGGAACCTCACTTCCATGTGTTCGATCTTACGAAAACGACATGACTAAATTATCCATCTCTGGTACAGTCGCATTCGAACAAGCATTAACCGCCGCTGCGGCGGATGGTGGTGAAGCTGCTGCTGAACATTATGATTCTAATTTGAAGGCGATGGTTGTTGAGGCGGTTTTTCCCGGAAATGGTGATCAGCATTCCACTGTTTCTACTAGACTGGTTAGTGTTTTTATTTTTATTTTTTTTATTTAATTTTGATTATGATTTTATGTTTTGGCAAGTTTAATTTTATTGAATTGTTTGCGAGTTAGAGGTTCGAGGGAGAAGAGAGGTTTTGACATGGGAAGTTTGAGGTTTGGAGGAGTTTGAGGATGAAAAGGCTTATATGAGAAGCTTTTTGGTTGAATTTTAAAGTTAGACAACTGATTAGGTACTACAATAAGCTAGGCGAATAAGCTACTTCGTAATACAAACAGCTAATCCATGCGGCTAACTGAATCAGCTAACCTCTTACTCCCAAACAAGGCTAATATGATTTGAATATATTGCTGATAGCCAAATTTGGGTAATGTGTAATGTGTGTTTGTTGCTGTTTTGTTGGTGTACTAATGATGTCGTGGCGTAGTGGTTAAGGTTGAGGGTATGTGTTATGATAGTTAGTGGTTAAGATTGAGGGTTCGTGTGTTACGATATGTACTGTCATACTCTGTTTGGAATATGTTTTGTCCTCTTGGCTTGTTTGCGCAATTGCATCCAAGAAGAGAGAAAAGAAGGTTGCTTTATTGTTGTTTGTGTGAATGAAATGAGGTCCTTCATTTGTGAATTTTGGTACAGGGGTTTGTTATTTAAGGAAGATGTTATTGGGTTTTTGCGATTGTGTGAATTAGGTTTGTGACGGCTTTATCTGATGATTAATCAAAATGGACAAAATAGAGGAGAATGTCAATGGAAAATGAACCACAAATTCATTCAATTAGACATACATTGGCATAATACTTGATCACTGACCAAAAAAAAAGGTGAAGAATGAAACTTGACCATAGTGAAAGTGCAAACACACTTCATATGGGCTCCAAACACACTCTAACCTCTTGTTTGGATAGCTAATTCTAAGAGAAAAGAAGGGATGCGAACTATGGTAATTTGGCTAGTTGTGCATTGAATGCTACAAAGTAAAGAGAAGTGGACTGCATAAGTTATTCTTCATTCTAACATTCCCAAAGTTGATGCACCTTTGGCTTTTGAAGAAACTGTGAATAGGTGAGCATTTGGTTAGTTTAGGCTTTAACGAGATGTGTTAGATAGGGGAAATTGAATTACTCCTTTTGGAAGCATTTTAGGTGCAAAACAATAATCTGGGATACCATAGATAAAATCAGTCAACAATTTTTTTTTATTTTAATAATATTGTGTAGTTGTGCTGATAGCTCATGATTCATGGGACGCATATTAGCCTTTTGTTGGAGCTCATAAATATTTTTGTTTTTAACGAAAATCAGGAAACTATTTTCACCAATGGTCCTCAAGGTTAAGGTCTCAACAATCCACATTGAGTTTGTATGAATTAAGGCTAATATGAATTAAATATATTGCACATAGCCAAATGTGGGTAATGTGTAATGTTTAATGTGTGTGTTGCTGCTTTATTGGTGTGTATTAATGATGTCGTGGCGTAGTGGTTAGGGTTGACAGTATGAGTTATCATAGGTACTACGTAGTGGTTAACATTGAGAGTGTGTATTATGATAGGTCATACTCATATGTCAGAATATCTCGTACCTTGTTTGCAGTATGTATTGTCCTTGTGGTTCGTTTGCACCCAATCAATCAATCAATCCTAGCCTTAATCCCAAAAAAATAAATTGGGGTCGGCTACATGAACCAAAATTAATCATTCCATGTGGTCATCCACATAAATTTTCCTCCTCCATCGCCTGCAATTAAGAACCTCATTCTCTTGTAAATCTAAAAGCTTCATATCCTTTTTAACCCTTCCCACCAAGTCATTTTCGGTCTTCCCCTACCTCGTTTGAGATTTTCATGATCTCACCCTTTCACTCGTCGCGCCGGGGCTCCATCAGGTCTCCGTCTCACATGTCCGAACCAATGCACACGATTCTCCCTTAATTTGCTTGCTATGTCTGCAACCCCAACTTTTCAACGTATTACTTCATTTCTGATTCTATCCCTTAGAGTGTTCCCGCACATCCATCTCAACCTCCGCATCTCCGTAACTCCTAATTTTTGAATGTGCTCCTTCTTGTAAACCCAACATTCTGTACCATAGAGTGTTAGCAACACTGGTCTTATGGCAGTCCGGTAGAATTTCCCCTTCAACTTTAACGGGACGTTTTTGTCACATAAAACTCCCGTAGCTGCTCTCCATTTAAGCCACCCAAATTTAATCCTATGTGTCACATCTTGGTCAATATCACCATTTATTTGTATAAATGACCCGAGATATTTAAAACATTTCCCCATATCTAGGGCTTTTCCATCCAACCTTACCGCTGCATCACTTACCCCACTCTAAGTCCCAAAGTGACATTCCATATATTCCGTCTTACTTCGACTTAGCTTAAATCCTCTGGACTCCAACCTTTGTCTCCATTGCTCTAATTAGGCATTAACCCCCTCTTTAGTTTCATCCACCAACACGATATCATCCGCAAACAACATACACCATGGTACCTCATCTTGGATTGACCTTGTTACTTCTTCCATAACTATTGCAAAAAGAAAAGGGCTTAACGTTGACCCTTGGTGCAACCCAAATGAAAACGAAGGTTGCTTTATTGGTGATTGTGAATGAAACGTTGGAGTTGGATGATGATTGGATGGTTTATGTGTATGTTAGAAGTGATTGAAGGAACGAGTAAAATTGAATTAGCTAGTGGATAAAGTTTAGCTGAAAATGTGGTC
Source organism: Suaeda aralocaspica (assembly GCA_016808085.1). Lineage (NCBI taxonomy): Eukaryota > Viridiplantae > Streptophyta > Magnoliopsida > Caryophyllales > Amaranthaceae > Suaeda > Suaeda aralocaspica. The sequence goes on from PYUH01000101.1 coordinate 1,107,430, forward strand.
ATTTGGAGGTGAATGGGATAATTGATTATTTTATTGATCATGGGTTGCAAACGAGTTCCTTCATTTGCGAATTTTGGTAGATGGGTTGTTATTTAAGGAAGATTTTATTGGGCTTTTGCAAACATGTGAATTGGGTTTCTGACGGCTTTATCTGATGATGATTTGTTGTGATCCTGATAATGTTTTGTCTATTATACACCAGTACGAGTATGTACCTCACTTGTGGTGCACTTATTCAGATCAAAATGAACAAAGTAGAGGACTGTGTCAATCGAAATTTAACCAGAAATTCACTCAGTTAGACATACATTGGCATAGTACTTGATCGCTGATAAAGAAAATGGTGAAGTTAAAAGAATGTGACTTCAGCACTTCACCATAGTAAAAGTGTAAACACACTTCAAGTTTGCCTTTTATGATCCAAACACATTTTAACCTCTTGTTTGGATAGCTAGTTTAAAGAGAATAGAAGGGATGTGAACTATCAACTATGGTAATTTAGCCTAAGTAGTCGTGCGTAGAATGCTACAAAATAGTGAGAGTTGGATAGCTTAAGTAAGTCTTCATTCTAACAGTCCAAAATTTGATGCACTTTTGGTTTGTGAAGAAACTGTGAATAGGTGAGCTTTTGTTTAGTTTAGACTTTAAAGAGATGTGTAAGATAGGGGAAAATGAATTGCTCCTTTTGGAAGCATTTTAGATGCAAAACAATAATTTGGGATACCATAGATAAAATCAGTTACATAGGTTATAGGATACAGGTTATACATTGGTTATAGGAGTCAGATCATACATGGTTTGATTGATAAATTCTCATTTCAAAAGAGAGTATTGCCAATGATTAAAAACAGATTTCTTGGTTTTATTGCATGCCATAATTTTATTACTCTTTTTAGTTTTTCTTTTTCAATGGTGGGGGGTTGGCAGTGGTAGTTTCGTTTTTTTAATTGTTCGTAGTTGTGTTATTAGTTTCACTAGATTCATGGGATACATATCAGCCTTTTGTAATAGCTCAATCATGAACATTGTTGTTACTTGTTAGGAAAGTGAGGAAACTAGTTTCACTAATGGTAGTTAAGGTTAGGCTCTCAGCAATGCACATTGAGATTCTAAATTTTTTGGGCGCAGCTCTATGAATCTATGATATCTGGCTTAATTCAACTTTGGGTCTTTGGAATGAAGTACTATTGCTTATCATTGTATTTTTTTGGTTTAAAATAAGATCAAGGCAGAGAGAAGCAGGGATCATATTCATTGGCTTATTATTTCTTCAAAGCTCTTGACTAACGGTCAAATATTTGTTCTTTGTATTTCATAGTTTCTTCCAACTGAAAAGGTGAAAGAGAAAGCAAGGAAGCTAAGGAGTTCTCTCCCCAAAGATATGCTCTCAAGCACTACTTCCAGAAACATACTGGCAATGACGTTCAGACAAGTTGTAGTGCAGGAGCTTTGGAACTTTGAACTGGCAATATTTCCACCTGGCTCACAAAGAAATATGGAGGACCTAGGTAGCCCAAGAAAGGTTAAGCTTTTTTCCATATTCTTTTTTGCTGTAACACATTTTGTGATGAGTTTCTACCCTTTCTCTGCTGTAAATTGTAATACCACAAAAATATGTTGTTGCCCTGCAGGTACTACATGGTACTGATTGGTTCCGTTCTCTTATGCCTTTACCATCGGCAGGTTACTACTTCTTTCGCTCTCAGCTCGTCAGATGAGAAGGTCATTTCTGGACTTGCAGAAGCAGTTTGTATTTTAGCACTTGAAAGCACTCAGAAGGAATATATTGGTGGAGGAATTGGGAAAGCACCAGATGGTCTTTTCAATTGGTTTCCAAAACCTAAGAAGTTTACAGCCAAAGATTCCTCGGTGATAATACATTGGTTTGAAGATGAAGTAGTTGAAAATGCCAAAAGTCTTTTTGATAAGTTCAGTTCAGTGAGAGCAAAATACAAGATGACAAGTAAGAAATTAACGAAGTCTGCATGGGCATCATTGATGCAGTCTAGACTGGAAAAAGTTGGTGGGTCAGAGTTTAGCATGTGGATAATGGAGTATGTACCTGCTTATAGGCTTCAGATTGATGCCAATAAACATACTAGTCTTAACTTTGAAGGGTGGAAGAAGACTGCAGGAAACATTTGGGAAGTTTATCTGACCCATGCCCAAATGGTAATTTATTTGCTCCTTTTCTCTAATTACCATGGTGAATGGGTGAAGGATTTTCAGCCTGTGACACAAGTTGACTATAGTAAAAAAAATTGACTGCTTTGATGCTACCCCACTGCAATTCTACTCTTGTGTATAATGAATAATTGAGGGGTCAATATTTATTAATCTTTAGATTTTTGTGAGTCATATGGTATTTATTATTTTGAGTTCATTTGTATTTAATATCTTACTCCGAAGATTAATACTCAAGATGAAATTTCATATACTTGACATGTGCTGTTCTTTTCAGGTTGGATTGGCTAATATTCTAGACATATATTTTGAGGATTCCTACTCACTTCCAAGTAAACAGCAGCTATCGTACAATGTAGTCAGAAGCCCGAAAAAGCTGTCAAAGAGTAAGGTGTGAGTATATAGATTATCCTTCTTTCCTGCTAAATTCCCTTTAATTCTGGTTGAACTTGGTCCAAATGTTGACTCCCTGCCTTGTGATTTTGAATTTATAAATTATCCCTTGGTTTAAGGGCAAGGTTTATCAAGTTGTGGTTATGATACTCATATATTAGCACTATAGCAGTTAATCTGTAGGAAAAGATTGATGTCAATTTTGCTCTTGGTGTATTGCAAGTAAAACAAGGTTGCATGAATCCATCCTCAGTTTTTTGTGCTTCCCAACATTGTACATTGGTTATATGATACCTCTTGTTCTATATGAGGAAATAAGGGTTTTAGGTTAGGTGAAGGGCCTTGCACTTGGTTGTGATAATTATTCCACTAGTTATTTTTTCTGGCATTGATTTTTTGCTTGTTTGCCTTACTAATTTATATCTTCTGGGTGGATATCTGCCAGAAAGGCTTTTCACTGCTTGGTTTTCTGAGAACCGCTCTTGTTTCTGCAACTTTGCTGGTCGCTGTTGGTGTGCTGGTCAAGCTATATCTGCCTCATCTAAAGTTTGCAAGAAGATATGCCGGGGAAAGTCATGTACTTCCACCATCGGAAAATGACTGTCAACAAGTACAACCTCTGAAATTAGAGGCTCCAGAGGTAAATGATGTCGTATAGTCAGTCTTTGAACTAGAATGTATAGAAGCTTTCTCATTTGAGTAGCCTTTTAATTTAATATTTGATTGCCTCTTCATAGTTGGAATTTTATTTCAATGTTTGTTACTGTTTACTTGATGTCTATTAATGATTTATATTGTGAAAATCATTGAGTTGTGCTCTCCTTTATATATTTGAAAATCTCTATACTGATGTGGGGAGGAGTTGAGGAATCTTGATTTTTGAAATAGTTTGTTGAAATCCGATTGTAGTGGAAAGAACTTGAATTCCTAAAATATCTGCATTCTGTTTTTCTGGTATAGCAAAGCTTCTTTCTCCTGACATCTGATGGCCCTTTCACAGCTGAATTCTTATTCCTCCACAATTATGAAGAAGATAAAGGATTATTATGGCTGGAGTGGAGATGTAAACTTTGAACCTCATGTCGGAGCATGGATTGGGGAGATTCCCACATGTTTGAGATGTGGTTATGAGGCTGATTCTAGTGCTCAAGATGTTACTGCTAGCCTTGATGTGTCAGTGACAAACAAGGATGAGCTGGAATCATCTGCTCTGGAAATTGCTAGTTACCAGGTATTTGTTTCATTTGCTATATCTATTTCTTCTCCTTTCTATTCAAGCAGTCGCTGAGTAGCTGTGCTGGATGATGATGATGATGATCAAGCAGAGTATAAAGGATATCAATTAATAATTCGAAAAAGTGGGTTATTGAAACCATGATTCCTTAGGATGAATTTGGTCACCTGTTGAGCAGGAAGGCCTAATTTAGCTTGGGATTCTGGGAGCTTCATTTGATTGTTACCTGACCTTGAACAAATGGATATAGACATATATGTTTCATTGTGAGTTGCTATTAATCAATCACTGTTGGACTGCTGGCAAACCAGTAATAATTGGCATGTCAACAGTATGTATAAGCAGTCTTTCTTGTTATTTCTGAATACATAGAAGTCAGATTATAGGTTGCTATTGTTTTTCGAGGAACCTGCCATGGTGAACCTTTTCATGGTTTACATATGGCAGAATAACATCGATTTTCGAGGAACCTCTCTTGGGGCTTTTTGAGCTTGTTTTGGTTCACATGGATATAACTTCCCATGGGTTTTTTTTTTCGGTTGTCAAGTTTTCACTTGTCAAATTCCTAGGAAACCTAAAACCTTTTATCGAGAAATCATGGAAATTTAGGTTTATCATGGGCATTTTGACTTACCAAGGGGATGCTTGGTAAGTTATGTCTACTAAGTTGTAGGGAATAGGATTTAAGTTCAAATTCTTATGATTTTGTCAACTAAATGCCACAACGTCTTCCCACTTGGAAAATTCTAATTCTTATGTTTGAGGGTCAACCAAATGAGCTCTTTGTCATCTCCCTAGTAACTGCACGTATATGCTAATTTCTAACAGGGTTCCTTGGCTAGGAACTCATGCTTTGATGTTAATTTTCTGCATTTACTGATTTGTTTTTCATACAAAGAAATCTCAGTTGGTTCTTAGTCAGCTTAATTATGATGTCGTTGCAGGTTGTTTTATCAAACGAGGGTAAAATTGTTGGCTTTCAGCCTACAAGTCTTGTGGGTGTTAATCACTGGTCTGGCAATCCCTTAGCCAAAGAGCTGTATGGTGGCAAGAAGCTCTCCCCTGGTAAATATATCAGCTGCTCATCATATTTAGCTGATTTTCATTATCGATTTCTTACCTTTTGAGCTTTATTTTATTTTCAGGGCTTTTGGAACCTGGTCTGAAGATTAACAAACCTGAGAACATAATCGTCCTTGAGTTGCTGATGTCATTGAATCAAGATAATTACTTTGCATTGGTCAGACAGATGCAGTGATTTGTTTTACTATTGTAAGTTCCCTTCAGATGTTCCTAGTAAAAAATTAGGAAGGGTGTGGATTTGTTAGGACTTAGGACTTGTATAGCTTTAAACTATCATAAACCTTTTCTATTTAGTCACTGTCTTATAGATTAACAAACCTGTGTTTTATTTATTTCATTATTTTAATTTTTTTTGTAAACCATGGCAGGTTTGGTTGGTTCAGGAAAATATAAAGTGGTTTTAGTTGCCTAAAGGAATGAAGGGTGGCATCAACCAATGGCCTTTAGACATTTCTAAAACAGTTTGCAAGAAACAAAATCCCGGTTTTTACACTGTCCTGGATAGAAGTGGCCATGTCAGAATATGGATGTGGAAGATGGTGGATGTGTAATTACTAATATTAACAGAAAGTGAAGTTTGAGTTGTGGTCCGAATCCTGGAAGGAGATCTCTTGTGATGTTGATGCAACAACAGTAGTGATCATCTTCGTCACTTCATTTCTAGGTTGGGAAATTTCTTCTCTTCGTTCATCCTTTATCAAAAGTTGAAATATTTTAAGCTAGAAAAGAACGATGCAGTTACTGATGAAGACATAATGATCACTCTTTAATGAGATTGACAAGTTTGGATCAAATGTGTGTTGATGAGAATACAATCATTTTCTACATTGAAACCTTTTTAGTTTTAATTGATAGCTAGTGTTCTAATTCCTAAGCTGTTAGAAGAGTTGCACAATCAATGTAGGAACTATTTCAATGCATGTGAATATGACTACTTTTTTCTTTATATAATACTATTTAAACTATTATTCGTTATAAAATCAAATTTCTTTATGTTTCAATCTCAATGTAAATTTTGTAGGGTTAATTAGTTGTAAATTTGTAATTATTGTGAAAATGGTAGATCCCCAATACCAAACTATAAAGGGTGGCATGAAAGTACGACACCTTAATAACAATAGCTAATGTACCTGAGAACACAAACAGCTTTCTGTTGCCGCATGAAAAAAAAATATGTACCATTGATGTGTTACTGGGGTAATGTTGATGTTGTACCAATTTTCAGTTGCTTCATATATGTTGTTTTGCATATGCTTCGTTATCTTATTTTGTTAGTACTTCAAAAGAGAAGATACAAGTTAATGCAATGAAATAAAAAGTAAGATAGACGCATAGCCACATTGGTTTACTGAGGCTGTATGCTTCAGTGTGTCGTCGAGCAAATTGTTAGATTTCCCAATTTAGTTAAGTTATATTAAGCAAGTGTGAAAAGCCATCCTCTTTCATGCAATAACTGATAGCTTAAAAAGCATGCATGTGTGCTCAGAGATTAAACAACTGTAATATTCGAAACATTAGCAACAATGTCTAAGGAAAATGGTAATGACAATTGCAATGAAAATAATAAACAGTTGCATATAGCAATGTGTCCATGGTTTGCTTTTGGTCACATCACTTCATTTCTTCACTTAGCTAACAAATTAGCTGAAAAAGGTCATATAATCTCTTTCTTTCTCCCTGCCAAAACCAAGCTCAAATTTGTTACCCACAACCACTACCCTCACCTCATTACTTTGATACCCATCACAGTCCCGTCTGTCGATGGACTGCCTGTTGGAGCTGAAACAACGGCGGATGTGCCTGCCTCGTACCGGCCTCTGATCATGGCCGCGATGGACCAAACACAGGAGACAATTAATTCTCATATCTCACAGCTTAAGCCCAATTTTATTTTCTTTGACTTCACTGAATGGATCCCTAAAGTGGCTCGAAAACACAAGATTAAGTCCATATTTTACTCCACAGTTTACTTAGTTACAGTTGCTTATCTGCTTCCCCGACCAAGAAATCTTCCTATCAATTGTTTCTCTGAGGAAGATTTGATGCAACCACCACCTGCATTTCCTCTATCTTCTATTAGGCTACACGCTCATGAAGCACGTAGCCTAGCTAGTGCATCAAAAGCGGAGTTTGGTGGTGGTGGGAAGTCGCTATTGGAAAGAGTGTCAGTTGCTTTCCAAGAGTGTGATGCTGTCTGTATTAAGACTTGCAGGGAGATGGAAGGGCATTACTGTGATTTTGTGCAGAAGAATTACGATAAGCCTGTGCTTCTTGCTGGGCCAGTGGTGCCTGAACTGCCTGATGCTCAACTTGACGAATACTTTGACAGTTGGTTGAAGAGTTTTGGAGATGATGGTGTGGTGTATTGTGCACTTGGAAGTGAATGTTTCCTTACAAAAGACCAGTTTCAAGAGCTTGTTTTGGGCCTAGAACTCACTGGTAAATTTGATCTCCTTCTGTCTCTTTATACCCGTTCCTTGTTTAGGGTCGATGATCATGTTGTGAATTGTTTGTTGAAAGACTCTTAGCTAATCAAATCATGGTATCTTGCTTTTAAGGTTATTTACAAAAATAAAATGATTGGCTGTGGATCAAAATCTTAGATCACGAAAAAATCAGATAAGATGTATTTTTCACTAATTAATGATTTTCACTCAACACTGATCTCAGGTATGCCCTTCTTAGCTGCCCTTAAGCTACCGACAGAGTGCTCTACACTTGAGTCTGCTTTACCTGAAAGTTTCGCAGAAAGAACAAATGGAAGAGGAATTGTGCACATAGGTTGGGTACAGCAGCAACTCATCTTACAACACCCTTCAGTAGGATGCTTCTTAACCCATTGTGGGGCTGGGTCATTGTCCGAGGCTATGGTAAGCAACTGCCAACTTGTAATGCTGCCTCATGCAGTTGATCAGTCCATCAACGCGAGGATGATGAGCCTTGACCTCAAAATTGGGGTGGAAGTTGAGACTAGAGATAAGGATGGTTTCTTTACTCGCGAGGCAGTTTGTAAGGCAGTAATGACAGTCATGGAAGCAGAAAATGAAGTGGGAAAAAAGGTGAGATCAAACCATGCAAAATGGAAGGAATTCTTGCTTAAAGAAGGGCTTGAAGAGGCTTATATCGGTGGGTTTATTCAGTATATGCAAGATCATCTAACATAATGAGCTCATTGCTCAAATGCTCGATTTGTTTACGTGTAATTTCATGATTAATAATAAGTGAAATCTAGTTCAACATTACTAATAACTTTTTGAAATTATGCAATTTTAGTCGATTATAGCTTAATTAGTGCTTAAACATCGGTTAAATCTATCAATCCCCATGAAATTTGATCAAATAAATTGAAGGTTAGTTAGGCTTGTTCATTCTCGGGTCAGCAGGCAATTTTGTTCTTTATACATGTATTAAATTGATAACTTGATATGGGTAGTTGATTAAAGCCACAAAAAATAGTACGGAATATGTTGATTGCAAAAAAATTGACGTTCCATTAGAGTCAAGAAAAATAATATTATCGAGAGAATCCTGTGTTGACGCACTTGAGCGCACAACAAAAAATGAATAGGCCATTTAATTTGATGTAAGTAGAAAATTAGCTTTGAATTTAATGACCTAATTCATTGTTTTTATTTATAACTTGCTACCTTCCTAGCTACAATAGTTTATGCCATTGTCATGACATCCTCGACTAACTGAGCACCTAAAATTGAAAGCGAAATATCAATTAAGTTAATGACGGATTAGAGTTCTTTTTAAACAAAGGGTCTATTTACTCCATCTTAAAATTAATTCAGTTTAATTCAACTTTCTTTTATTTTACTTATTAATTTATTCCTAATATTATTTGTTCTTCCTACTTCGTAATATATTTATTATTATTATTATTATTATTATTATTATTATTATTATTATTATTATTATTATGTTATAAAATATTATTATTTTATGGATGTCCATTATACCCCTTAGGTATGATCTAGAATGTTCTGGATACTAGGGTTTATTCTACAGGAAACCCTAGTTTAAGCTTGTATATATATTTGGTACTGAATAAGAAAACAAATTAATTCTCCTCCCCACAAACACTCTCTACTAAAACCCTAGTTTATAACACGTTATCAGCACGATTGTTATACTAAATCCTATTTTCTATAACACGTTATCAGCACGATTGTTACTTTAATCTTATTTTAGTTACTTTGAATATTTGGATATTTTAGGATATGTTATTTACTTTCTATTATTTTATTTGAAGAACATGAATGCTCTCCAAGCTCAATTAACAATAAATGGTGAAGAAATATGTCTAGCTGATAGTGCAACTACTCATACAATACTTAAAAATAAGAGATATTTTTCTCAATTGATGATGAATAATATAAGTGTGAATACTATATCCGGTAGTGCAAACATTATTGAAGGCTCCGGAAGAGCAACTATATTGATGCCTATGGGAACAAAATTCGAAATTGTTGATGCTTTGTACTCCCCTAAGTCTCAAAGAAATTTATTGAGTTTTAAAGATATCCGTCAAAACGGATACCATATTGAGACAATAAGTGAAGGAAATAATGAATTCCTTCAAATTACGAGTATAACCCAAGGCACTAAGCAGGTTTTGGAGAGATTATCTGCACTCTCCACTGGCTTGTACTACACAAAGATTAATGTTATTGAGACATATGCTATTGTAAACCAGAAGTTTACAGATAGCTTTATAGTTTGGCATGACCGGTTAGGCCATCCCGGTTCATCAATGATGCGAAAAATAATTGAAAATTCACATGGACATTCTTTGAAGAGCCAGCAGATTCTTCAAAATGATTATTCTTGTGCTGCTTGCTCCCAAGGTAAGTTGATCATTCGGCCATCACCAGCGAAAATAAATTATGAATCTATTTCTTTCCTTGAACGTATACAAGGAGACATATGTGGACCAATACATCCACCATGTGGACCATTTAGATATTTTATGGTTTTAATCGATGCATCGACTAGATGGTCACATGTGTCCTTACTATCAACCCGCAACCTGGCGTTTGCGAGGTTACTTGCTCAATTGATAAGATTACGAGCACAATTTCCAGATTTTCCTATTAAGAATATACGTCTGGATAATGCTGGTGAATTTACTTCAAAGGCTTTTAATGATTATTGTATGGCTATTGGAATAAATGTTGAACATCCTGTAGCACATGTTCATACACAAAATGGTCTTGCAGAATCACTAATTAAACGTCTTCAGTTGATTGCTAGACCATTACTTATGAAGTCGGATCTACCGATTTCTACTTGGGGACATGCTATTTTACATGCTGCAGCACTAATTCGCATCAGGCCAACCAGTAAACATAAGTTCTCCCCATCACAATTGGTTTGTGGTCAGGAACCAGATATTTCCCATCTAAGAACTTTTGGATGTGCTGTGTATGTTCCAATTGCTCCACCACAACGCTCTAAGATGGGTCCTCAAAGGAGGCTGGGCATATATGTCGGGTTTGAATCCCCATCAATAATTAGATACCTAGAGCCATTAACAGGTGATCTATTTACTGCTCGTTTTGCAGATTGTCACTTTAACGAGTTGGTTTTCCCAGCATTAGGGGGAGAGAACAAGCAGCTGGAAAGTGAAATTAGTTGGAATGAATCATCATTAAACCACCTTGATCCTCGCACTAAACAATGTGAATTGGAAGTCCAAAAGATAATTAATTTACAAAGCTTAGCAAATCAATTGCCAGACGCATTTACTGACCTAAATAGAGTAACTAAGTCACATATACCAGCTGTAAATGCTCCTATCAAGATTGATGTCCCTGAAGGACAATCTCATGAGTCTAAGGCACGCCTGAAGCGTGGTAGACCAGTAGGTTCCAAAGATAAGAATCCTCGGAAAAGAAAAGGAGCAATGATAAGTAATGGCCAGATTGAGGAAGCAATAAATGAAGGATCTCCAGAAGAGACCATAGACATGACAAATGATAGTGTTCTAGAAGAACCTCAGGTACCTGAAAATGAAGAGATCTCAACAGATTATGTCATGTCTAGAATAACTTGGAACCGAAATGAAATCGACGTCGATGATGTTTTTGCATATAATGTAGCACTTGATGTTATGAATGAAAAAGAGGATCATGAGCCTAAGTCCATTGAAGAATGTAGGAAAAGAGATGATTGGCCAAAATGGAAAGAAGCAATTGATGCAGAATTGAAATCACTTGCAAAGAGAGAAGTATTTGGGCCAGTAGTTCGTATACCCGAAGGTGTAAAACCAGTGGGATATAAATGGGTCTTTGTGCGGAAAAGAAATGAAAAGGGTGAAATTGTGAGACACAAAGCACGTTTAGTTGCACAAGGATTCTCACAAAGACCTGGTATTGATTTTGAGGAGACATATTCTCCTGTGGTGGATGCAACTACTTTCAGATTCTTAATTAGTCTGGCAGTAAGACATGGACTTGATTTACGACTAATGGATGTTGTAACAGCTTACTTATACGGCCCACTTGATAGTGATATATACATGAAACTCCCGGAAGGTTTCAAGTTGCCTGAAGCAACTGGTTCGCGTTCTCGAGAACAACATTGTATTAAGTTAAATAGATCCCTTTATGGATTGAAACAATCAGGGCGTATGTGGTACAATCGCCTTAGTGAATATTTGTTGAAAGAAGATTATAGAAATGACCCTATTAGCCCTTGTATTTTCATAAAGAAATTCGGGTCAGGTTTTGTGATTATTGCTGTCTATGTTGATGATTTGAATATCATTGGAACTCCAGAAGAGATTCCAATAACAGTGGAATACTTGAAAAAAGAGTTTGAAATGAAAGATCTTGGTAAGACAAAATTTTGTTTAGGGCTACAAATTGAGCACCTAAAAGAAGGAATCCTTGTGCATCAAACTACATACACAGAGAAGGTGCTCAGAAGATTTTATATGGATAAAGCACATCCGTTAACTAGCCCAATGGTTGTAAGATCACTAGATGTTGATAAAGATCCTTTTCGCCCTCGGGAAAATGATGAAGAGATTCTTGGTCCTGAAGTACCATATCTAAGTGCAATAGGAGCATTGATGTACCTTGCTAGTCACACAAGACCCGACATATCATTCTCTATCAATCTATTAGCAAGGTTTAGCTCATGTCCTACCCGAAGGCATTGGAATGGGGTTAAGCATATATTTCGCTATCTACAAGGTACGAAAGATAAAGGTTTGTTCTTTTCTAACACCTCCAAAGAAGAATTAGTTGGTTTTGCAGATGCAGGGTATTTATCAGATCCTCATGTTGCTCGATCACAAACTGGATATGTATTTACATATGGTGGTACCGCAATCTCTTGGCGTTCCATGAAACAAACCATTGCTGCTACTTCTTCTAATCATGCAGAAATTTTAGCAATTCATGAGGCTAGTCGAGAATGTGTATGGCTAAGGTCTCTAATTCAGCACATACAAGAAGATTGTGGTCGTTTATGTGGAAAACAAGCTCCGACTACATTATATGAAGACAATGCAGCCTGTATTGCACAACTCAAGGAAGGGTACATTAAAGGTGACAGGACGAAGCATATTTCGCCAAAGTTTTTCTTCACCCATGACCTTCAGAAGAATGGTGAGATTAGTGTCCAACAGATTCGTTCAAGTGAAAATTTAGCAGATCTATTTACCAAGGCGCTTCCTACTGCTACATTCAAGAAATTAGTTCATCAAATCGGGTTGCGTCATCTCAAGGATCTCAACGGATGATATCATGAGGGGGAGTCAATGCGCGCTGTACTCTTTTTCCCTTAGCTATGGTTTTTCCCACTGGGTTTTCCTGTTAAGGTTTTTAATGAGGCAGCATTGCACATGCGCATTATAAAATGATGTATATTTGCTTTATAATGGACATCCAAGGGGGAGTGTTATAAAATATTATTATTTTATGGATGTCCATTATACCCCTTAGGTATGATCTAGAATGTTCTGGATACTAGGGTTTATTCTACAGGAAACCCTAGTTTAAGCTTGTATATATATTTGGTACTGAATAAGAAAACAAATTAATTCTCCTCCCCACAAACACTCTCTACTAAAACCCTAGTTTATAACATATTATTATTATTATTATTATTAGTATTAGTATTAGTATTTTGTACTTGGATTTAATTTGTTCATAATATTACTAATGTGTATTAGTTGTGTTAGTGTTATTTTGTATTAGTGTGTTTATAATAAATTTATGATACATTAATCATCATTTTTTTTGTTTAATATATATCATTTTTATGAAAAAAATATTATGAAACTACCAATCTACCATTCAGCAAATGAAACAAAAATATAAGTGACATATTATTTACAAAAAAAAGCTATTATACCACATAAGTGGATTATCATTCACAAAAATATGAAGATGTGTTATTGATTTTTATTTCATAAAATATAAACTACCAATAACAAATTTTTTTTGTTTAATAATAATTGGTGGATTAATATCAAAATTATTTCTATATCATTACTCCATAGTTGAAATTCATTAATAATTCGTATTTAAAAATCAATACTCCATAATTAAAAATCATTAATTCATAATAAAAAATTTCAGTTTAGTCCAGTTCAGTTCAGCTTCAACCAATTCAATTAAATTCAATTCAACTGTTTTCGGCTGAAGTAAAAAAGAACCTCGACGTACTATTTAAATACTTGTATAGTTGCATTTGATTGATGTTGCATTTTAAAATCCGCTAATTGGAGAATTGCATTATTGTTATCCAACATTATGTAAATCGATTGCATTAATAAAATTCTCTATTTTAATAAATGTTCAAAGTTAGATTTGTAAATTATTTGTATGATGAAGATAACTACAAATTACATAATAAACTTGTGTGAGACATGTGCGATACACAACTTAGTACAATTTTTTTAAAGGATTGAATTAAATTATTTTATATAAATAATATATATATATTTTTTTTGAATATTGAGTTTGAACTTTAAATTCATAATTCACAGATATGTATAATTGCATATATAATAATTAGGGCCGTGTAAAACCGGATACGGAAATTTTCCCATCCGGAAAACCAGATATCTGGATTTTTCGGAATAAACAAATGCATTCCGTATCTGATCCGGAAAATCGAAATTTCGTATCCGGTTTTTTAGCCAAATTTCTTCTAAAACACCTCATTTTCCTTTAAGGAAACCGGATATTCCAGTTTTCCGGTTTATATTTTCCTTAAAAAAAAAAAAAAAAAAAAAAAAAAAAAAAAAAAAAAAAAAAAAAAAACAAAAAAAAAAAAAATAA
>PYUH01000101.1:1121649-1168083 GCA_016808085.1 Suaeda aralocaspica
AAAAAAAAAAAAAAAAAAAAAAAAAAAAAAAAAAAAAAAACCGGAATCCGGATTTTAAAAATCTCATTGCTTAAAGAAAACCGGATATATGCGGTTTTCGGTTTATGTTTTCCTTAAAAAACGGAATCTGGATTTTAAAAAACTCATTCCGGTTCCGACCCGGTGGCTGGTTTTAAAAACCGAATATCCGGCCCAGTTTTTACGAATTTTAAAAATCCGGACTAGATATCTGATTTTTCGGAACGAAAATTCGGAATCGGAATTTTTTGCACACCCCTAATAATAATGGTACAACGTATTAATTTAAACCTACAAGTAATACTTCATTTTTGGAAAAAAAAACTTGAGATAATTTTCATTAGGCATTAATCCACCGTTTGTCAAAATTATCTATGACATTAAAAAGTTTTGAAGGCTTTTAAATGAGGGATTCCCCACATCTCACAGTGAGATGTTTAAGGGAGGATATCACATGATGTTCATGTAAATATATGCAAAATACATAATATATACACTAACAATGCAGCCCCTACTTTTGCATATATTTACAGAAACACCATGTGATATCCTCCCTTAAACATTTCACCGTTAGATTCAGGAATTCCTCCATTTAAATTAGGATTTTTTTGGTCCAAAATTACATTAGTTTAATTTGTATTTGCAAAAAATTGGGGTGGAAGTTGAGACCAGAGCTGAGGATGGTTTCTTTACTTACGAGGTAGTTTGTAAGGCAGTAATGATAGTCATGTAAGCAGAAAATGAAGTGGGAAAAGAGGTGAGATCAAACCATGCAAAATGGAAGGAATTCTTGCTTAAAGAAGGGCTTGAAGAGGCTTATATCAGTGGGGTTTATTCAGTATATGCATTATGCAAGACCATCCAACATAATGAGCTCATAGCACAAATGCTTGATTTGTTTACTTGTAATGGAGCAATCATGAATTACTGTTTTTAGTAGCAGCATTTTGAAGGAAAAAACAAACTGTCTACTAAGTTCATAAGCAACCTACTAATTAATGTCCAATTCAACATCATTAATAATTGTTAAAATTACACTTAGACAAGTGTTTAGTTGTTTACTACCCGTCACTTAAATGTATCGATATCCATGAAAACTAATCAATGGCCGCGAAAGGGAAATTACTAAATGGACATAAGGTGAAAACTTTACTGGTTTTTGGTTAGACTTGTCCATTCAGAGATCGGGCAGTTTTGCTCCTTAGACTTGTATCAAGTCAACTTTATACACAAGGGTTGTTGATTAAACTCGTAATATTACTGAAGTGTTATACATTCGTTAGGATCAAGCAAAATACAGATTAACATTTTGGGAAATAATCCTTCTGCTGTGACACTCTTAAGGGCAGCTAGACTTGGACTAACTGAAACTAGAACTCATGTTGCATAAACGGAAGCACTATTTACTTGCAAAAGCAATTGCACATGGGTGAAGACAACAAGAACCATCTCGTGCAAGCGCTATCCTTTTCTTGAAACATTGATCACCGCATCTAAAAAGGAGGAAGAAACCAAAACATAAGTGCAAAGAAGACTCATTTTACAAAGATTCAATTTCACCTGTTAGTGGCAATTTCCAAGCAACCAACATCAATGTATGTTCCAATTTCCAAGCAATAATAGGTGTTAGTGGCAGAAAAATACACCTTTTGATTACATGTAAAAGAGACAATAATACCTAAAATGACCAAGTTCGCTTAGATAGTTGTCACTGAGAAGGGAAGAGCCTCCCATATTGAGATACAATGACTAAAAGTTTATATGTGAGTAACCCAAGTTCATACATTGCATAAAGCAAAAGTAAAACATAGAACATTACAACTCTAAGCTCCCTCACATGATACATCCTACATCGACAACAAAAAACATAAAGTCAATCAAGTTGAAGAGAGGGGTCTTAGCCTAGTACTGCACCAAATTGCAAAGCTCAAACATAATAAGTTCTTCAAAGCTCATATACCGAAAATTCCCGTCAAACGGTTATATTCTAAACTCTGCAATTCCCTGACAAGCATGTGTGCCAAATACTTAGAAAATCACTCAACACCAGCACATAGAAAAGAAATAGAGCTCAGCCTAATCACAATTCCAAATATAAACCACCAGTCCTTTAACAGTTGCCACTCCCAAATATTCTGAAATTCACAAGCAAATTGCCAAAACAAAACTGGAGCAGCTGATCCAATTAACAGTATGGATCCAAAACATATCAGACAACTAATCCCCAGATCCACCAAAAATTTACGTTGTACCAGACTCACTGCTCAATGAATAATTAACCACATATCAGCCATAAAAGCCGCTACTTCTAAGTAGTATTGCACATAAAAGCTTTTTAATCCTGAATACTCAACTCAGAAAACCACTCAACATCAACACATCTGCAAGCACTTGCTCAGCCTAATCACAATACCCACATAAATCTTCATGAATCTGATGACCAGCCATTAAAAGTAGCTACTTGTAAATAGTATTGCACATAGAAACTTTCTAATCATCCGTACTCTGTGAAATCACTAAACACCAGCACATCCCAAGCAATAGCTCAGCCTATTTCCTAACATAAAACTTTGTGACCAATCCTCCAGTTCTCAAAAGCTGCCACTCAAAACAAGTCCATCAATATAAAGTCATACACCAATCGACAACTATGTTGTGTGATTGTTGCTCAAGCTATAGTCATTCAACACCTAATTCAACACACTGCATATTTTCCATATTATACACCAAAACTGGCAGCATAATAACACAACGCCAATATCAAGACAAAAACTTCCAAAGCAAAGAAACTAGCACCACTCTAGCTTAACTAATAACATATATCACTCACTAGTCAATACACAAAATTGCTAATCTCACAAATCAACGGCAAAAGCATTAGCAACATAATAAACCATAGTTTTTTAAAAACTGCAACTATTAATCACTGTCCACTTCAATCAACACAAACCAATCATTAAATTCTCATCAAAACGCAATTCATCAGTTCTACATAATCAAAGTTACTTTGTACTCCATACTAAGCATCAATTAACATAAAGAGAACGAAACGAAAACCATGAACTAACAAGCAAGTGTGCCAAATACTCTAACTCAGAAATTCATTCAACACCAGCACATAGAAATCAATAGAGCTCAGCCTGATCACAATTCCAAATATAAAACATCGGAATATAAAGATTATAAACCACCAGCTCTTAACAATTGCCACTCCCAAATATTATGAAATGGACAACCAAATTTGCCATAACAAAAAAAGAGTAACTGATCTAACTAATGGCCAACAATACTGATCCAAAACACACAAGACACCTGATCCCAAGAACCACAGAAATCGTTGTACCGAATTAACCTCTCAATGACCAGCCATAAAAGTGGATATTTGTAAGTAGTATTGCATATAGAAACTTTCTAAACTTCAATACTAACAACTTGGTTGGATATATAAAAATGGAGGGAAAGGAAGGGAAGCAAAAGGAAGGAATGAAGGTTCTTCCATTTGGATAGCAAAAATGTGAGGGAATTGGGAGGAAGAGAAATGGAAAGAATTTGTTCCCTTCCATCCTTGAACAACAAATCCTTCCAAAATTGAAAAGATTTGGAAGAAATTCACACCATAACCCTTCTCCACCACCACCACCATTGTGTCTTCTCCATCTCCTTCACTGTTTTAGAATGCACCACCACTCATCCTCACTGCTAGCATCTAATCACTAACTCCCTCACTCTCTCTTCCTTTCTTTCCCTACTAATTTCTTCTCCCCTCCCCTTCCTTCACTTCGCCTTCTAACCCTTCTTCCCTTTTCCTTCCCCTCCCTTTCCTTCCAAAAAAGTTGCTTACTCTGAAAACCACTCAACACCAGCACATCCGCAAGCATTTGCTCAGCCTAATCACTTTTCCACATACTTTGTATAAATCTTCGTGGAATTGAATGACCAGCCATAAAAATCACTACCTATAAGTAGTATTGCATATAGAAACTTTCTAATCCTCAATACACTAACTTTAAAAACCGCTCAACACCAAATATCTCTAGCAATAGCACAACCTAGTAACAATTCCAAATATAAAACTTCATGAAGAAACTTTCTAATCCTCAATACACTAACTTTAAAAACCGCTCAACACCAAATATCCCTAGCAATAGCACAACCTAGTAACAATTCCAAATATAAAACTTCATGAACTAATCTAACAGCGCTAAACAGTTTCCACACACAAGTCCATCAACATTGAGTCATAAACAATTAAACACAACTATATTGTGTGACTGTTTCTCAAGCTATAGCTATTCAACATACTGGACGTTTCCATAACATACACAAAAATCGGCAGCATAGTAGCACAGCACCAATAGAAAAACAAAACCTTTCAAAGCAAAGAAACTTGCATTATTCTAGCTCAACTAACAATCATCTACCACTAAATATACTAATTGCTTATTGCACAAATCAATGGCAAATACATTAGCAAATTACTAAACCAAAGTTTAAAAAAATACAACTATTAATCGATATCTAACAATCCAATCGACACAAACCAATTATTAAAATCTCATTAAAATGCAATTTCATCAATTCTACATAACCAAAGCTACTACTAACTCCTTAGTAAGCATCAATTAATTGAAAGAAACTAAAACCAATCATTACCATAAAAACACAATTCATCAATTCTATATGACCAAAACTACTTCTACTAAGCATCAATTGTATTAACATTAACATGAACAAAACGAAAAACCGAGTCTTAAACTACGAAATGAAACTACCTCATCAATCTCTCTTTATCTGTTAATATTCAACAAAGCCTTAGCCTCAGTTTGCTCCTCCATCAAAACCTCACTAGCATACTTACTCAACAACTCCACCTTCTTCTTTTCCACAATCATCCTCTCAATCTCCTTCTCATCGGGCAACGGCACGTGCACAACAAACTCCTTTTTCCTCAACACATCCTCCTCCTCTTGTCTCTCCTTCTCCCTCCTCTCTTCCTCCACCACCTCTTCCTCCTCCTCGAACAATATCTCCTTCACATTCTCCACAACCTCGCCGCTCTTCACCGCCTTTTTCGCCTCCCTCTTAATTTCCTCCATCAAATTCCACTCCTCCAACGCCGCCTCCCTCATTGCCTCCTCCGCAGGTCCTTCCAACCTCACCAACACTCCATCCTCCTCGTCTCGGTAACCATAATAACTCGCGCCAATTCTCTTGTATATATCATACCTAGTCCTCCTCTTTCGCAACTCCGGCGGCTTCTCGAACAACTCCTTAACTCCTGGAAGCTTCTTCGCTGCTCCAAAGTACCTATACCCTGGCCCTCTTCCGCTAGGGTTTGGCACATCAACAATGTTCCCTTCCAAATCAGTCATTTTCGCCGATTGTTTCGTGTAATTCGGACCTCCAAGCTCAAGTATTCGCTTCTCCCAATGTGATTTCTCGCGAATTAGTTTGTTGATTTCGTCGTTGAGATCACGAAGACGGTGTTCTCCTAAACCTTCGTTTTGGATTTCGGCAACTTTTCGGCCAATTTCTCGCATGATTTGTTGCCGCCATTTGTCTGCTTCAGCGAGATCACGACATTCTGAAGCTAAGAATGGACGACGATCTTTTGGCTTCTTCTTTTCGTCTTGCTTCATTGTGATGAAGCGATTTAGCATTGATTGCGCTTTTTCTTCGTTTCTCGCCATTGTTGCTGAGGTTTCAGAAGGTTTGAGGTTTAAGGTGATTGATTGATTGTCTGGTTGATTGAAGAGAAGAAGGGGATAAATAAACCCTAGAAATTTGATTGTTTGATTTTGTTTAAAGTCTGCAACTTTCGAAACAAGGAAATTTTTACCAACAGAAATTTTACTCAAGTACGAAGAAGTACCGGCATATATCTAAAATCTAAGAGCATTTTTAGCCTAAGACTTGGGAGTTGGGAATGCCTATATTTACTATTTAATAATAACGTTAACGAACAAAGTTAAATAATACTTGAGTGTCTCTTAAACTCAAGTCTTAAGTTGAGTTTTGGAATTTTAAAATTCAATTCGAGATTTGTTTGAGATCTTTAAAGAAAACGGGATAAGTCTTAAACACAAGTTTTAAGACCCAATTTGATGATGTCATCCCAAATTTTAAGACTTGGGGCTAAACATGCTCTAATATTTCTTATGCATCCGCTTTATGGCCTTTCTCTGCTTTTGAAAATCTCCCAAAATTATGAATTATAGCCTTAATTTTCGGCTAACGGTGATAGGGGTGTGCACAAGCTTAGTACCGGACTGGATCAGGACCTGTTATACTGAAAAATTAAAAACCTAAAATTCTACGAATCGAAGATCTGACCTAATAAAATCAGGTTTGGACATGTTCCAATAACTAAATAGTTTTTATTTATTTATAAAAATGCAACTAAAGATCTGTTAGACCTATTTCTTGGACCTGCCGGACTTGTTTTTAAATTTGTTTCTTGCATATATTTCTTTTAAATATATAATATTTTGGTCCATCTGGTTCGGATCGAAAAAATGGATTCAATACTTTAGCTAGACCAAAATCTTAGGTCCGGCCTAGTCCATGTTCAATTGCGGTCTGGACCAAATTTTGTACAACCCTAACCTATGAGTTGTCTCGAACCCCATCTTGTTTTTTCTCTGTATTTCTAGCTCCCATGTGTTTTTGGTGACCCCTAGACGCGTCAAACTCGGTTGCAACCTCTAAGGGCCTGTGTTACTTCACCTGAACTGAACTGAAAGTTTTTTATGAAGGATTAATGAATAGCAAAATAAGAGAAGGGCTGAACTGAACCGATTTTAAGCTGAAGTAAACATGCCCTGGAAACTTATTATCCTTCTTCTTTAGACAATTTTCAAACAAGGGCATACTAGTCCTTTTGTTCTCACAAACCTCATTTAATGATATTTTGAACCCCAAAAAGGTGTTTGGGGCCCTCTTTAACCATAGGGGTACATTATAAAAATTTTGGCAATATTTTTCCCACGACCCTGGAATCTTATAAAAGTGTGATTTATAACTTTCATTGTCAACTTCTGGGTGGCTTTCTTGGGCTCTGTCTTATTTTCACCCTGATTTTACCACGTTTAGTAGGTTAAACTAGTGCGACCTACACTCGATGTCAGCCTAAAAAAACTATTAAACTATTATCCTTCCTCTTTAGACAATATTCAAATAAATACATAAATTGCAAATATCTCACTAACATGTCAAACTATCAAAATCTAACCAAAAAGTCCTTAGAATAAACACTTTTAGCATTTACTTTGTATTTGCTAACAACTATTGTCAAACGGGGTAGCTCAAGTGGTTAAAGCTTCCCTCAGCTCTTGGTTCTAAGAAATCATGGGTTCGATTCTCATCCATGCTCTTATGGCTCCCCCTAGCACCCCAAAAAAAATTGTTTGTCAAGAATCTGATATTTTTCTTTTTTAAGGCTTTTCTACTCTTAAATCATTATTCATAAACATCATTTGTGTTAGTCATTTTTCCAATATCAACAATAAGGTCATCAATACAAGTAGCGATAAAATTATTGTTGAAGCGTGGTTAATGTCTTATTAATTTATTTATTAATTTATTATAACATACTTCAGTATAAAATTATAATGTTTATGTGTAAGATATTCTGTTTTTGTTATTTTACATAGTTTCGAAAATGATTTATTTTCCTTCATGATTCTCCGTTTCCTTGTTTTAGGAAATTTGTGATTCCTTGTAATAGAAATGTTTCCTTTTCGAAAACCATAACTGTTTTCGTGCTACATTGACACATTAATCGGTGTAGTTAATGACTAATTGCAAAAGTAAATATTAAGTACACCTTAAATAGCCCAATTTAAACTTTAATTGGTGTATTTTTCATAATATAAAAATATTATCTAATTAGTGTTCACATGTATTTCCAATATGAGTTTTACTAGGTGTTCAATTTATGAGTAAGGGTGTTTGTGAATAAAAGATTATCAAAGGTGGAGTCCGACTATCGACTAAAAAAAATGCCACAATTTATCATCCATGTTAGGGCAAATCGTCAAAAACTTTCAATCATCGTTCTTTGCATATAATATGCTAAATCAGGGAACTCCGCTCCACTAAACTCCAAATTCTAACGGTTCAAGTCAAGCCCAAAGTTTTGCAATAGGACAAAATGCACTTGAATAATTATGCATGAAGCAGTTTTAAACATTACCTAGTCGCCCAACTCCTAAGATCAAGCCGTATAATATTATTGGTCTAGCTTTTAAACCGACTAATATAGAGTTACAAACCTATCATAATCCGTATCCGGTTAATCTTTAATCGACCCAATTTTCAACATAAGATATAAGAATCAATCTAAAAACAACCATAGATCTTCAAGCAAGTGGACTCCAACTCCCAAAAGTACCAAAATTCCCAAAGGCATCGATTCAATTTTGCAAATTGCAATACCAAATCAAAAATTAGGGTTTTTGGAAATCAACCAATATAACAAACACCCTAGTGAAAGAACAAAAAAGAAAGATAAAAAAAGAATCCAATTTCACTTCCACTATTTGATTAAAGTTTGTTCCTTTTTTTCCCCTTATTAAACTTTTGATTCTCTCTCCCTTCAAATTCATAACTTTCTCTCAATTTTTTGTTGCAAACCAAAAAACTCTTAACAATGGGAAGAGGAAAGTTCAAGGGCAAGCCTACTGGCCGCCGTCAATTCTCTACTCCTGAAGATATTTGTATGTTTATTTTTTTTTCTTGAATTTAAAGTTTTGATTTTTATTGAATTTAAAGTTTTGATTTTTATTGAATTTAAAGTTTTGATTTTATTGAATCTCTGATTTTGGGGTTTTAGGGTTTTTTTTAAAAGATCTAATTTTGGGTTGAATTCTGCATCTAATTTGGATTTATTGCTGTTTTTTTCATGAACCGTTTCTGGGTTTCTGATTTTGTTGTGATTGATTGTTTGTGATATTTAATCTCATAATCTGTAATTGTTGAAAATTTTGTTTATTAATTTATTGGGAAAGCTGTTTTAGTGTTAATTTGGGAATCTTAATTGATGAATTTTTTTTATTTGCGTAGTATTTTTTTAATTGTATGTGAAATTTCAGGTGGAAAAATTCAAATTATGTGTAATAATATGAAGAAAAGAATTTGTGCCTTAGTAGACTGATTATGGAACTCCCACAGATTATAAATTTGGTTGAAAGAATAACAACAGTGAATTAGTGATCATGTTAATTGAGATAAGTTCATTATACAATTACTTCTTTTGTATTAATCTGTTTTGTTTCTTGTGAATTTCACAGATTTTCTAAATTAAGCCATTGTTTTTCTGCTTTTTTCGGCTTTTGATATAGCAATGTTGTTGATTATTCTTCCTCATTAGGTATTAATGAGACATAAGAACAGCCAATGTATTTCTTGTTAGGATTAATTTGGTTTATTGGTGGTAGAATTTAGTCAATTAACCGTCTGAAAAATAATTTATCTGCCATTGTGCTGTTTTTGTCATTGGATAAGTGGTAATGGTAATGCATAATGTAAATGCTTTCGATTGTCTCTATACGCGTTTTTTTGTGGCGAATTTTGAAGTGTGTAAAGTAACTTCAACCTTGCTCTTGTGATTATGTTTGCGTTTTCATGTCTTTGTTCACTTTGGCTGTTTTGGTTGCACACTCTTACTCTTATTTTCCTGTTTTTTGCTTCAAATGCTAGCAGTAGGCGGATCTTCTCGTCCTCGCACTTTTAGACAGGTATCTCAACTGTTACCTAATTTGTGAATGAGTGCTAACCTTAATTGGATGCATCTTGTAATTGAAATTGATTGTTGTTTATTATTAGAAGAAAGAGGAAGAGGAAGAAGAGGAAGAGATAGAAGAAGAATCGGAAGAAGAATCTGACGAGGATAATCAAGTGAGAATTCTTTCCTAGGCTGCCGTGTAGCTATAATATCCTTTTATGTATTTGGAATCTGACCCTTCTGTTTTCCTGTATTCAGCAAAAAATGAAAGGGACACAAGGTATTATTGAGATAGAAAACCCTAACATGGCGAAGCCAAAGAACTTAAAGGCTAAAGATGTTGATGTAAGCTTCTTTTGTTTTCCTCTTCCCTGTTTTGTTAGATTGATAAATAAGAGAAATTCACCTTTTCCTTGCCTTCTTTTTCCAGCTTGAGAAATCCTCAGAACTTACGAGACGTGAGAGGTTTGTTGATTTCCTTTCTATGCCCATTTTATTTCTTTTGAGGCTGTTTGTTGAATACCCTGCATTTGATTGTAACATACATGGAAGTTCTCGGTTATTTTTCTTAATCTCTTATTGGTTCATGTCCAGCCTACCCTAAATTATAAGGCACTCAGGATTTGTTGTTGTTGTAAAAGTAATTGATTAGTAGTATAAATATTGTCTATTGGCCCATCCTAGCCTCTTAGGAAGATCTTCTATTGCTGATATTGTTAGACCTTTTTCCCTTTTCCTTTTCCCTCTATAAAATATTATAACAGATCTTGTGCATTGGTTGGCTGTTTTCATATTTTCATTTTAGCATGTAACTGTGTAAGCCTTTATTTTGCTCTAGCAACTTGGCTTTCGAATTAAGTGCTAAGCTTGTATGAAAGTAGGCTTTGTTTATCATCCATTGCCAGAAAAGCTGTAGAGTAGTTTCGGTAATTATAGGGACAATTTTATGACCATGTTGTTGATGTATTTAAAAAATTTTACAGGGAGGAGTTGGAAAAACAAAGAGCTCATGAAAGGTACATGAAGCTGCAAGAGCAAGGGAAAACTGAACAAGCAAGGAAAGACCTAGGTAAGTGCACTGATTTTGTCCTAACCATTTTCTGCTCATTACGTACTCATGAATTTGATGGTCTATTTACCTGCTTAAATAACAGTATGAAACTGTTATGCTTCACCTCACAATGAGCATTTTGGTTTTCTTTCCACTGGTCCCTATATGACTCATGGGCCTTTTTTGCTTTAATTTCGTACTGTCTTGTTAGATTGCTCGTGGTTATGTTTGAAAAAATAGTATTCAGGGAGTGCTGTCTTTTCAACCCATTTATTGAGATCAAAGGTAGGGATGTGCGCTGATCATTTTTATAGTATAAGGAGTTAAGGTGATGAATTCTGAAATATCATATTGTAGGATGGGTGTCCTTTTCGTGTCTGATGCAGTGATACTCGATAGAATTACAGTATTTGAGTATCAATGAGTGGTAAAATTACCATCAAACTGCAGTTTGTAGACTTTTAATAATCTTTTTCCTTCTGGTATTATCAACAGTTACACCCGATAGTTTTACGAAATGCATGAGAGGTACCCTCACCCAAAAAAATAGCGTACATTGGCCCCTAAATATTTTAATTATAGTCAAATTTTTAGCCCATAGTCGCATACAGTGTGCCAAAGAAGTTTTGTAGTCATCAAATAACATAAATTGCCTTTTAGTGAAATTTCAGATATTAATTTTGACTTTATTATGGGATATTTTGGTGTATTGTGAACTAGTGTGGGGAATTAGATCATGGTTTTTGTGTGACTTAAGCTAATGAAGTTAAAATCACTGAAAAATTAATCATCAACGTTACTTTGGTATACTAGTACTTTGAAAACCTATGGAATGCCCATTTATAAGAGTACGTTGTGCATGTTGCGAAACCTTATGAAAAAAGTCTTTCTTTTTGTTGCACTTGTGCAGAGAGGTTGAAATTGATTCGTGAACAAAGGGCAGAGGCTGCTAAGAAGAGAGAGGAGGAGAAAGCTGGTAAGATTTTGTAGTTTGTCTTTTTTATGGTCTTTCTGTATCAATGCACGGGGTTTTGACAGTAGAAAATTTCTGCAGCCAAGGAGCAAAAGAAAGCTGAAGCCCGCAAATGAGGATCTTGAAGGCAACAATAAAATTATCTTTTCACTTCAACAGCTAAATTTTATTTGTCTTAAATTTCTGCATAAATGTACAACATCGTATTCTGCTTCCTTTTAGCTTGATTGCTGACCTTGTTAATCTGCTTATAGCAATAGTTACTATTATACTCTTATATGATCAACTACTTTGTGCATACGATTGTTGTTTTGTTTTGTTTTGTTTTGTTTTTTTTTTATTGTGGGGTCACGGAGGATTAGTTAATTAACTGCACCCAAGTTAGGGTTTGCTATTACTTGAACCATTGCTGATTTGCTGATTGCTAATTTGCAATTATTCATTCATATAAACAAATCGATGATGTCGATCGTTATGTGGTAGAGATTAGTGCACATCTTTCTTCTATGTGTGTTGGGCCATCCTTTTTGAACTTGTTTTTTTTTTTTTTTAAATTTTTTTATAAAAAAAAAAAAAAGGAATAAAAATGACGGATGGTTAAATTGGTGAAGGCCCAAACCGTTTAATAGCCAATACGATTTTACTACGTTTATGTCTCGCTAACTTGACTTGAAACCAACATGAAATTTGGTGGTTCAGGTGAAGTTTTTTGCCACATTTAATTAATAAAATAATGTGGATTTGATATGACATGAACTATTTATTAGACGGGTTTGGATTCGACTTGTTAAGCCAACATGAAGTGCTATGATTCTCTTGTCTAAATAATAACTTTTGGTATTCATTTATTGATTCATTACATTCATGTTTAATTGATCTTAAATTATTAAGTCTAAGAATTTTTTGTTTTTATTTGCTAACTCTTAGCATTAATTGATCTTAAATTATTAAGTCTAAGAATTTTTTGTTTTTATTTGCTAACTCTTAGCATTAGGAGGTGTTAGTTTGGGGATACAAATCATATTATCATTATCATACAATACAAAGGAAGAGATGGGACAAGTTGGGAGGGATATAGTTTTCGTTTAGGGGATTGGAATGAGAATAATTAGAATTCATATTCTTCAAGTTTTATAACCGAGGGGGATTGGCATAAGTAAGGGATCAAAAAATGAGCTTGAAAAGACGATACTACTTTAGTAAACGAAGATTTTAGTTAAAATAAATTAGTAGGTTTTTCCTTTATCTTGATTATATTCTCAATTTTTCATACCATATTAAACACGGAAAAATACTTATTTTAACATAATCCGACATTCTAATTTCTTATTCTTCTTTTTTTACATTATCCGTCTTACTAAATGTCTCGTTAAGTGTGTAATTGTTGATTTTATCTTTAACGATCTATTAATTTATTACGAGTAGAAAATGTCAATGTAGTATTTCATTTTATTTATTTTTTTACTCCGTATATAAATATTTTTTTTGGAGCAAAGGTAATATGTAATTATGTATTTATTGGAACATTTGCTCTAAGTGACCTTCATTGAACTTTATGCCGCCACTCTATTACTTTGTTCGTTGATTTCACCTAACTTCAGAAAAAGAATATCAATCTTTGAATATAAACTATGAGCAGCCAATTGAATTCCCTTTGGTGGTCGTTATATTGACGGTCAATACCAAAGTTCCCCTTTCGTGGAAGCTCCTATATAATATAAAGGTAGTAGATTACTTATTTGTGCAATATATATATATATATATATAAGCATTTTTGTAGTAAGAATAACTACCAAATCATAACAAACTTAGCTATATTTTGTTGATCATCATTTTTGAGTTAAGGTTTCGTTGGTTTTGTTGATCAAAAATTCACAAAGTTTTTAAAATACAAACTGAAAGTGATGGGTCAATGTTGTTATTTCATCATATTAGTTGTATTAATACTAACAATTTCATGTCAATTTCGAGTTGAAGCTAATAGGGTTTTGCAAGAAGATTTTGGGAATGCACGGAATATTAACCTTTCTAAGTACTCTTTGTCTGAATGGACGAAATATAAAATGGATTATTTGCTTGCGCGTTTAGCATCAGGACCTAGTGACGGTGGTGGTGGCAATTGACTAGAAGCACATGAATCAAACATCATAGAATTGTGCTAAGTGTAGTTATTTAAAAAAAAAAAAAAACTATAATCTTTCATTTTTGTAAGACAACTATTCCAAGTTGCCATATTGTTTCATTCTTTGGAATTGCAATTCATTTTTCACTTTATTTGTTATTTTACATAATAAAGAAATGTTGCTTATACTTTGTATTCATTTTAAAGTGTTAATAGTTCCATAGTTGTATCTTGTATGTGTCAATAGCTGTGACACTTTATTTATTAATTTATAAAGAAATTTTGCTTATAATTAATAAAGCAATTTAAAACATTGTTAGTATCTTCATTTTTCTAACCAATTCAATAATATTTCTCTCTAAACTTTTTCGATAAAGTTTAATTTATTTAATCGATAATTTCAATTCTATTTATTTCATTTCAATTCAATTATGGAGAAAATGGCATTAAGGCTAGAGCAAACTTATTTTTTCCCAAAATATACAAATGGTGACACGAAGCCTACACTAGACAGATGGCAAATTTTCAACTGAAGAACATTTGATACATTCCTAAAAAAAAAAAAAAAAAAAACGATGAATCAAGAAGAATACAATCTCTTGAAACCTTAAACCCAGCAAAAAAATGGCAGAATCAAACAACCCAAAAACCCAAGACCCCAAACCCTCAATCAAACCCATCAAACCCGGAAACCTAAACGGGTCATATTCGGGCCAAAGTTCCCATTACCCAAACCCACCCGAAACAGTAAACCCAGATGCTGCATCATTAAGGGATCAATGGAAGTTTGCAATAAGACAATACAGTAAATGGTATTCTCATGCTTGGGGAACAGCTATTTTTGCAGGTGGGGTTTTCTTTGCCCTTGGTTGGTTCATTAAAGGAGGGAATCCCATTCCCTCTAAAGGCTCTTCTGATTCCTCCACTAAATTAGAGGGTTCTTCTTCTAATTCTGATCAAACTGTTGAAAAGTGATGATAAAGATTTGAGCTTTTTTCTGGGGTAATGGTAATTTGCTTTCAATTGATTTGTATTTTTTTTTTTTTTTTTGGTGAAGAAATGACATGGGGTTTTTGTGTTTTGTTGGTTGTTTTTGGATTAAATGTTGAAAAGTTTTAATCTTGAATGATGTTGAGTATTTTAAATTGAGTTTGGGGATTTAGTTATGTGAATTTGAATGATTATTATTGGACTTTGTTGTTTGTGTTATGTACTTATGTTATGTTTTTTATATGTATAATTTATGAAAACTTACGTTTGAGTTGATAATTTATGTATTTTTGTTAGCAGATAACTATATAGTCTATATTACTTGCTTCATTGTTTAAACTTAGTATCAAAACTCACATTATGTTCACCTTATTGTAAGTTTGTCACTAAGTTTTGAAAGAATAAGTTCTGATGAGTTTTGATAAGTTGTGATTCCTCTCATTGATTCATGTGTAGCCGACCCCAAATTATTATTGTTGTTGTGTTTGGATAAGTTAATTTCGATCTAAATGGTTTCAATTCACAGCTACAATAAGATAAGTTTCAATAAGTTAAGATAGATCACATTTAGTTGAATACTACACACACTTTAAGGATGAGTCTGATACTTAGAGATGTGGAAACTTGAGAGTTAAAAAGAGTTGGGGACTTGGGGGTTCGATGGGGATCTAAGGAGGCAATAAAGAAAGCAAATTAAGATTATAGTGCTGCTTACTTTTCTAACCGGACTGTGGATCAGCAAGCTTTCGAAAGTTCCGGTTATCGATGGATCTATATTATGTTAAGATCATTATCTTTAGCACAATTTTACTCTCATGATTCACATCTCAATAAGCCACATGGTTCACATCAGTTACTAGCCTTGTGTCAATTATCCTTATTTTTTCGAACTACTTCTCAAATCGTATTTTCATGACTAAACTACCACAAGGTGATTGTTGCTTACAACAGTTACAAGTAGAACTGTAGAGCCAAGCATTTTTTTTGCCATAGCGCAAAATAATGCAAGATTGGGTTCTAGCCTACTTTATTTTGAGTTATTGATCTTAACTTAATTGCATAGTTACGGTGAAAGTTGGTCGAAACACATTATGTGGAGAGTTCGGTGATATAAAATAGTAGAGTCGCTAAACATTGGGTTTTAATTCTCTATCCCAGGAAACATGATTTAGTTTCCTACACATGTTCCACCAAATCTAGTTAGTGACCAGGTAGGAGATTAGTTGAGGTGCTTGCAATCTTTCTCTTTAATTGGTTATGCTCCTCACAATAGGAAAGGGAAACCAGAATGATTTGGTTCATAAAAGATGAATGGAAGTGTTCCTTACAATTCTAGTTTTGAGGTTGCTTTCGTTGTCCTAATTTAGCTGCATGAACAACTAGGATGATAACATGGTTTTTAAAGGAGATCCTTCGTGCTTCGTCAACTATCATGAGCTTCATGTTGCTCTTTTTCAAATTTTTTCACCATTTGCTTTTAACTTTCTAAGTGAATCTTGTTTTCATTTTTTCCTTTTAATCTATCCAAGCCCAGAATGCCATTATGCGTGTAGTCATAGTCACTTTTCTAAGTATTCAGAATGTGCAAGAAGCACCGTTTTAACTCTCTAATCATGAATGCGCAGTTATCTTTGCATAATTGCATATCTTTTGTCCTCTCATAGTCTCATGTACTAGTTATGATTGAGTTTGTTGTTTACATGAAAGGCTAGTATATTGGACGAATCTTGCCTTTTCTCATCTTGAAGTTAGAAAATTACCATACATGTGGTAGAGTTGGCCTTTAGACAGTGTGGGCAAACTTAAGAGAAGCATAAAGGAGGCTGGTGGAGATCTGTTAAACCATATTCTGTATAGAAGTGGTGCTAGGCTAGGATTGTGGAGAGTGTTATTTGGTATGAATTTGCGTAGATATAAGTGACATTTCTTCACATATTACTGGGATATAGCTCCCAGAGAAGAGTTCTCTGAATAAGCTGCAAGTCAGAAATTATATTTATTTGTAGTTTGTGAACAAGAGGATACAGGAGATGGACGGATGCTCTGTTTCATTTGGTGATTTTAGGGAAGAGTGTTTGTGATGAGACATTTCGGGCCTTTTTTCTCTGTGGTTGTGTGTTTCATGAACATTAGATGTCGTCCTGTAAAATTCTTTTCTTGGCAATAAGATCATTTTCATATCTAGTAATACGAAGTGGTAAATGTTGCTTCACTTGCTTGACATATGTAATATTTACTGATTTAAAAATTTTCTGTGGGTATATGTTTTTCGAAGTTTCAACTCTTAGTCATGCCTAACTAAAATCCGGGTGTTCTGTTGTTTCAGACGCAGAAACACAAGCAGATGAAATTTAGATGTAGGTCACTCTGTCAATGTGTACATGATCTTTGACATTGGAGTAGTGGACCTTCAAGCTGTTGGCTTAGTTGAAGACTGACAGTGTTGTGTAAAGCAGATAGCAGTTTTACAAAATGTATGTTGCCTTACTCTTTTTTGATTGAATAATGCGCCCGACTTTGTCACATACCATGTGGTATGTGATTAATAGTAATGAACATTAGTTGATTGCTTCATAACATCTGTGAAATTGTATATGATTCTTTTTCGACAAATCCGTTTTAAAGTAAAAGAAGGGTACTCTTCCAAATGGAATCCTGATCAAATTTTCTTGTATTTTTCACCTGTCATGAGAGGTTGTTTGGCTGATTTTAAACTCGAATTCAGCAAAATACTTCTTATGACCTGTTTACTTCAGCTTAAAATCAGTTCGGCTCCGTTCAGTTCAGTTCAGCTCTTCTTTTGTTTTGCTACTAATTACTCCTTAATAAAAAACTTTCAGCTCAGCCTCAATGAGTTCAGCTCAACTGTTTTCAGATGAAGTAAACAGACCCTTACAGTACCAAATAAGAAAATTTTAAAAGGGTTAAAACTTATATTGCTGAATTTTAGAGGAATGAAACATAATATAGCATCAAATAACTCTAGTACATTTCTAATCAGAAATTTTGGTAGAAAAGCCTACTTTTCCACTCAAACTAACATGATTAGCATTTTAGCAACTACTATACAAATAACTAACCAAATAAAGCCCTCTATAGTCCTCTAATTTCCGCTCCTCTTTGAATTTTCTGTATAATGTTCCCCATTTTAGTTATTTTCTGAACAACAGATGACTAGTTGGAACAACATCCTGATTTCTTAACCGCTGATACATCATCCTTGGATCCAATGTTGATGGTTTGTCCCTTGGGCAATGCTGCCGGGTCATCCCCTATGTCAAGTGCCTTCCTGCTCACAACATGGTAAATTTGGGACAGAACTTCAGTAAAGGCATTCTCTACATTCAATGCTTCAAGAGCTGATGTTTCCATGAAAAAGGTGTTCTCATGTTCGGCAAAGCCTTTTGCGTCTTCCACAGATACAGCACGCAAATGCCGGAGATCAGCCTTGTTCCCAACTAGCATGATCACGATGTTGGAATCTGTGTGATCACGGAGTTCCTTCAGCCATCTTTGCACATTCTCAAATGTCACGTGGCGGGTTACATCATAGACAACTAATGCACCTACTGCTCCTCGGTAGTATGCACTCGTGATTGCACGGTACCTTCATTGATTCCGAATAAAGGAAAATCAGACCATAATCGCACCAAAATAAACCTATGTTGATGCCGAAGATTAAGCAAAGATATATGAGGTGAAATGAAGCGTTTTGCTTAGCGTTAGAGCTAGTGGCGATATTAGAGTTCACATTAAAATTATAAGGAATTTTCGACTAACTTTTATATATGTACAATTGCAATATAACATACCAAAGAAATACTAATGATTAAGCTATGATTATATGAATTATCTATCAAGCGATACTAATGATTATACATACATATGAATCAGGAACCATGCACATTCTTAACACCAAGAACAGAAATAAATGCAGTATAACAATGTGCATGAACCAAACAATTGAGTCCATATTTCATGCACTTATTATATGATTTGAATTCATGAGTTTAAATTATTTAACCATCATCAACATTTTTAGTTGTTGTATAGGGAGTAACAAGGACAATTTACGCGTGCAAAAATCGAATTATAGGCCATGGTTATGGATGAAAAAAAAAAAATCAAACAAATAAAATGTATAGAAGAAAAATGGATATGAAACCTTTCTTGACCAGCAGTATCCCAAATTTGAGCCTTGACAATCTTATCATCAACACGAATGCTTCGAGTGGCGAATTCGACACCAATGGTGGACTTGGATTCAAGGCTGAATTCATTTCTGGTAAAACGAGATAGAAGGTTGGATTTTCCAACACCTGAATCTCCAATTAACACCACTTTAAACAGATAATCATAATCATCATCAGCTCTATATGCTGCCATATTAACTTGTTTTTGTTATTTCTCCTATTTTTTTGTGCTTTTCTTTTTACCTTTCTTTTGTGAATTCCTTTTTTTTTTTTTTTACTTGTTTTTTCAATATCTTCTTCTCTTCCTTCTTTCGAGGAGGATGCTATGGTTCAATGCAAAATGGTAATGAAATATTATTGGTTGAGAAATTTGCGTGCTTCCACCAAATGTTTTTTTCGTTTTGTTTGTAGGGTTAGAGGTTGACAAATATACAACCTTTTAAAAAATATATTTATAAAATTAATTATAAATATAATATATCCGTTTTGAAGCTAGCTTGTGTAGTTGTGTTTACGTAAATGCAATATATTCATAATAAGAGTAGCTCTCGTGATACACATAGTTTTAGCAAAAAATAAAATAAAATAAACTAAACTAATGTAAAACGAATTTTTTTTTATAGGTCTACTAATTTTATGTAGAA
Source organism: Suaeda aralocaspica (assembly GCA_016808085.1). NCBI lineage: Eukaryota > Viridiplantae > Streptophyta > Magnoliopsida > Caryophyllales > Amaranthaceae > Suaeda > Suaeda aralocaspica. The sequence goes on from PYUH01000101.1 coordinate 1,141,365, forward strand.
CTTTTCATTACAAGTAATATTATTGTATAAAGTCATCAAACTCAATTGTACTCGTAAAAAATAAAATAAATTTAGAACTTACACAATTGGAATGTTAAATATGAGTACCACATTTTATTCATCACATTTAAGGACATAATCAATGTTTTGAGTTAATTAGGCCCTAATTTCTTACTTTTTTCACTCTTTGGGTACTCACTTTTATTTCTTCACCCTTTGGGTACTCTAACCAATTTTCAGGCCAACTAACTCTCTTTAACTTAAGCTAATTAAAAATTAATTTTTCTTATAAAAAAACCAAACTACTTTAATTAACTTAGGCTCCAAGTATTTCCAAAATAAACTAGCCTAATAAAAACAAAAACAATTCTTTGCAATGTCTCTAAATTAAACCATCAGCATACTTCGTATATTGTTTGACAAAATTAAGAGCATATATAATGTCCACTCTAAAAAATAGGCAACAAAACTTTGTCAAGTTTTTCCTTTGGTGTTGAAGACTTACAAGAACATACAAACATCAGTGATTTATTTCAAGTATTATTCTATAAACACAAAAAACAAAAGACTTGGTGCCTTAACATGTGTCCTTCAATTCGCAAATTTAATCATATTATATTTAAGGATCTTATCTATTATTTATATATGTATGTTAGTTATGGTTGGCAGATTTTTTATATTATATATAACTACATTAACTCTATCTTTTTATAATGTGGCACATAAGCTATTACGTACAAATTTTCAGAATTTTCAAGCTGTAAATATATATACTAATATACTACCAGGGCCATGGCAAAAACTTTAGGGGCCCCGTTCAAAAAAAAATAAATTAGACCCTTATATTATTAATATTTAGATATTATATATTATAGGCAACAATATTAAAGAAAATATAAAATTTGGGGGCCCTGTGCGGTGGGGCTCCTTGGACCCCCTCTAACACAGGCCTATATACAACTACGTATATTCCTTCTGTGAGTAAAAGAAAAAAAAAAACTCTCCCAAGCTACAATCCAAGCAATATAATTTTTTCTTCAGTGACACATACCACAAGTGTAAAAAAGATGAATAGGGAGGGAGAGTTGAATGCCGAAAAAAATCAAAATGATGGTTTACAAATTTTATGTTGTGCTGTAAATCAGTTAATTAATTAACTATTTAACCCAAGGTCCTCTCTTTTTAACCCAAGGCTATGTTTTTTTTTTTTTTAACTTGTATTGAATTCGATTTAGGGTGTTAAGTACCCACACAACAGTGAAAAAAATAATTATAGTACCCAAACGGTGAAAAAAGTAAGAAGTTAGGGCCTAATTATGTACTCCCTCCGTTTCCTATTTTTCTTTACATTTCTCCTTTTTACATTTGTCAATGTAAATCTAATATCGGTAATATTTATAATTGTGTATTTGTAAAAATTATTAAAACTTTATATGTTTATAGAATACATTGAGACGAATTCAACAAAACCCATATGAATATATTTTGACTTATATATAAATTGTATACTTTGGTCAAAGTATAGTATATGAATAATGTCAGCAATCAAAGTGACAAGAAAAATAGGGAACGTAGGGAGTAGTTAACTCCAATGTTTTGGTATATTATGGATGGATTTTGGTTGCTTTTTTATCATTTAATTATTAAATAATGGAAGCTTTTGGTATAAAATTGTGACATTAATATATAATTGTTAGTTTATTTTTTATTTTATTTTTTTAAATTTTAAAACAATTCAAAATCATTGAAAATGTTGGTAGTAGTTGCAATTATTTTTAAAAAGCAATACATATAGCTTTGTGCACATTTCTTAGAAAAATGAAGCACATGAAACTGTGTTGCAATTCGCTAGTTCAGGGACATTTTGCTAATTTGTACTGTGTATAAAGGGTTGTAAATTATAACCATTTTGCAAAGAGTTGCGGTACTTTTGGAATTGTTATTTTTTCTGACAATATTGTGGGAAAGAGGTCAATGAAACTCATTTATTTATTAGGTTCGAGATTTAACGAAGTTTGTTCACTAACATTAGTATATGAATGTATAATATGGAGTAATTAGCACACTAAACATCTAATATACTACCTCTGTTTCATATTAGTTGCAACATTTGCTAAAATTAAAATGGATGTTTCATATTATTTGAAACAAATATTTTCTTTCCTTTTTTAAGTTGTCATTTCTCTCTTCCTCTCTCCTCTTCATATGCATCTCTAACTTTTTTACTCTCACAAACAAATTTTGTCTAGGAATCCATGCAACATTTTTTATTGCAACTAATATGAAAGAGAGGTAGTATCTTTATTAGTGAGTGTATTCTTACTCTTCTAATAATTATCAAAATCAACCTTTGGACTTGAATTATACGAAGTAGATTGTATTAGCCGAATTTTCGGATCACATTTGATCTTCCCTAATAATAATCATCATCCGATTAATTATATCATATATTAATTAGTACACCTGATGATTACGTTTAGATTGCCAAATCAAGTAAAAAATGATGCCATGCTTAATTATAATAAGGACCACTATTCTTTAATTTTGTTCGTAGTGATTAGATTATGATAAATAGGCCGGCACATTATTACATTAATTAATTAAGTAATTAAATAAACATGCACTATTATTTGAAACTTTGAACATACATATATGCATGATATATCCCTTAATAATACGGACTAGTAGTACATTATTCAATATGTTTTCCTACTCAATTATTGCCTTTCATTTCCTTTTACTATTATTGTATTATACCATGCTATGTAACACACATTTGTATACTCCGTAACATGTGTTGACTACGTTTTAGAGGAGACATTTGTTGACTAATTATATCTTTACTTTCAAGGTCAAATTAGTTTCTCTTCTAATAATCATGCAATCTTCATTATTTATGAAATATATATGGACTATCTATTATTATATTGCAAAAGGCGTAACACATGGTTGAATAATTGAGCATATAATAACACCAAATGAATGCATATAAAAGGAGAACATAAGAGCCATCAACCTAATTAATAACTAATAAGTAATAATAACACTACACTACCACATTATATTCTCTTCTTTGATTATATTTTGTTTCTTGCATTTTCATCATTCTAATAAGACATAATAATGTCAAATTACATCTCTTCAAAGAGCTTAATTTGCAAGAACTATCTCCTTTTGAAACCAGAAGAAGCTAGTTTTTGTGACCTTCTTCGGTTTTTGTTTAACATCCATAAGCAAAAGGAGCTTGTTGATTGCCCTTCGAAATTTCGAAATAATTTTGGAAACTTCAACTATCGATGGCTTGTATTTGTTTCAGCTCTTTTGCTCAAGTTGCTACTACTTGTGAAGTCTCCAATGGAACACATTGGATATGTGATCGAAACGTTTTTGAACTTGGTTGCAAACAATGGTGGCTTGATCAATTTGTTGCAAAATATCATCAAAGGTTTGCATTTTAATTTGCACTATATGTATGGTTTTCAATTTGCTTATTTATGTTTATAATGCATAATATTAGATATTGATTTTTTTTTCTTATTATTTGAAACTATTAGAAAAATTGGTTATGCCAAATAGATCAAGCGAAACATATAGATCAATATTAGCATTTGTCGATGGAAGAGTTGATTTCGACTCGAAAATTCAACCGGGGCACGCCAATTATGAGGCTTCACTTGCTTGGATGGCTTCTAAGTTATCTTATGAAAATTCAGCTTTCATTAAAAATGTTGTTGAAAACCATTGGAAGGTAAATTACTAAACATTTCTTCTTACTTTAATTTCTCCTATGTAATAACATATCCCTATAATTAATGTGACATACTCATATATATGATTGTGCTTCATGTAATTTCTATGTGTAATTTCTAACACATTTCTTTTTTGTTTTGTTTTGTTTTGTAATAGATGAACCTGGTTGATACCTACAACTTTCGAAATGGTAAGTATATAATAAGTTCAAGTTTGTGTTAATCGTTATATTGTTAATTACATGTTATAGATTGTTTTTATTAAGTGGATTGATGAGTTTGTTGCATAAATTCATAACTTTGCTCTAATTTATTTTTTGTTCAATTCTTGTAGATTTTCAAGGGAATCACTCCACACAAGCATTCATGTTGCGCCAAATGAGCAAGAACAACGACAAAGACTTAATTGTGGTGGCATTTAGAGGCACGAGTCCCTTTGATGCCAATGACTGGTATACAGACATGGATATCTCATGGTACGGTTTGAGTAAAGTAGGGAGAGTTCATGGCGGGTTCATGAAGGCATTAGGCCTTCAAACTTACGACGATGGTGTTGGATGGCCTAAAGAGATTGAAATGGGCAAAGAGAAATCAAAGTATGCATATTACACACTTAGGCAAGTTCTTAAAAACATTATTGAAGAGAACAAGAATGCAAAGTTTTTAGTGGTAGGTCATAGTTTAGGAGGTGCACTAGCAATATTATTTGCTAGTGTGCTAATATTACATGAAGAAAAAGAATTGCTTGATAAATTGGAAGGAGTTTATACATTTGGACAGCCAAGGGTTGGTGATGAGGAATTTGGGGATTTTATGAAGAAGAAATTAAAGGCGTATAATGTGAAATATTGTAGATATGTGTATTGCAATGACATGGTTTCAAGACTTCCTTATGATAACAAGACTCTCTTGTTTAAACACTTTGGACCAAGTCTCTACTATGATAGTTACTACAACGGAGAGGTATGTATGATTATCAATCTTTTTACTTCATTTTTATTTCCTTTCTCGATCAAGAGCCTGACAATTGAACTATAATTATTAATTACGAGTTACAATAAATTAGTAACAATAGCGGCTATATATCACCATTTTCGTGCCTATAGTCTAGACGACTACAAACTTACTTTTTATCATTTTATTTTTACTTTTTATTTGAACTTGAAATTATATGTTTGTAAATAATTAATTTACAACGAGGCATTGCTCAGGTATTACCTAGTTAATGGAAACAAATCGGATCAAGTGGTTTGTATTACCTAGTTAGTGGACAATTATTAACCTATTGTGGGAATTGTTGTGCAGCAATTAGAAGAAGAGCCGAACAAGAACTATTTCTCATTGCTATGGATGATACCAAAGCACAAGAATGCAGGATGGGAGCTACTCAGGGGTTTCTTACTTCCATATATGATTTGGGGCCCAAACTACAAAGAAGGCTTGGGTCAAATATTTTTTCGAATTATTGGGCTTATTGTCCCTGGACTTTCGGCCCATGGCCCACAAGACTATACTAATTTAACTCGGTTGGGCCATTTGTCCTCTTTTTCCTACTGATGATGAAAATAACACAAAACTTCATTAGACAAAGATGGATTGAATGTAATATTGACTTCAATTCTAATTCGATAATTTTTGGCATTTCAAAGGATTGAGTTAAGTGGTTTACGACTAATAAGTAGTGGACTATTATTCAGCAATCACTTATCTTTTCCTTATTGACTTCATTTATCCACCTTATTTACCAATTCAATATTAAACTATTTTTATTAATAGTAGTAATACACAGAACAATTGAGTGATAACTCATTTGGTTAGAACTTAGAAGTCACCCCTTGATTAATTCGGAAAACCATGAGATCAGATTCTCATATTTGTACCATGCGTACATTAATTAGACTAATACATATTTTTTTTAGTTGGTTGGTACGTAACATTGCCAGCAAGATATAAAGGTCACTTATTCAATTTTCATTAACCCTTTCAATCTAAGCGGAGTTCTTAAGCACTATGTATGAGAGGTCCATGTTGCATCCAAATGAGAGCATGTTGAGAGGGTGTAATAGCGTATAAAACCTGTTCCGGAGCGTCAACTAGCTATGAGTTCAAATTTTTGGTTGACTCGGTACTATAATATTAGATTTATTTACAACACGTTTTTGTTAAACTGGATGTATATTCGTAGAATATATTAATGTAAATTATGTAAATATATACATACATGAGCATTGTATGACTAACTAGGGTTATAAGGGTAATCCTTGTAATTAACAAAATAATTAATTTACATTAATATATATTTCTACTCCATTATTATACACCTACTCTAACACGTTTCAGCTTGAGTTATAGATCTAGCCAATACCCAGATTTCAACGCTTCAGCATGAATCGATATGGGTGACAAGGTATAATGCATTAATTATATTATAATTACAATAGTTGCACTAATTATGCTTAGTCAATGCTTAGTTGCTTACCTAGTCAAATTAATTTCTTTACCAATTGTATATCTATCCATCGTCAATTTTATATTATCTTTAAAAATTAGACAACTAATTATTTAAATGCATTACTCGGCGAAATTAGTTATAGAAATAGACACAAACATACATACTACCTCCAACGTAACCCAAATTATTAATTTGTAACAATAAATAAATTTTTTATTTATTATAAATTATAACCCGTTGTTGTAAATAATGTAGACCGAAGGTTGTATATAACATATCAGCATACATTGATGCATACGTACATATCTACAAACGTATAGTTTTAGATAAGAAAAACTTAATAATCTTCTCAAAACATACTTGAGGAAAACCTAAAGGAAGAAATAATATACTGGTAGCACATTATAATACTACACAAAATTTTCAAATTCAAACTCCCAAATACGTACCTTACTTATATTATTGTACAACCATATGAAAACATCATACATCATATATAAAAAGAACCAACATATGATTCAAAAGGCATCAACCTAAATAACTAGTAATAAGTTATTCTTTTCATCATCATCATATTCTTTTCTTGCATTTCTTCTAAGACATGTCTAAGTACACATCTTCATCACATAGCTTAATTTGCAAGGATTATCTTCTCTTGAATCCAGAAGATGCAAGCTTTTATGATCTTCTTCGACTTTTATTCTACAATGATCGAAGAAAACTCGTTGTTAGCCCTTCGGAATTTCAAGAGGATCTAAGGAAGTTTAACTATCGATGGCTCGTGTTTATTTCAGCTCTTTTGCTCAAGTTGTTTCGACTTATCAAGACTCCATTGGAGTACATTGGAGATTTGATTGTAACGTTGTTGAATTTAATCACAAACTATGGTGGCTTCTTCAAATTGTTGCTAAATTTCATCAAAGGTAGGTATTTGCTTTTCATTTTGCTTATTTTACATTCATATATGTCAACAATTGCATTGTGCCACACATTAGCATGGGATATTTCATATATATTTGATGCTGTATTCATGGGTTTTACTGCATGTAATTATTTTGTAAAAACATATCCTTTTATTACATTATTACGTATTAACATAGAATACGAAGTAGATTATTTAGTAGTTAGTCTAATTCTTCTAAATCAAATTAAATTAACTATGTTCTTGTCATAAAGAAGTTTGATTTCACATTATTATTGTCTTTCAACTAATGAAATATTCCAAGCATTGCTTTTGACTTTTTATAAATTTAGCTGTAGTTAGGAATAATGTGGTCTATTATTACAATTATTACTCCATAATAATAAAAAGTATCTACCATAATAATGATGGACTTTATGAATTTAGACTTACTCATATAGTTGTAAACATGTTGAAATGGCCAATGATATGTCAAAAAAATGATATTAATTCATTGGTTTGGAAATAAGTGAGCTTTAGCTTAGTCTAATTCCATAATCATGGAAGACGGGTGCAATAATTATTAATGGTAAATGGTGATTATGTATGTAATATGTATGTATCATGTATGTACATTTGCTAGGAAATCTCAAATCACTATGAGCAATAATTGAGTTTGATACAAACCATATGCTTTCGGTAATAAAAATTGGAAGTCGGTAATTTCCTACCTTTCCCTAGTGGTCGGACCGGTAAACTGTAAATCTCTGACCGAGGTGATTCAGGGTTAGTAATTAGTATCAATCTATCAAATAAAACATTATATATATATGAACGGAAAAAATCTCCAAAAAAAAAAATAAAGAATGGAAAACTTATTCACGAAATTAATTCTTATGATAGATGTAAAATAATTTACGACTACAGATTTGACTTGACTATAATTTTTATTTGAACATACATATTGTGTATAAAGTATATATATGATCAAATTGTCAATTATGTTGCACCATTATTAGTATTAAGTTGTTATTTAACAAATGGACTATCAAGGTTATTTATTCTTATTACAAATATTACATTAAGGTTTATTAACCCTTAATCTGGTGTCAAATTCTTAAACATTATCACGGTTGTACATCATTAATTAGACTTTATTTTTCAGGCGTGACATACTATACACATGTATATATATATGTAATAATTTGTCTTATGAATAGGGTTTGTTTGACAAAATTTGTTGTACTTGTTTTCACTTGAATGAAATTGAACAGGAAACGATGTGGTTATGCCAAATAAATTAAACGAGACATATAGATCAATTATGGCACTTCTTGACGATAGAGTTGATTTGGACCCAATTCAAATGGGGCATGTTAATTTTGAGGCTTCACTATCTTGGATGGCTTCTAAGTTGTCCTATGAAAACTCAGCTTTCATAAAAAATGTTGTTGAGAACAATTGGAAGGTACGTAACTCTTCCTCTTTCGAATTTTCTTAGCTATTCTACATAAAACGCATGTGTCAATATAAGGCTAGTTTTCGATCAATGTGTTATTAGACTTCATGTAATCTCTTTTTTTTTTTTAAATATACACACTTCTACATTCGTCTAACTTTTCAATTTTCGTTTCTTTTTTATTTGGTAACAGATGAACTTGATAGACACCTATAGTTTTCGAAATGGTAAGCATATGTATATGTATATATATATATATATATATATTGTAATGTTTTCTATTGTTGTGTAGATGTTACGAATTGAACATTCTAATAGCTTAGTCAATCCATTTCATCGAATGTCCATGTATCTTAAGAAGCATTTATGTACTAGTGTCTTAAAGAAAAATATAGAGTATAGTAGAACCATTTGTAACCTCGTACTAAAGAAATTTTCATATTCACCCATCTTATAGATTTTCAGAGAAACGACTCCACGCATGCATTCATGTTACGCGACATGAACAAGGACAAGGACTTAGTTGTGGTGGCATTTCGAGGAACAAATCCCTTTGATGCTGATGATTGGTGTGCAGACATGGATATCTCATGGTACGGTTTGAGTAAAGTAGGAAGGGTTCATGGCGGATTCATGAAGGCATTAGGTCTTCAGACTCACAATGAAGTTGTAGGATGGCCTAAAGAGATCGAAGTGAGTCATGAAAAACCAAAATATGCATATTACACCATTAGGCAAGTTCTTAAAGGCATATTCAAAGAGAACAAGAATGCAAAGTTTTTATTGGTAGGGCATAGTTTGGGGGGTGCACTAGCAATTTTGTTTGCTAGTGTGCTAATATTGCATGAAGATAAAGAATTGCTTGATAAATTAGAGGGAGTTTATACTTTTGGACAACCAAGGGTTGGAGATGAGGAATTTGGGGATTTTATGAAGAAGAAAATGGAGGCCTATAATGTAAAATATTATAGGTATGTGTATTGCAATGATATGGTTCCAAGACTTCCTTATGATGACAAGACTCTATTGTTTAAACACTTTGGACCTAGTCTCTACTATGATAGTTGCTATAACGGAAAGGTACGTTTTCTTTTCTCATCCCTCATATTCTTTTATCTAGATAGCAAAACAATTTGTTGTGTTGATCATAGTTTTAAATATGATGGTTTTGAAGAAGTAGTCAATGTAGTACACTCTCCATGCAAGATAAAATGAAAGAAAAGGGTAATTTTTTAATACATGCATGTGTACACATGACAATCAAATATGGGGCACAAATTTCTTTTTTGATATCCTTAGATCTTCTTATGACCTTTCAAATGTCGAAAAGCAATTTGAGAGCCTTCATTCGGCCTTAGGGAATCATGTACAAAATGTATCATTTTTTTGGGACCTCAATATCTCAGAAAATTAAACCTTTGTTTTTGTCTTCCTTGTGGTTGTCATGTGCTACGTCTTGTTTCCTCCCGATACATCTCCCACGTGCTGTCAGTTACCCTGGGATGTCCTATGCTCGGTTTTAGCTTATAAAAAATTGTTTTATTCCCTCTTTAGAGAATTTTCGGAAAAGGGAATGAACACTTTTTCCTTTTCTCAGGATTAGTCTTATGACCTTTCAAACCCTTGAAAGCTCCTCAATGTCTCTCTTTTAACCATACGGAAACTTTGTAGTTGGAATATAAACTTTTTTTGGGACCCCAGGATGCGTTTTGTTTTTGCCTTAATTTTTTACCTTGTTTAGTAGGTGACCCCAGGATTTCCCGCGCTCGATTTCAGCTTCTAAAAATTATGTTATCTTCCCTCTTTGGAGAATTTGCAAAGTAATGACAAATTAGTATTTCTTGCTCTCCTAATACCGTTTTATGCTCTTTTGAACCACATGTAACTTTCCCTTTTTTAACCCAAGGGGCGCTGCATAAAATTTTCAAACATTTTTTTCTCCAAAGCCCTGAACCCCCAAAAACGTGGGCTATATTCTTCAACTTTGGCTTTCAAAGGTCGTTTTCTGCCTTCGTCTCTTTTTGGCCCCATTTTCTTATCTTCTTAAGTGTGGCTCGCTCAAGCATAGTCCAATCACCTCAATGCTTTCTTAGATTTGGTTCAGAGTTAAACCATTCCTGATCAAGTTTGGTTGTTGCTCAAGCATCGTCCAATAATCCTTGCCCAAGCCTGGCTCAACATGGATTAGGGCTCTAGGAAGGGGCCGGGAGTGTTAGGGGCAGGTTTTGTTCACACATTGATGTACTTTTTTTTGTTAGACAATGATTCTACCTTTGTATAACATAGTTATATGAATGAATGTGTAGGAACTTGAAGAGGAGCCAAACAAGAACTATTTCTCGTTACAATGGATGATACCAAAGTACATGAATGCAGTATGGGAGCTACTTAGGGGTTTCATACTTCCTTATATGAAATGGGGCCCAAATTATAAAGAAGGATGGTGTCAACGATTGTTTCGATTAATTGGGCTTATTGTTCCTGGGCTTTCGGCCCACGGCCCACAAGACTATACCAATTTAACTCGATTGGGCCATTTGTCTTTACCCGTTGACAAGTCAAAATTAAGTTGATTTTTTTAAGAATCTAAGATTAATTAGGTCAAACCTTTTTTTATTTTGCAAATAGGCTATCTTTTGTTTTGTTGCCCTAGATTCTAAAGAGGCTTAGCAAAGTTGGATTGATTTTTTTTTTTCCTATTAAAATGAAACGTAGGATGTCTATAATTTTAAGTGTGATTATGTGTATCAATTGATTAAATTCCAACTTTTGTTAAGAAAAATTGGTAATACATCACTAGATCACTACTTTTTGATTATTTTTTTTTTTGACGTTTCATACCCAAACTAAAGATATTATAATTAGTCTTTTCCTCGTTGAATTTTATCAATTTAGAATCCGTAAATCATGTAATATTTTAATATTATATAATTATTTTGTATAATTGTATACGGAGTAATAATGCTCCAACTTATTTTTTTTTTTTTTTTAATTTTGAAGTGGGTAGATCTTCAAAATTGCTTTGCTGGAAAAAGTTGATTGGAAAATGTCATTAAAGACTAGATACTGGAATAATTGCTTTCTCATATACTATAAGTTACCAACAAAGTAAAGTAAATCTTTGTGCTCCTCTTTTCTTCTCTATGTTTCTCTAAAACCCTAGTTTTTCAGATTTAGGGGCTACCTCCAGCCTTTTCGGTCGATGGTAAGCCCCTTTTCTTCCTCTTTGCACTAGTTTTTTTTTTTGTAAATTTCCATCCTCTCCCTTCTCTTCCTAATAGGGGGTTTTACTATCCATATATTGGGTTTTACCTACCCATATTTTGGGTTTTGTCTCTCTCTTTGTGAGAGTTTGGGGTTAGAGTTTTATTTTTAGTGGAAGCTTTAATTTGTTAATGAAAATTTGTATGAGGTTGCAGCAGATGTTGATTCTACGACTACAATAAATTGGGTCAAAGTTTGCTTAGATTCAAAATTACAACATATCGAAACACCCCCTCGTTGAGGGCTGTATAAAACAGCGATGTGGAAGAGGGTATTCATTATTGTCAGATCTTATATACAACGATTGTAGTTTTGTTCAATTTGAGTATTATTCGATTAAGATTGTTTTGTATTTGTTAGTTTTGATCTCTGTTGTAAATGTCGTATGACTCTTTATTAATGAATTAATATTTATTTCAAAAAAGATACTGGAGTAATTGCATTGTTAGTAGTTACTATATATATTTTTTTCTTTCTTTCTTTTTTTTTTTTTGATGCTACTATAATTTCGATTGCTTTGCTTGAATAATGCTTCACATTCACATTTATACCTTGTGACATGTACCTAGACACCATGATGATTGTACCTAAAGTAAATAAGAATGTAATGCTATTTTTTCATTCATAAAATACCTAAATTATTTTTGGAGTATATGTTAATTTATGACAAATGAAGTTACTACATCTATATTATTGTTGTTTTACTCTTGCTTCTAAATGTTTCATTTTCAAGTAGCGATGTCCACATATTTGACCGTTAATTACCAAATATATATTGGTAAATATTATTCTGTACAGAGTATAAAAACTTAATTTTTTAATCTATAATATCATTCAATAATGCGTGTATATAGGGTTTGTTATATATGTTCAACTTATTATTTATTAATCCTTATTTAGCAGATACAAAGTATAAGTTAATTATTTTGTTCAAATAAAGTTTAATAAGATGAGATAAGCAAAAACAAGGCCTAGTTATGCTAAGCTTAGATAAAATATGTGTAATAATTTAGGTGATTCATATTGATTGGTGTTGAATCTAAGAAAATGGCAATGAAAAATATTGAACTTTAATTTAAATAGAAAGTGCATACTCCTTTTTTTGAAGGTAATTAACAATAACGAAATGTTATGTATATAATAATTTCTCTTGAACTTGCTCCTTAACTATATTCTTTCTACCTGGAATATTTGTTAACAACAAGAACAATATTACAAATAGTTAATCATGGAGATAAACTCCAAAAAATCAAATAAAAAAAAATCTATCAAATAAAATTGAATTACATTAACATAAAGACGAATCTATACTATGATTACTTAAGGAGTTAAGGTCAACTTGAATTTATCTAAATATAATGAATAATTCTTATCTATTATGATTATAATACAATAGTATAATATATTGAGCATTGACTTATGTCTTTGGTTTGCTAATCAAATCATGCATGAAATTCAATGAAATTGTTTAATTTAAAGGTAAGCAAACATTGGATACATTTAAATAATTTTGTGCCAAACAACATTCTAACTCAAATATATGCATATGTCTCTCACTCTAGCTTTAATTTGATTTAATTTTTTTTAAATTACGTTGCTTAATTTTGTGCCACATATAATTAAAATTAAATAAATTAAACTTTAGTATTACTGTAATAAAAATTGAAGAAACAGAAAATATTTTGAACTTAAAATAATAAACATGCATGTGCTCAAAATTTATGAATTTAACCATTAGTATGTCCCCTATTTACTACAGGCACGTTTGCATTAACTGAGGTTTTGGAAGCGCTTTTTTCGCTTAAGACACACATACCCATTTCGTATTTGCATTAGATTATTACTTACATTTATTGAAATCATGTGCTTTTTATCTCTAAATTATCCAAATCCGAAATTAGTACTCATATATTGCTCCACTACCCTATTCTTATAAGGATATGATAACTTTTTAAAAACAACTTTACAAAAATAAAAATATAAACTAGATATATATGATCGAAGTCCTTATAATACACTTAAAATACAAAATATTACTCCCTCTGTTCTCTTTGGTTTGATACATTTTTGACTTGCGCATATGTTAATACACTTATTTGACCTTAAATATCGCGATATGTTGTTGTATACATGTAAAAATTATAATAATGGGATATTAATGACGTACTCATTGAGACAAATCAAACAAGACTCCATATGACTATATTATGTTTTATGAAAGTAAATTAAATGATTCTCTAATCTTATAAATAGTGTTAAGATTCTAAACGTATCAAACAAAAATGAACGGAGGGCGTAGTAATCATTTACATTACTCCGTATTATACATATTGATGCATAGTACGTATTGACAGGAATTCAAAAGTTAACCCTATTATAGAGTTTGATATGATATAGCATTGTTCGTCATCGATTTACATTATTTTTTATTTTTTCAACCTATTTTAGAATATATAAGTCTAATTCGATAAAGATGAGTCAAGTTAAAAAACTTTTTTATAAAAATCGATTTTTATCCTCAATAAATTTTTAAAATTTTATGTTAAAATAAATTTAGTTCATGAAAAATAAGTTTAATTTAGCAAAATTAAGACAAAAAGAACAAAATTAAACTTACGTTCAGTTTACAAAAATAAGTTCAATTATGAAAAAAAAAAATCATAACGGAACAACAAAAATATGTCAAAATTAGTCTAACTATATATCATTTGGCCATCTCTTATTTATAGTCGAGGTCTATCATAAATACAATACAATGGAGTATTATATTAAGATAATTAATTTACTCAATATCTTCTAGTTGGAAAAAGGGCAAAACTTCATTTGTAAGGAAAATGATATGCATAACCCTTTAAGAAAACTAAAATGAAAATATTAAGCAAAATCACACATTTATTACATCGGTATACGTGTGATTTTATCACGAAATCCTAAAATATTTTCATTATGCATTTGATGTTTATTTATAGCTCTTAGAGCTACATATATCATTATCCTCTTTTAAAATATATAACAAATGCACATAAACATACACATATTTGCATGGATGCAGTAATCTTGTAACATTTTTTGGGGATTCATAAAAGATGTTGAGATTAGTATAAGTTATATAAATGTAGGACCATATTAAAGTCTACTTACTGATATTATTCACCATTTGTCCTAGACTAATGGGCAATATCTCAATACACCTTCAAACATGATTATTGACCACAACTAGGAGACTATGAGTTGCATGGTAGGAAAAAATAACATAAATAAACTTCATAATATCTTTATACAAGGTATTCCAGTGGCTCCTCTAGGTTATCATTAGTGATTTAGTTGGCCGGAGATATTGCCCCAACTTATGTTACGGAATAATAATGATTTCAGGTTAGTCCTCTAGGTTATCATTAGTGATTTAGTTGGCCGGAGGTATTCTTGTAACATTTCTACAATAGATTTTCACCAATAGGTTTTCACGAGGGTTTGCAAGAATGCATGGGATGTCCTTATTATATATATACTCCGTACTTTTTTTACATGGGGTACACCTAGCAAATGCCTTTATTGTTAGTTACCCGTACATTATATCCTTGCATACTTCAATTCAAAGATGCATGATTTGTAAAATTCATAAAAATATTTGTTACTCTCTAATACATTATAAGTACATACATATACAAACAAAATGATATCCAATATGACTATTTTTTTTTTCCTTAACTATCATAAAAATCGTCAATGTTAGTCAAATTGTTGCAAAAGAAATTAAAGGAAATTGTCATGAACATCGATCATTATGATGTGATGCATATTGTTAGTTTTTAGTTTCTTTTGTTACCCAAACGGGAGTACGTGCTAGTGTGCTACAAGTCAGCTATAGTATATGCCTACATATGAAGTGATATGACTTTTGCTTTGTATGGCTAATATGAAGCATCAAGAGTAAAACTAATTGAAATTTCCCCGGATAATTTGATCGACTAAATCTTGGTGATTTGTATTGAATTAATTTTAGTTGTTTATAAGAGCGCTTGTATACTAACAATTTATAGGCGTTCATCCATGTTTTATACGGAGTAAATGAAATTAATCAATTACAGCGATTTACCTTATGCCTATGCCGTGCTTCTTCTTTCAGCCTTTAAAGTGAGCATTTACAAATTTACCATAGTATTTTATTAGCTATTTGATAAGTCCAAATCAGAAAATAACATAAATTCCAGTGAAAAGTCAAAAGTCAATTGTTACTTTGTCATATAATTTGATCCATATCACAATAATTCGATTTTCAATACGATCCTAATAACAACTACGGAGTAACAAATATTATTGGCATGGTATGGCTTTGTGAAACTCTACTGAAGTATAGAACTAACCATTAAAATCAAACCAATACTTTAAAGGCCGGAAGATTGATTACATAATAATTGAACCAATGCAAAAGACATCAAGTCAAGCTTTGCTGTAGGCAGTAAATGCTAAAAACAAGTTGACCAATAATATAAAGTAATTTTGAAGATGAAACAATTCAGAGATTGGATCAGATGGTAGAACATGGTAAAAAATCATCTCAATTTTTACCATTCTTATCGCAGACAAATTGGTAACAACAGAAAAGCTAAGATACTTAGAATAGGGTTAACAAGAGAAAAAGTGGTAAAAAATGCTCATAAATGTAAAAAGTGTACTATTGCTATAAAAGTTTATTGATCAGGTAACTATATTGACTAGCTAGTAAGCCATTTTTTACCGGGCAATTTTCCAAGAGTACAAAATCTTATTATCTTTCCTCTTATTGCTTTTTATCCTTCGTTTTTGTTTATATTTTTATTACATTGGAATTACGGAAACCTTTTTGCAATTTTTTTACGGGACCCCGAAACCTTAAAAATTATGGATAAAAGTAGACCTCGGTGTCGCATTTATGGCTTTTTTAACCACGTGTTCTGGGAGACCACAAGACTCCCCATGAAAAACCGATTGTCATCCCTTTTATGGCCTTCTACGAAGGACGGGAAAATAGTTTTTCTTTGGGACCTTAATATTTAAAAACTTGATATCATTCCTCTTACGATCTTTTCACCCTAAAACTCCTTGACTGGATTCATATTTTAACCATACGGGCACCTTGAAGTATTTTTGCAATTTTTTTTTTTCCGAGACCCCAGCTAGATTTTCAAAATATAAAAAAAAACAATAAATAATAGATTTTAATTGAGGCCTCTAGAGAGGCCTTTCTGTACATCTTAATTTCACCCTTTTTTTTACCACATGTTATGGGCCACCACAGGTCTCCCCACGGTCGGTATTGGCCCCTAAAAATGTGTTATCACCCTCATATGGCCTTTTACGAATAAGAGAAAAACACTCATTTCAAGGACCCTATAAAAATCATGTTATCGTGTGTTCTCCATAACCCTTTTTGAACAGGCTATCGCACACCTATCAAAAGTAAACCAAACGACACCAACTAATGTAGCTAGGGAAGTAAGGATCGAATCCTCAGGGAAGCAGTTGAACTCTATTAGTTCTAAAAAGCTTAAACTGTATAAAGAGCCTTGGTCGAGAAGTACTGACTAACTGACTAACTATTGACTAATTACTAACTAATTACTGGAAATGACAAAGGATTAAACCAATAAACTAAGCCTAGGGTCAATCGGGTCACCAAGAACAACTAATGGATTCACTAACAAAGATCGTTCAACCTCACAATTATCGTCAAATTAGGGCTCACTAATTCTCTCGAATCTAGACTCCCTCGAAACTCATCTAGTGGCTCTCGCTCATGCCTAGACTAATTTCGCCTATTATTCAGTGGTCTTATTGTGGTATTTTTACCTCTCGGCATCAAATTCAACAATTACCAGAATTACAACTAAATCTGCGCACAATTCAATTGTAAACAAAGAAACCAATAATAGGAAATTGACTACTAATTGTGGCATTGAAACAACCTAAATTAATTAGTCCATTGATTAATCAAGGTTTCCCTAACCCTAGAAATTAGACTACTCACTCATGATTATGAAAATTAAAGCAAGAACAATTGTAAAATTCCTAATTGAATTCATGAAGTAATTAACAATTAAACTAATTAATATAAGCAATTAACTAAATTAATTAAACTAAAGAGACTAAAAAGCATAAATTAACTAAAATAAAGAACAAAAACAGAAAAATTACCAAATTGAAGAACGAATCGAAGACTTGAATTGAATTGAAAATCAAAGTTATGAACAAAACCCTAATTTCCCTAAATTAATTTGAGAGAGAAAAGTGCTTAATTCTAAAACCTAAGAGAGTAATTCTCAATTATGAAAAGCATAAGTTGTTTTGCCTAGAAAGTCGTGCCTAATGTACCCAAAGTTGGGCTTACAAAGCCTAAATACGAAGAAAATAAAAGAAGAATAAAAATCCCGGAAAACCGGCTGATGCGGGCGCATAGGAGATTCATGCGCCCGCATCAACCTCCCAGAACACCTCTTTGTTTAAAATCTTCCTTAAATGCGGGTGCATAGGGAATTTGTGCGCCCGCACAGACACCTCATAAGCTATTTCCTTCTCTTTTCTTCTTATTTCTTCATGAGTTCTTTAAGACTTGTTTTATACTTCTTGACACGCATTTCCATGCATCTTCACTCTTATCCCGTCTAAGCTTTCCGGCTTCGTTCCGAGCCTCGGTTTCCGTGCCTGAAATTACAAAACATACCAAAACCGAGCATAACAACCGCGGATGATAAAAATCAAACTAAAAAGCTCTAAAATTGCCGGAAATCAACCAAACTTAGCGAGACACTTCAAATTAGCTAAAGAACATCAAATGAGCTAAAATAAAGTCAGAATAACAACCACTAGGCATAAAATTGACTCGAAACAAAGGGAAAAACACTATAAAAACCGCACATATCACTTTTCCCCCTAAATCACATAGTCTGGGTTCATATTTTAAACATACAGGCACCCCAGAGAGTTTTTATCAACAATTTTTCACACACCTCAAAAACTCAAAAAATAGTAGATAATAGCCTTTGATTGGGACTTCCCGAGGGGCCTTAGTTCTAGGGACCTGTCTTATTTTCACCCTGTTTTTTTACTGCGCTCGGCCCCTAAAAACTGGTTATCATTCCTCTTATGACTTTTCCAAATAAGGGAATAAAAACAGCTATATTCAAGACCCTATAAAAATTTGTAATCGTCCCTCCTTAGGCCTTTTTCACCCCAAATTGTCTGGTCTAGATTCGTACTTTAACTGTAGGGGAACCCCAGAAAGTTTTTGGCAGCTTTTTTGTGGGACTTCGGAAACTAAAAAAACAATGGATAATAGCCTTTGATTGAAGCCTCCAGAGAGACCTTCCTAGGACTCACCCTACTTTCGCCTTGTTTTTTTTTTTTTTTACAGTATGATGTGGACCACCAGAGGACTCCCCACGATTGATTTCGTTCCTTAAAAACATGTAAACATTCTTATTATGTTATTTTCCGAACAAGGGAATAAACAACTATTTCTAAGACATTCTAAAAATATGTTATTGTCCCTCCTTAAGCCTTTTCACCCCAGATCGTCTAATCAGGGTTCATAATTTAACCATACGATCACCCCGGAAAATTTTGGCAACTTTTTTTCCGGGATTTCTTGAAACTCAAAAAAAAAAAAATAATAATATTCTTTGATTGAGGCCTCCAGAAAAGCCTTCCCGGGACTTGTCATATTTTCACCCTATTTTTTTGGTGCATGCTATAGATCACCACAGGACTCTCCATGATCGATTTCGGCCACTAAAAATCTGTTATCACGCTATTATGTCCTTTTCCGAACAAGGAAAAAATAATTGTTTCCGATAATTTATAAAAACCCGTTATCGTCCCTCTTTAGGTAATTTCACCCCAAATTGTCTAGTTTGGGTTCATATTTTTGACTATACTAGCACCCAGGAAATTTTATGGCAAAGTTTTTTTTTTCGGGACCCTAATTACCAAAAATACAGTGGATAATAGCCTTTGATTGAGATTTAGAGGGGCCTTCCCAGGACCCACCTTATTTTTGCCCTGTTTTTTTTTTTTTACCGCGTGCTATGGACTACGATAGGACTTCCGACGATCGATTTCAACACCTAAAAACTTTTTATCATTCCTATTATGTCCTTTTCCGAACAAGGTTAAAAAAAAACTATTTCCTAGACCCTATAAAAACCTAATATTATCTTTCTTTAGGCCTTTTCGCCTCAAATTGTCTGATATGAATTCATATTTTAATTATATGGGCACCACAAAAAGTTTTTGGCAACTATTTTTTCGGGAGCTCGAAAACTTAGAAAACTATGGAGTGTGGCCTTTGATTGAGGCCTCTTGAGGAGTTTTCCAGGGCTCTGCCCTATGTTCGCCCAATTTTTTTTTTGCGTGTTATGGATTACTACATGACTCCCCACGAGGTTTCGATCCCTAAAAACATGTTATCACCCCTCTTATAACTATCTAATTAACAAGGGAAAAAAAGCTATTTTCGAGAACCTATAAAACCTGTTATTGTCTCTCCTTAGGCCTTTTCACCCCAAATTGTCTGGTCTGGGTTTATATTTTAACCGTAGGAGCACCTCAAAAATTTTTTGATAATTTCTTTTCTGAGACCCCGGAAACTCAAAAAGAAGTGGATAATAATCTTTGATTAAAGCCTCTAGAGGGGTCATCCCGGGACCCGTCCTATTTTTTCCCTATATATTTTTTTCCACGTTGTATTGACCACCAGAGGACTCCCCACGGTTGATTTTGTCCCCTCAAAGCCTCTGATCATCCAGCTCGTTGTCTTTTCCTTTTTGAACAAAGGAAAATAGTTATTTTTGAGACCCTATAAAAACCTGCTATCGTTCCTCCTTAGGCCTTTCTACCCAAAATCGCCTAGTCAGGGTTCATATTTTAACCATACGATCATCCAAGAAATTAAAGTTTTTGGCAACTTATTTTTCGAGACCCCGGAACTTCTAAAAACTATGGATAATAGTCTTTGATTGAGGCCTCTAAAAAGGCCTTAGTGGAACCAGTCCTATTTTCACCCTATTTTATTACTACATGCTATGGACCACCATAAAACTCCCCACGATCGATTTCAACCCCTAAAAATCTGTCATCATACCTATTATGTCCTTTTCCGAACAAGGGAAAAACAACTATTTTCGATACTTTATAAAAACATGTTATCATCCCTCTTAAGTTCTTTTGACCTCAAATCGCCTCTTTTGGGTTCATATTTTAACCATACCAACACCTGGAATATTTTTATGGCATTTTTTTCAGGGCCCTATATACTAAAAAACATCGGATAATAGCATTTGTTTGAGGCCTTTAGAAGGGGCTTCACGAGACTCATCCTATTTAGTGCCCTATTTTTTTACCTCGTGCTGTGGACCACAATAGAACTCCCTACGATCGATTTCGGCACATTAAAAAATTTTAACATTCCGAATATGTGCTTTTCCGAACAAGGGAAAAAACAACTATTTCCGAGATCCTACAAAAACCTGATATTGTTCCTCTTTAGGCCTTTTCACCTCAAATTTCCTGGTCTGGGTTAATATTTTAAACATACGGGCACCCCAAAAAGTTTTTGACAACTATTTTTTCGACAACCTGAAAACACAAAAAACAGTGGTTACGACCTTTGATTAAAGCCTCCTGAGGGCTCTTCCCAGGCCCCGTCCTATATTCGCCCTGTTTTTTTTTCCACGTGTTATGGACCGCCATAGGTCTTACCACTATAGGTTTCGGCCCTAAAAATTTGTTATCATCCCTATTATGTCCTTTTTCGAACAATGGAAAAAGCGCGCAACTATTACCGATACTTTATAAAAACATACTATCGTCCCTCTTTAGGTCTTTTCACCCCAAATCGCCTAGTCTGGGTTCATATTTTAACCATACGAGCACCTGGGAGAATTTTTGGCAACGTTTTTTTTGAGACCCCGGAAAGTCAAAAAACAGTGGATAATAGTCTTTGATTGAGGCCTCCAGAGGGGCCTTCCCAGGCCGGACCCGTCCGATTTTCGCCTAATTTTTTTACCGTGTACTATGGACCACCATAGGACTCCCCACAATCGATTCCAGCCCCTAGAAACATGTTATCATCTCTAATATGTCCTTTTTCGAACAATGAAAAAGGTTCATATATTAACCATACATGCATTCTAGAAAGTGCTTTGTAACCTTTTTTTTTTTTCCGAGACCACGAAAACTAAAAAAGTAGTGGATAAGAGATGTGATTAAGGCATCCATAGGGGCCTTCCCGAGACCTGTCCTATTTTCGCCTTTTTTTTTACTGCGTGCTATGGACCACGATAGGATTCCCCACAATTGATTTTGGCGTCTAAAAACCTGTTAGTATCCCAAATATGTTCTTTTCGAAGACAGCTATTTTCAAGACCTTAAAAAAACATGTTATCTATCGTCCCTCTTTAGGCCTTTCACCCCAAATCACCTTACCTGGGTTCATATGTTAACCATACAGGCGCCCCGGAAAGTTTTTGGCAACTTTTTTTCGGGAACCCAAAAGCTCAAAACAGTGGATAATAGCATTTGATTGAGATTTGAGGCCTCCCAAAGGGTCTTCCCAGGCACCGTCCAATTTTCGTCCTATTTTTTTTACCGCGTGCTATGGACCACCATAGGACTCCCTACATTCGATGTCAGCCCTTAAAAACCTATTATCATCCCTTTTATGGCGCTTTCCGAACAAGGGAAAAAACAACGATTTTCGAGACCCTATAAAATATGTTATTGTCCCTATTTAGGCTTTTTCACCCTAAATCGCTTGGTCTGGGTTCACATTTTAACCATACAGACACAGCAGATAGTTTTTGGTAACTTGTTTTTGGGACCCCGAAAAGTAAAAAAACAGTGGAACCTTTGATGGAGGCATCGCGAGGGGCCTTCTCGGCACCCATCTTTTTTTTGCCTTTTTTTAACCGTATGCTATAGACCACTACAAGACTCCCTACGATCGTTTTCGACCCTTTAAAAACTTGTTATCATCTTTCTTAAGGCCCTTTTAACCCAAATCTCCTACACTGGGTTTATATTTTAACCATATAGGCACCCCAGACAATTTTTTGCAACCTTTTTCCCTGGACCCCAGATTCTCAAAAAACGATGGATAACCTACAATACTTTCAAAAGTTTTGGTGATTTATAACTTACTGATTCTGTAATGAATTAGGAATAATACTACAGTACAATGAGTTAAGATTATCCAATCCCCTAAATTAGGGTTGTACATAGTCTGGTCTAGTGCGGTCTAAAGTGTAAACCAAATTAGATTGTAAAATTTCAATTTGGTTTTTTTTTCCTGACTAGACCGTAATTTTAACTAGACTGAACCAAACATCAATTCATAAAACAATTTGGTTTGGTCCAATTTGCGGTTAAACTACAAACATTTTACAAAACATAATTGCATAAGAACGGAAGTAGACTCAATGTCTCAAACACAACAAATTAAGATTTTTATAACGAGTCCAGTTTAGAAAACACAAGTCCACAACTCATAGATTTAGTAGGCTCATACAACTTTACATCATCATACAAATAAGCAAACTATAAAAATTTGAATTACCCTAAATTACAAAATCTCAATACCAAATGGATAATTTTTGTAAAATGGATGCGGTTAATCTAATACAAAATATTTATAGAGTGACATTTAACTTTTGTTGATTAATTGGTGTTCACTTGGTTTATTCAAGAATTTATCAATTCATATTTTAATCAAGTAATTCTTTTTTTGAATAAAAAGTCATATGCATATATTTCAAAACTGCATGATAAACTTAGGCCATGTTTTCCTTACCTTATTTTACTTATTTTCAGCAAAAATAAGTTCACTTTTGTATAAATACGTTTCAATCTTTAATAAATTGTTAATGATTTCAACAAAAATAAGTTCAAATAAGTAAATATAAGTCCAGTTCAGTAAAAATAAGTTCAAATAAGCAAAAATAAGCTGACGAGAACAAAACTTATTAAAGCCTTAGTTGGCTAGTTGATGTGATTTTATGATAATAGACAATGATTTATTTGTTTTTTACTTGAAAGATCATTTGTCATCGCTTACCATCCGCTAAATTAAATTGACCTTATAAAAGTTTCACCTTTTAAAAAAACCCTATAATGTCACACATTTTAGTTTGGTGATTCACTAAACAAAGTTTGCAAAAAAGTTGAACAACTTAAGAAAAACTCATAACATACTCCATTTTTACTCCAATTCTTGAACTGAACTTCTGCTAAAACTGAAGGCTGAACTACCACGGTAAAAACGAATGGAGAAGTCAAGAAGTGGGTCCCACTCTAAAACCCAACAAACGAGGGAGTACGTGTGCACAACATTTGGATTGACGTTAGTTAATTTTGTTGCAATTCTTATTTCACTCATATTTTTTTTGGTCTGATCACTATCATAAACTCTCAAACTGAAACTCAAACTTATACTTTTCTGATTTGTGCTTCTTTCTGATTTTTCTTATGTATATATTTTTAAAAAAAAAAAAAAAAAAAAAAAAAATTCTTAGTGACTTTCAAATGAAGGGTTGGCTTTATGGATGACAAGTTATTTCAACACCTGCCTTCCCTAGTAATCCTAGTATTGTGGTCTTCATTATGTGCAAGTGTCATGGACCAACAAAGTTAAATTACGACTATGACTCATGAGAAAAAACACTTCCAACATCACTTGATTACTTGAATATCCTTGAAATTTTAAAATAATTTATGAGTTACACTCGAGCTTACAAAATTTTACATAGTATTAAGATTATTTTGTATAATTATGTAACATTATAAATCAGCTTACTTAGGCCATAATGTGATAAGGATTAGGCCTTGATAGGCTGTATGTATACATAAGCAATGAGTAATTAATACAAACCAAGGAAACAATTTTTCCCGAATCTTTAACAGGTACCTCAACTTTTGCCAAATATTTTGGTACCTAATGCTAAACGTTGTTACATTTTTTTGTTATTGTTATCATCATCATTATAGTCTAAACAATTAACTAGGGTACGGGATCCGAATTCCAACTTAAGGAAAAAAAACAATTTGCAAATTATATTTATTTGTTAAAATTAAATTTTGGAATGATCATAATTTAATATTATGACATCAAGTATTAAAATTAGATCCATATGTCATATTAATACATGTTCATTATCTTTTATCATAAACATTTTAGCTAGGTTTAGTGAATTTCTATATGACTAAATTCATATTAAAGCTTTCGTTAGAAAAAGTAATACATAATACTCTTCCGTACGAGTATTCGCCAATTGGCAGGCACTTCGATTTTTCTTTTGTATAAAAGCAATAGAGAAATTGACCTTCAATCTAATGATATGCACTTCCATTTTTTTTGAACTAATATGATTGGAATCCAACAATCCGAATTGCATGTAATAAAGTGAATATAAGTTAAATCGTTGAAGTTACTAAATTAAAATAAAATGAATGGATCTGAAAATAGTTCCAATAACATTACCTAATTAATCTTAGAACAAAGTTCATCGTATTCTCACTTGATATTCTAATTGGTACAGTAAACAAGAGTAATGAAATGCGTTAACCTATATGTTTATTTACTTGACTTTCTTTCCTCTAATTTAATGCATACAACAACATTACAGCATACTACTCCAGTAGATGTGTTGCTTGTTTTCTCTCGAAATGCACAATCCCTGACCCCTACCATACCACAAACACTCCTCCAATATATTTTTTTTTTTTTCCAAAAATTAAAAATAAAAATTGGACAAACATAAAAATTTATAAAATTAAGAAAAATCAAATTTACATAACTCTAAACCTCATGTTTATTTGACATTTGCAGTATCTCCGCGCTTTTTTTTTAATCTCTCACCAATTAGACTCCTAGTTATTAAGTAATGTTACACAACTAACAAGTGGCAGTTTGGTATTTAAAGCAAGTTTTGAAGTTGTATTTTTATTTGTTAGCATATCAATTGACGATTTTGTAAATATAAACACATTTGTGGATTGTATATTTATCTTTCCATACCCTCTTATGTAATCCTACTGTGATATCGTTCAAATAATAAACATATCAATTGAGAAGCTAGTATTTTCCTCTATTCAAGTAGTTTTACTAGCACCAACAACTTTGGAAACTAGGCTTGTTTACATTTACCAAACAACTAAATTTAGCTGAACTGTTAATTAATTAAGTGTACTGAATTGATTAAGCTGAATTAAATAAAACTGATCGGAGTTTAATTAAATTGAACTGAAAGTTTTTAGTATGGATTAATGATTTTTTTATTATGGTTATAATGTAGTAATGATTTTTAACTATGAATTAACTATGATTATTGATTTTTGTATGTTTTACACTATGATGTTTTTTTAACTATGGGTTATTAATGATTTTTTAATATGGTTGACATAGTAATATTTTTGATATTATCCACTAATATTATGAAATAAAATATTTTGCCCCAATTTATATTTATAAACAAAAATCATACATTTTCATATGTAGCAATTTCATACTTTTTGTGGAATGATATCCACTGTGTTTGGTATTTTTTATATTTTTGTGAATGAATAATTCACTTATATTTTTGTTTCATTTCTGTTCTGAATGATAGTTTCATTTATTTTTTTTTCGTGAAATTATAAACTTATATTGAAACAAAAAATCTAATATGTATAATTTCCATATATATTATAACCCAACTATTAATATTTTGAACAAAAATATTATGAAGTATGTGACACAAAAATATTATGAACAAAACATTAATACAATATTAAGTCAACATAGCTTCGGACCAATCCAAATTCCACCAAACAAGCGAGCTGAGTACTGCACTGTCCGGCCCCTGCCCTTCTGCCTGCCGTCCCCC
>PYUH01000101.1:1168108-1228102 GCA_016808085.1 Suaeda aralocaspica
AAAAAAAAAAAAAAAAAAAAAAATTCTGATGACTTCAAATGAAGGGTTGGCTTTATGGATGACAAGTTATTTCACACACTGCCTTGACCTAGTAATCCTAGTATTGTGGTCTTCATTATGTGCAAGTGTCATTGACCAACAAAGTTAAATTACGACTTATGACTTCATGAGAAAAACAACACTTTTCCATACATCACTTGATTACTTGAATATCCTTGAAATTTTAAAATAATTTATGAGGTACACTCGAGCTTACAAAATTTTACATAGTATTAAGATTATTTTGTATAATTATGTAACATTATAAATCAGCTTA
Organism: Suaeda aralocaspica; assembly: GCA_016808085.1. NCBI lineage: Eukaryota > Viridiplantae > Streptophyta > Magnoliopsida > Caryophyllales > Amaranthaceae > Suaeda > Suaeda aralocaspica. The sequence continues at coordinate 1,168,425 of PYUH01000101.1, forward strand.
CTTAAGGCCAATAATGTGATAAGGATTAGGCCTTGATAGGCTGTATGTATACATAAGCAATGAGTAATTAATACAAACCAAGGAAACAATTTTTCCCGAATCTTTAACAAGGTACCTCTAAACTTTTGCCAAATAATATTGGGTACCTAAATGCTAAACGTTGTTACATTTTTTGTTATTGTTATCATCATCATTATAGTCTTAAACAATTAACTAGGGTACGGGATCCGAATTACAACTTAAGGAAAAAAAACAATTTGCAAATTATATTTATTTGTTAAAATTAAATTTTGGAATGATCATAATTTAATATTATTGACATCAGAGTATTTAAAATTAAGATCCATATGTCATATATAATACATGTTCATTAGCTTTTGTATCATAAACATTTTAGCTAGGGTTTAGTGAATTTCTATATGACTATAATTCAATTTAAAGCTTTCGTTAGAAAAAGTAATACATAATACTCTTCCGTACGAGTATTCGTCAATTGGCAGGCACTTCGATTTTTCTTTTGTATAAAAGCAATAGAGAAATTGACCTTCAATCTAATGATATGCACTTCCATTTTTTTTGAACTAATATGAGTGGAATCCAACAATCCGAATTGCATGTAATAAAGTGAATATAAAGTTAAATCGTTGAAGTTACTAAATTAAAATAAAATGAATGGATCTGAAAATAAGTTCCAAATAACATTACCTAATTAATCTTAGAACAAAGTTCATCGTATATCTCACTTGATATTCTAATTGGTACAGTAAAACAAGAGTAATGAAATGCGTTAACCTATATGTTTATTTACTTGACTTTCTTTGCCTCTAAATTTAATGCATACAACATTACAGCATACTACTCCAGTAGATGTGTTGCTTGTTTTCTCGAAATGCACAAGTCCCTGACCCCTACCATTACCACAAACACTCCTCCAATATTATTTTTTTCCAAAAAATTAAAAATAAAAATTGGACAAACATAAAGAATTTATATAAAATTAAGAAAAATCAAATTTACATAACTCTAAACCTCATGTTTATTTGACATTATGCAGTATCTCGCGCTTTTTTTTAATCTCATACCAATTAGGACTCCCTAGTTTATTAAGTAATGTGTAACAACTAACAAGTGGCAGTTTGGTATTTAAAAGCAAGTTTTGAAGTTGTATTTTTATTTGTTAGCATATCAATTGACGATTTTGTAAATATAAACACATTTGTGGATTGTATATTTATCTTATCCATACCCATCTTAGTAAATCCACTAGGTGATATCGTTCAAATAATAAACATATCAATTGAGAAGCTAGTATTTCCTCTATATCAAGTAGTTTTAACTAGGAACACCAACAACGTTGGAAACTAAGGGCTTGTTTACATTTACCAAAAACAACTAAATTTAGCTGAACTGTACTGAATTAATTAGAGCTGTACTGAATTGATTAAAGCTGAATTAAATAAAACTGATCGGAGTTTAATTAAATTGAACTGAAAGTTTTTAGTATGGATTAATGATTTTTTATTATGGATTATAATGTAGTAATGATTTTTAACTATGAATTAACTATGATTATTGATTTTTAAGTATGTTTTAACTATAGATGTATTATTTTAAACTATGGGTTATTAATGATTTTTTAAATATGGAGTAATGACATAGTAATAATTTTGATATTAATCCACTAATAATTATGAAATAAAAATATTTTGCCCAATTTATATTTTATGAAACAAAAATCTACATTTTCATATGTAGCAATTTCATACTTTTTGTGAATGATAATCCACTTGTTTGGTATTTTTATATTTTTGTGAATGATAATTCACTTATATTTTTGTTTCATTTTCTGAATGATAGTTTCATATTATTTTTTCGTGAAAATTATAAACTAATAAATATATATGAAACAAAAAAATAATAATGATAAGTAATGTTTCAAAATATATATTATGAACACACTATTAATATTTTGAACAAAAATATTATGAAGTATGTACAAAAAAATATTATGAACAAATAACATTAATACAATATTATCAACATATAGATTAGGAAAATAAAATTACAAAATAAAAGAAGAGATGAAATGTACTGAACTGAAATTATGCTGAAGTAAACATACCCTAACAATAACAACAACAAAAATAATAAAAAACAAAAACCTTGAATGTTGTTATAAATGCAACACAAAATTTTTAGTCAGGTGAATATTAAGTTTTAAACTGCTCCCTCCGTTAATTTATTCTTTACATTTTGACTTTAGATACTATTCACCGTTGTTTTGTGCTTTATATGTAAGTAAAAACATATTCATATAGGGTCATGTTTGATTCTTCTTGACTTATTCTACACGAATATCAATTTTTTATAATTTTTACAAATACAAAATTAAAGATATAAGTTTTACTAAATTTACATTGACAAATGTGTATAAATAAAACGTAAAGAATAAAATGAAACAAAGGAATTAAAGTATAATACGGAGTAGAAGACTAAGGATTGAGCTACAATGTTTGACCGATTGAAATCGTAATTTTAATTTTCTATGTCATATCTGACTATCATAAGGGATAAGAATTGTTTTGAATATCTAGCAAATATATAATTAATATCTAAATTTTATGATTAATGTTGATATATATATATTTAATTAGGGATAAGTGCATATAAATTATATATGGACATGTCATAGATTCATAGTATCATCCAATCATACATCAAAGAAGCAAGCAGCTTCAAAAGTATTTAGAAAGTTTAAATAGTAACTCACTATAAAAGAGGGAAATAAATATATGAACTATGAAGCAATCTATATCGTATACTCAAGAGATAGAGATTGATTGACTAGACACTAAACTGACATGCTCTATAGCTAGTTTTCTTTGGAGGCACCGAGGCACCAAATTAAATATTTGCTTTGCTATTGGAGGCTCATTATACTCTTATATATATTCCTACCTCTCTTTATGCTGCTCTACTCTTCCTATTTCAACCCTATTACGGAGTAATTTGGATTTTTTTTTATATACTATCTCCGGTTTATATTATTTGCAATAATTAGATATTTTTTATCTCTATTTTTATGTTAAATCATTGCTAATAATAGTAGTTCAAATCAATTCAATTCAGATTTTTGACGAGTCTAAGATTCCGTTCAATTTAACAGGGTTTTCAATTCCTTAGTTCAACCCAAAATGTGATGAGTCGCCTGCTTCTCGAATTCATTGTATGTACCCTAAGATACATAAAATCGAGTTCAATAAATATATTGTCTATACGCAGGTGGAAGTTGATGTTCTAAAATCTCTCACAACATACCAGTTTCTAATAAATAGCTATTTTAGGGAAAAAATAATTGGATATCGGGTAGCTTTAGGACCTGTTTACTTCAGCTGAAAACAGTTGAATTGAACTGAAAATTTTTATGATGGATTAATGAATAGTAAAACAAGAGAAGAGCTGAACTGAACTGAATGGATTTTAAACTGAAGTAAACAAACCCTTAGTTCAATGTAGCATTTCTTCTATGAAATCAAAATATATTTTCTAATGTAAAGCTTAATTTAAATTACTTGTATCATTAATTAGTAGAATTTTTGTTCTAAAAAAAGTATTATGACAAATTTTGAAACTTAAGTTTTTGTGGATATTGAATAAAATTATTTTCTATTTAAATGATAATTCTATCTTTTAAACTTACTCATCCATTGTAGATATCAAATAAAATTATATACTTTCATGTGAAATATCACAAGTGTAACGTTGGTCAAACTCTCACATATTGTAACTCTATCAAGTGTACGTTAGCAATACTAAATCACTAACATACTTTATATTTAGTGTGAACACAATTTAAGATTTTTGACGAACAATTTGTTTTCATGCTCAAATGCTCACGATTTCTACCAACAACCTTGATTCCCCTAAGTTGAACTGAAACAAATTACTAGCAAACTCTTTTTGCGTATTTCACGAACATTTAACTAACTTCAATTTATGGCTTTGTCGCTATATGTTCTTTTAGCTCAAATAATTTGCTCCATTTTCCCTTTCATCTATTTCCTCCTTGGTGCTAATTAGACTTAATAAGATTTTATGATTTTTTAGAAAAGTTGTACTCCATATATGCATATGTATAAAAATTAAAAATTATAAATGTATTTTTAATCAACTTTGATTTTACATTGACATAACATCAAACTCTCACCCCAAAACAATGTTACTCCGGTATAATGTAGTAGAACATTGCTACAGTGTTAATAATACGAGTAATATTTTTAATTATAACAACTAGGTCATTATTATATTTTAACAGCTAAAAAAATCCAATATCAACTCGTAATATTTTGTTAACAATATTTTACAATACAAGACATTGATTGAACCTGTTGAAGTCAAAAAATATTCATTGGATTTATAGAGTATATTGATTAAATTGACTCAAAATTAATGTTGTAGATTTAAACCATTAGGATTAAAGTAAAATTAACAGAATTCAGAAAAACAATGCATGTCCCCTAATTATGGACAAAATACAAATATTTCTTTTTCACATTTGAGTCAAAAGTTGCAAAAATTTATTTGTCATTCAATGAACTGATTTTGAAAATTCGAAAAGTCGTCACTCATTCAAAGTAGGAGAATCTAATCTAGCTAGTGATAGCTCAAATTTAATTTGAGAACCAAATATTCACAATGTGGAAAACCTATTTTCCTTTTTTATTTCTTTCTTTTTCTTCTTGGGTGTGGTAGTTTCATTCACAAGTAACTATTGTTCAGTATCATCACTTTCAAGTTAATTTTATTTTCGGATTTTAAATTCGTCATACTTACTACTCCATTTTGTATGAGTTAGAGTTAATAAATAAAAAAATAATTAATTATATTTCGAAACCTCGAAATTGCATTATGTAAGTTGCGATTGGAAATAATTAAGATAGAAATCACAATTTTCGTATTTCATAATCTTAAAATGAAAAATAACCAAACTCATCAACTTCCATTCTTTTGCGAAAGAAGCCAATAGGAGATGCAAAGTATTTGGACAATCGGACAAATTAATAATATAAATTAAATATGAATAGTACAAGTTTAGCTCAACAAATATAAAGTCAACTTAACCGATTTTATCATTCAAATAATAGATTCACGGCAAATTATAACTGCCAAGCAAGCCAAAGAATTAAATCCCACCCTCGAGTCAATCCAAAAGGCTTTCAACTCCCAACTTTAATTTATTTCAATTTTCTCAAAAAAATAATTAATTTAACCAATTTTAGCATTTTTTCTTCCTCAAATTTGCAATAACTCTCCACCTTTCACAACTTTCCAATTACACCCCTCCTTCACACCACCTCTCTCATTCTCTCTCCCTATTTATTCCTGCAACAACCTCTTTCTCTCATTAGAATAATCTATCAAATAAACCTCTTTCTTCAAGCAAACACCAATCTTTTATTCATATAGAAAGAGAAAATTATTTTGGAATATCAAAATTATCATTCAATTTTGCAAATTACTAAGAGACAAGTTCAACAGAAACTCTACTCTTCTGTTTTTTTTTTTTTTTTTTTTTTAAGGTACACTCCATATTCTTCTTCCTCTTTCATTAAGTTTTATTAATAGTATCTCAATTTAAAATTTTTGTTTAATAGCTTTTGATTTTTATTTAGGAAATATAATTATTTATTAAGTATGGGTTTCCTCTTCTCTACAACTTCTTACTTTTTTTAATCTTAATTTATTTGTTTTTAAATTTAATTTCATTCAATCTTACAAGCAATCTTATTTTAACTATTTTACTTAATTATATCTAATTGTTTTTTTTTTTTTTTTGAAGGTGATAACAAAAGGTAGAAGAAGTACTATAAGAAGGGATGCTAACAACCTAGTTATACTACTCTCAAGTGCAACATCAACTTCAATTATTCTCTCAAAAATCATAGAATAATAATAATAATAATAATAATTAGTTAGTTAGTAATTATAATTATCATGGCTTCATCAAATAGACACTGGCCAAGCATGTTCAAATCCAAACCTTGTAATAACCAACAATGGTCGTCCTCACAAAATGACACCAACCACCACCACCAATCGTCACTTCTATCCAACTCTTGTGGCCGCTCCTCGTCTTTCTCTTCAGGTAATTTATTGCAACACCGTCTCATACAATAATAATATATTACTTACTTCATATTAATTGAGTCTATCTTATTTAAGTGTAAGTCCGACTTATATAAGTTTTTGCATCGAAACATTAATTAAAAAAAAAAAAAAAAAGCCGTATATGTGTTTTTTTTTTTTTTTTTTTTTTTAAATTGATGAATTAGGGTTTCAATTTATTTTTGTATAATTTAAAATTTTCATTTTGGATTTAGGTTGTGAAGAGAGGAGCCCGGAGCCTAAACCAAGATGGAATCCAAAGCCGGAGCAAATTCGGATCCTAGAGACCATATTCAATTCGGGTATGGTTAACCCACCAAGAGACGAGATTCGGAGGATCCGAGCTCAACTCCAAGAGTATGGTCAAGTAGGAGACGCAAACGTATTCTATTGGTTCCAAAATCGTAAGTCTAGAAGCAAGCACAAGCAACGCACTCTCCAAGCTAAAATCGCTACGCAAACCCCACCACCACCACCACCAATGCCAGCCTCATCCTCGTCTTCCTCCTCCGATAAGGCCTCCCCTCGGAAGGCCTCTGGAGGAGGATCCTCATCATATGGAGGCGGTACGAGTAGTAATAATAGTAGTAGTAACAACAACAACAACAATAATGTGGTGGTTGATCAATATGGAAATTCTCCTACTTCTATAAACCAATGTAACCCTTATTTCCACCAACTTATACCTCATCATACTACTACTCCTACTACTACTCCTACTACTACTTATGACTTTGTTCCACAAGAGCCTTTGTTTTTTCCCTTGAGTAATTTTAGCCAAGGCTTGTGTTTTGGACCTACTACTCATCATGATGATGATCATCATCATCACCTCATTAACTCTAATGTGGCCTCAACCGTTGATGTTTCGGGCAATCCTAATCAGACGGTGGGCGGTTTCTCTTCTCTTTTGCTTGGAGATATGTTTGGTGGTGATCATTCTAAGAGGGATGAAGTTGACAAGTATAAGTTTCAACAAGAACTTAGTTTTTTGGTGTCTAATCCTTCTAACTCTACCACAATGTCCTCTTCTGTTGTTCCTACGCCTACTTCTACCGCGATTTCGACTAGTCTTGGACAAATGCTAGGTAATTCCTAATTTTTTTTTAATTTGATGCATATTTTTCATTAATGCTATGAAATTTATGTTTGATTTTTACTTGAATTTTGCATAAATGAATTGAAAGTATCAAAATTTACCATGGTATGAATGCATGACCCTATTTTAGTTAGTTACAATTAAAATGGCTTAAAAGAAACAAGAAATTGCGGAGGAATTTTTGGTATTTGAACAAAGAAAAATTGCTTAGTATCACACTTTCCATTTCTTATTTTACATGATTCATGCTTTATAAACCCACATGATTTATAACTTGTTAATTGACGTTACATATAAAATAAGAAGTGATTTAGTTCATAATTTGGAGTCACAATGCCTAAATCATATAATTCATGCCCTTTTATTCAATTGAAGACCTTTGGTATAGTTGAAACATTTCGCAATTATGTGTGCGTCCAATTACAGTGTAAGCTGTGGGAATAATGTACTAGATATATGATATGATATGATAGGATATGATTGATGTAATGTAACATCATAAGCTGAACTGAAACTTATACACCTATAAAAACTAAGGACAACTTTGTCACATTCTCATATATGCATCAAGGGGCTAATTTCGTCTTTTCCAAACGTGTGCATGGCCTTTATGTAGTTGTTGTGCTTAATTTTGTTGTTTGTATGTTTTCAACTGTAGGCGATCATGGTGGTCTTGAGCCAAAGTTAACCGTGTTTATTAACGGCACGGCGTTTGAGGTTCCCATGGAACCCTTCAATGTCAAGGAGTTTGGGGAAAATGTTGTGCTTATGCACTCAACGTCGGGTCAACCCGTTCTTACAAATGAGTGGGGTATTACAATCCACCCTCTTCAGCATGGCGCGTCTTACTATCTTGCATCTCCAATGCCCGAGAAACTTGATACAACCTCGGATCTCCTCGCTCCAGCGTTTCCGTACCAGGTATATTCAAAATTAGAATGATCGACGATATATTTTAAATCTCAATAAGGTTATTTATGATACTCATCAATTAGAAGTTTTGTTATGAGCCAAAGTCAAGTTTGAGTAGTCTACAACGACGTGAAAAGAAAAGTTGGTTAATCAAAGTTATGACTATAAATGGTTTAATATGGTGCATGATTTTAGAAATTTTGTAGTACAAGTACTTGAAAATCCAATTGGCTAATTTGTTGTTACTTCATAGTGATCATTGATGTCACTATCAAGTTATCATTGTACCAGAAACATAGGAACACAAACTATTCATTGTAAAGCCACAATCGAATTTAAATGCTGTTTGCAGTCACTTTAATCATAAATTCATATTTGCGTTAATGTTGGTCCAATTTTTACATAATACTTGAATTAAGTATTGTACTCATACAAGTTTATTTGTGGTATCAAATTAAATTCTCCTTTTTTTGCTACATCTTTCTTGTTAACACTTAACAGTGATTTGAGCTTTCAATTTCATTACTTTGTTGTCAACTTATTTGTTGCAAGAAAGTAACTTTTTAAAAACAGAAAGTGTTATGTCAAAATCACCGTTTAGACCGATGAACTAATTGCATGATAATCATAATTCTTAAGCATAAGTTTCTTTGGATACGTTTGTATGAAACAATTTATCTTGTAAGCAAGGATCTAGACTGAAGAACTAATTGCATGAAAAATATGATTCTAAAAATTCGAACTAATTGTACGACTTTTTATTTGATTGACCTACTATCTTCGAATAGCTTATTCAAAATTTACAGAATTACATATATATATATATATATATATAGACGTGCTCATTTGCACTTTTATCTAAAGACTTTGCCATAGCAATGTTTGATTCGCCATACCAATACTTTGAGATTGATGTTTTCCAATTTTTTCTTCAATTCCATTGTGCAGATCTAAAGTGCGAAGACTTGTATTGCTCTAAAGAAGGAAGAATTTTATAACAATCAAAGTTCACCTCTCAGATGTTTTAGCTAGCGCTATAGATATATGTAGTTTTGATAACTTTTATTACATAGTCGTTAATTCTATGTAATTTGGGATAATATATATGCATGGTTCATTGAACCTTTTTGTTATTTTACTTGAAAATAAATTAACTTACTCCTTGTGAGCTAGTACAGATAAATGCTATCTTTTGCTTTGTTAACTTAGCTTCAAAATTAATTGTTTGTTGAGAGTAGAAATAGAGTTTACATTGTTACTAGTTACTAGTTCAATTCAAATAAATCGGCAAATAAGTTATTCTTTTCTGGTGTTATCTTACTAATGATAAATTAAATAGTGTTTCGAAGAACGGGTAGCTAGATTAGATGATCATATAATGTTATGTCACGTCTGATGTCTGTGAATCGTCAAACATTCAATTCAATAGGGTTGGGGACTTTGGGGGGTGACATCATGTTTTTGATGACATGCCAGTTTTTTAGGGCTACATATACGTTTCCTTGCTTTTTATGTACGTTACTCTCCTTTTTGTAGGGATGGTAGTTTTATGTTTTTTATTTTTCAACAGTTTTATATTTAATTTTGATGATGTCATCTATATAATATGATATTTGTTGTAAAGTGCAACAAAATGTGAGGATCATCAGCGGTATAGTCTCCAGTCTCTCCACCTCACTTTATTTTAGCAGCATTTGGAATTTGGATATGGGTAAAATTAAAGTAGGTCAATTTATTGAAATGAATTTAATTTAGGTTCTCATGCAATAATGGTCGAAATTAATTTGCCTCTAGAAAGACTATAATCGATGCTAAACTTTAGGTTGTATGTGAATTTAGTTGTTTGGAATTGAAGGATTTGGATCGGAGGTGGTGCTTTGTGGGCCGTACATAGTAAGATATGGAGTAATGTTTGTGGCTATTTATGGCATAATTAACCATTTGGTTTGTTCAATCATGGCCATTTGCATTCACAATGCAAAAACTCATCTAGATGGTGTTCTTGTGTTTCAAAATTGAATTTAATGTATGTAGTTATAATGGAGTATAGGTTAAGATAAATCAGAATAGCATTTCAGATCAATTCAATTAACAAGAATGCAAGTCATCTCATAATACAATTCATATTTATTATTAGTAGCTATCAGTTTAGCGACCTTAACATAACTACTCCATTGAATTACCAATTATTCGGTGATAGTTGGATGGATTTAAACTAAACTAAGTTAAGTTAGATTTTATAATTTATTTTCAACATCATACATGAAACTTTTAATTTTATCAGATAATTTCTTAAATATAATTCGTTACTTAAGTAATCTGAAAATATGTTAGGTTATATTCTACTCCGTAGTTTCGGAAGCTAGATTTTATCATATAGTCATCAACTCATCAATGTTTATTGCCTAACTTCAATGTATGCAGAAGAAAGAGTACTAGAGTACGTAGAGCGCAAATATATGGTCTGAAAGTATTTTGCTTTCAAGTGTCACAGGGTTTTACCTTCACCCATTTTGGATAAAGTAACACTTCTTTCTATTTTCTAATCAAGTATTAACTTCATTAAGTGTTGGTTCTCAACTTTCTTGTACATCTTATTTGCAATCAATGACTTGTGATCTTTCTGAAATTAAAAAATGCCTATCCTCCCAGCCCACTCCCACCTCAAGACATATCGAACGGATATTACACCTGTTTATATATTAATATCATATCACCAATAGAGTATATTATATCACATGAGTTCCTAGTATCATTATATAATAGATTAAGAACAATGATTGTATCGCATCTTATTTGAATCAAATGATGCAATGAATTTCCTACTTTTGTTGTTGCAATATGTTTATCTAAACATATCAATGTTATTGACGTACTAGAAATTCCCCAATACAATTTGCAGACTAAGACGTTGTCCATGTTCTCACACTGTTCACAAATATATGTAAATATGTTGAACAATAACCTTAATTGTAATATATATAAAATACCGAGTATAATTAACCAATAACGTATAGCAATAACGTCTAAAACTATCTTCTAAGGCAACGATTTTAGAAACGAAAAGTCTGTCTGCGATATAAGTTTAGCTATAGTATACATTATTGCTTATCAAAAACTTTTTAGCAATCAACTAAAGGCCTGTTTACTTCAGCTTGAAATCAGTTCCGTTCACTTTAGCTCTTCTTTCATTTTGCTAATCTGTAATCCATAATAAAAACTTTCAGTTCAGTTCAATTCGATTAAGCTCCAATCAGTTAAGTTCAGCTCCAATCAATTCAATTCAACTGTTTTCAATTGAAGTAAATAGACCCTAAGTTTTCTAACGAACAATTTAATCAAATCAATATCATTGAGTTATGCATTGAATGCTTAGTTTGCTCCTTCATACAAAATACCCCACACTTTCACGAAAAAAAAGCAACTATCTGAAAGTGGTGACTGGTGAGTGAGGGGAAGTAGTGGTGGAGGTATGACCATAAATGAAGGTTTGTGAAACGTGACGGTTCATGCAACACAGTAACTAAACGTGACGCAGAGAGAAGGAATTTCATTTATTCATTCATTCATATTAATAATATTTTTTTCTTTATATTAAATACTTTGCCAAATATATATATTTTCCTTGAATATGTGTTATCTATCTCATCCTATATTGATATATCCCCATCACGCTCACCACTCTACTCACCTATATGTCGATCTCCCTTCTATCAATCCATCCCTTTTTCTCTATTTATTTAAACTTTTTCGGCTCACATTATGTCTTATGAATTGAAACGAATAAAATATAATTGATTAAATATTCTTAATATTTTTTTTCGATAATGATAATATTCTTAATATTAATGATCTTTATATATTTTGTACTAAGGGTGTGTTTACTCTAACTAGAAAACAACTGAAATGAATTAAGCTGATCGGAGTTGAATTGAAATGATTTGAAAATAACCGAAATAAACAGTCTATGAAAGAAGAAAAAATTAAAAGCTGAACTGAACTAAAATTGATATGAAGTGAATATATAGGCTCAGATCTTATTAATGTCTTTATTTATTTTAGACATGTAAATATACTATGTAGTTCATTGATAATATTATTACCATTATATTAAAAAATAATATATTTTTTTTAATTTTATGGTAATATTTTATTATATTGGCTTAATATTTTTTCTTATATTATTCTTAATAATGCTATTTATCTTATATTTGGGGTTATTTTAAATTTTGTGTTGTCTTTTTCACTAATTATAATTAAATATTTGTTTGCCCATACCACTATCGCACGTGTGACCTTCAAGCAATTTTTCTCTTTTGTTGTCATTGAAAATATCCCCTAGTTGAGTACCCAACTTATAATCCTCCCATACCACAGCTCATGTGCATAAGTTACACTATTCTCGAATTTTGGTCCACTGAGAATCACAAAAAATGATACTTTTCGCTCTCTTGATATGTGTTATTAGCTTTTAGCTTATTCATTTGTTTGAGGCCTTCACTTCAATTAAGGTTCAAGATATAATGTTTTAGGCCAATATTTTTCGGGACCCCAAACCTCCTAAAATATGAATTATAGTCTTCATTTTTTGCTTTTGGAAAGCATTTCAGGGCTTCATCTTGTTTTCGCTCTAAATTCCACCCACCTAATTTTGGTAACTTTGGGGTGACTCACACTTATTTTTAGCATTAACTTCTTATGTTCACAATAGTCTTTTATTGTAATCTTGAGACCGACCTTCAACTTCTCGAACCTAGGCAAGTTGTCTTAGGGGCACCATAAAAAATTTGGGCATTTTTTTTGGGCGAAACTAAAAAAAATTGTGAAATATACTAATATAGCCTTGTTTTAAGTTTTCAGATTTTAGTTTCTGACTATGTCTTATTTTTACTTTATGTTTTTTTCATACGTGTTATAGACTTATAGGGAATTCCAAGAGGCCTCGCGTTTGGTTTCTCCTTATACTCCTTGTTTAGAAAATTTACGAAAAAAAGTACACACTACTTTTTTTTTTTTTTTTTTTTTTTTTTTAAGGATTGAAATAGATTTTACTGTAGGTAGTAGTAAGCACGTAAAACCTACTGCATCACTCAACCAAATAATAAATATTAAGTACTACAGTGGTATCAAAATCAAAAGGGAAAAAAGAAGACAAGAACAAGAAGGTGACAAAAAGAAAGGATATAAAGATATTAGTTGGTGTTGGTCCAAATAACTTGAGTTGAAACAACCTAAAAAAAAAGGCTGCAAATGTTGATTTACCCTCTCAAAGATTTACCGATTTTGGTCAGTCTTGGTTGCAACCTCCTGATTCGTGCAACCTAGATTTACTGATCATATAGTTAATACAGTACTTTCACTGTATACTGCATTTGTTTGCTGTTGTTGTTGATGAGAGACTTATCATTGTATCAGACTATATATCATTCTTGTTATTATTTGGTAGAACTAAATAATCAATCTAGTAAATATCTGTAATATATATGCGGTACGCGCAGACTTATAAATTAGGATCAATCCTTGCTATTATGATCCTAATTAATGTGCGATTTAATTTAACTTATGATTTATTTCAAAAACTTTTGATTGCATAGGATTATAAGATTTGGAGAGTGACTATAATCCTAACGACATTGTTTATGTGTAAAATAGCATATATATATATATAAATGATACTCGTGCAATTAATTTGCTTGAAATGTCGATGAGTTATGAGCCATGCATGCATAAGGGCCAATTCAATGTTGATATGACACAATTGTTAGTTAGACATGTCAAATGGGTTACTTTAGTTGATCAAGTTTGATTTGACTCTAATTCATGATTTTGGGTTACGTGTGAGTTTGCATTTGAGTGTTTAGAGCTAAACATTGAGCATTACATTATTTCGAGTTAATTCGTGGAATCATGAAAAGGGAAAAACATGTGTTCATGGTAGCTATCTTTTCCTTAATCATTAACTTGGGTGAAAAAAAAATGATAAAATTTAAGCTTATAGTTTTTGATTTTTGAAAAAAAAAAACCACCTATTTGTAATACAAAAAAATATACTAGTATCAAAAATTCAATCCTCTATTTGATAAGATATTTACTACTTGCACGTCATTATTTTTCCTCTTGGTTGAAATTGATATTTTTTACGTCAGTTAATATGAATAAATGACACACATATAGTACAACATTCTTCGATGATTGGTGGAGGATTTCAACCCCCCAAAAACACAATTCAACCCCCTAGAAAAAAATGTCATATAAATTGCCTATAAATTCCATTACTTAAGAATACAATGCTAAGGCCTAAGAGCCATGTTTAGACATTTGTGATTTTGTGTAATATATAGCTTGTATAACTATAAATGTAATATATATAAAACTAAGGCTTTGTTTAGCAATATTTTTACTATAAGCTAGCGATAATGACATGAACAGGAAATGGTTGTGCCATATATTAGAGAAACATGCATGCTCTAAACCTTCGGCATCCATGCTTCTTCTTCATTTTTGGTGGCCTCAATGCAACCTTAATTGCACCATCAAATACAGTCTTCACATTCTGTGCCAAAAAAAAAAAAAAGTTAATCATTATGATCAAATTATGTTTTTGCAGAGAATTTGTAATCTAATTCAGCTAAGTTCGCTTCATTTTTTCTTTATACATTGATAATTGAATTGTAATAGACAAAAAATTTCTTTAGAGTTGAAATGGATGGAGTATAGATTTTCGTTAAACAATGTACTTATATACTAAATAGTAAGTGGAGTTGAAAACACATTTTGTGAAGTAAATCTTTCACTTCTTTAAATCGCAACATAAAACTATACAAGATATTTAAGGATGGTGTAGATAACTAGAAACCTTAAATCATGATGAACACCCTGCATTCTTTAGTTGACTTAAAATCCTAAATTAAACTGAATTTAATTAAACTAAGCTAAAATCTAATGAAAAAAACATAAAATGCTAATATAAAAGCCGCTAAAATAAGTTGAATTGAACTAAAAACAAACTTTATAAGAACGTTTAATTCATTTACTACGTGTAAGTTCCAATTATTTTCCAGTCATGAAATTGAAAAACGATCCGTTTGATGAACTAACACCACGTCCAAGAATCCCGTAATACATTCTACTTTGGGCCCACGAGCCCACATATTTGGGGCAACAGATTATTAGAGTACAGTGAGCCTTTGAGCGGATACTCAAAATTTCTAAATCGATAATTGGGCCTCACATCATCTTTTAATTCTTTTCAATATCAAAAGGTTAGATTGACCCATTAGTTTTTTGAGGCCCTTGAAATTCTTGTCACTTTTAATTTTTACTTTTCATATATGTCGATGCTCAATTTACATGTTATATATCTTTAATTACTATGTAGCACTGAAATAGATAAAATTTCTAAAATGGAAACCTTTAATAAATGAAAAGGCGTAAATTCTCAAAATATGAAAATTAGAACATATATGAAAATGATTCCAAAAACAATATTCATCGAGGCAAATCAAATAAAATAACATTTGAGTATATTTTTTCTTATATACTGCAAGAATTATGAATATCCTTACGACTAGTGAATAGAGTAGGGCATGATGAAAATTGCCAAGGAGGGATAGATTGTTTTTATTTACTATGTATAGTGGAATTTAAGAATATACACCCTCCGTTTTGTTTTACTTGCTACATTACTACTTTGGGTATGCGGGTCCCACATGATAATTGTTATTTTATCACCATTGTGTACTTTTATTTACCTTTATTCCTACTTACACCACTAAAATTTTCTAATTATCCATTTTTATATTATTTAAATATGTGATCCTACAATAAATATGACATACCTAAAACTTTGATCCGACTTGCTATGTAGCATGTAAAAAAACAACGGATGTAGTAAATGATCACATATATACAGGTACAAAAAATAGCAGAAAAAAGGTTTTAATTAAAGCGGGCTACTCCAAAGCCAACGGGAAGGGAGCTAGTACCTGTTGAGTTTTTGCACTGCATTCAATGTAAGCAACGGCCCCAATCATCTTCCTTAGCTCCTCACCCTGCTCAAAAGTTTTTTTTAACTTGTCAAATGATCCATCTTTTTAATATTCAACATTATTTGATCACTTTAATTCATTTTGTGTGTGTTGTATTTGATATAAAACTCTTTTTATGTTCAATTTAATTTAGAATGTGTTGATCTGTTTCTGTCATTTTCAAATACAACGTATACCGCAATGAGACATCTTTTTTTAAACTTATGTGAAAGAACTAAACTTTCCTAAACCAAAATCACTAAAAATAATACATACAAAACTCAAAAGTTGGTTAATTGACTTAATTGAACGAAAACAAAACGGATATAAATTTAAAATAAGTCCAAAAGAAATAGAGTATTAATGTTTAACCCCTTTAGTCGCAATTATTACAAAATTTTATAAGATACTCATTGTAATAATGGAGGATATTATTGATGTTGCCTCTATCCTTACACCTAATCATCACTATTTGATTAGTTGAGTAACGTCTACTACAAATACAACCACCTCTAAACAAACAAAATCAATAACTTGCCTGTGAAGTAGTTATTGGTGTTGTCCCAGGGTGGTCCTTGATGAATTGCTGGTCATCTCTCAAATCTGATTATGATTGTTCCAACAAAAAGTTTAATTAATTAATTGAATAAATATCTGAAACACTCTTATTATAAAATAAATGATGATTACACATTTACACCTTTACTAATCAATTTGAGATAATAATTAGACGTATATTCCTTTAGGGAAAAAAGGAAAACCCAATATAGTGTCATTTATGCATGTTTATATAGAGAGCCAATATAGATGAAAGGGTATTAGCCCAATGATCCTTGGGTTTGATCCTCACCACAATTTAGGGGAATTCTTTATAATCTCTTTGTGTGTTTTGCGTAATCTGGACATGGAGTACACCGAGGAGTATGGTTTCGATCTAAGCCTCATATCATTACCAATAACAAAAGAAAATTATGTGTACACAATTTGATTTGATAAATTTACCTAATTTGGTACCGATCAGCACAATTGGAACATTTGGAGCATAGTGTTTCAGCTCAGGGATCCACTGTTCACCATTATCCAACATAAAAGCAAAACATAAGATTTTCTACCAATAGTAAGTTGGTTATTGTAATTTTTTAACTATATAGTTCAAGCGTTGTCTAAAAAAGAGCCACGGAAGTTCAAGTGAGTAAATTGGATTGACACAAAGGGAATACATGTGCCTTGATATTTCCAGATAAATGTGTACTATTCTTCCATTTATCTCTTCACAATTTCAAAGTTTTGCGATTGATTCATTACGTTGAAGGAGTGATTTTACTCCGTAGAAGAATCATGCCTCGGAATACATGATTGTAATTATTTTCCTAGTGAATTTTTTCATGCGAGTTTAGTGGATGTGTAGGTGGATACTATAACATATACTTTTAGTTGATCATGTATAAAGTAAAATACGAAATACGACTTTTCTTCCTTCCTCTTGGAAAATTATTACTCGTATATCTTTGAGATTAATGGACTATCATATACCAATCATGACTTTTCCTTTCTCTCGAAAAAATATTAAAATTCTTGACTTATTGAGATAATAAATTGACTATCATTTGTCAATAATACATGTCAAGTAGGAACAAATTTATGTTGTATAAGCAAAAATTCAAATAAAGTTGGTAGATATATTATACCTTCTTGTATATGTTTTCATAGCTAGCCTTACTAATGAGGGAAAAGGCTAAGAGAAAGACATCAGCTCCCCTGTAACTTAAAGGCCTTAATCGGTTATAATCTTCTTGACCTAAAAATACAATAAAACTTCACTCATCAACTGAATTCTAAATATTACATGCGCGCATGTTGTGTGTGTATGTGTTTGTTATTTATGAGTGTATATACAAATGAATTCCAAAACTAGCTATGAAATGATCAATCATGAAATAATTAACCTGCAGTGTCCCAAAGGCCGAGGTTCACCGTGTTACCATCCACCACCACATTCGCGCTAAAGTTGTCAAAAACTGTTGGCACATAATCCTGAAAATTAAAATTAGACTTAGTAAATATATATGTCTTGCCTAAGACTTGCTATACATAAATCTATAATGCAATGCTCGAACCCTAGACATCCCTGTCTTTATTAACATATAGGTACTACGTAAATCAAAACAAATGCGCTTAATGATGGACAAAATTCGAACATACATACCGTAGGAAATGTGTTGCTAGTATACGAAATGAGCATGCATGTTTTACCCACAGCTCCATCTCCAACAGTAACACACTTGATAAACCTAGCAGTACTCATTTTAAAAAAAAAACTTATTGTTTATGTTGAACTTAAATTTCAAGCTACAAACACGTTAATAAGCTTCTTAAGAGTAGAACTTTGTATATATTCCAGTCCATTTCAGAAGAGAATCCTAAGAAAATGTAACACAATAAATTATATAGATTATATTAAATATTATTATTATAACAAAATAAAATATAGTACAAAAAGCAAATTCATAATCATAAAAAGGTTATTGGTGGATGTTCATAACAACTTAAACAACCTCCACTATATATTATAGGTAAAATGCTAATTTTTAACATAAAGTTTATTTTTATTTTTCTAATTGACAATTATAACACCAATGACTTTGCTTTCCTTTAAGTGCAAGGCTAGTAACTAGCCAATAAAAATTAAAGTAGTCATTTTTTTTGGTGGTTAAGTGATTTAAAAGAGAGCAAAAATGATGATAATTGAAATATGGTGGTTGTTTAGTAAAGCAGCATTGTCTACCAATCATAAAATTACTAATTCCTAATCTATCCTTGTACTGTATGAAGGCTAAATATATGTTGCTCTTTTTATTTTTAATTAATGGCTAAAATTTATTGGCTATAAAAGGCACACCCCCTAGTAATATAATGGTAGTGAACTAGTAACTTAGGTTTGTTTATTTTAACTGAAAATAGCTAAACTGAACTGAAATGAACTGATTGGAGCTGAATTAAACTGAATGGAACTGAAAGTTTTTATGAAGGATTAATGAATAGGAAAATAAGAGAAGAATTGAACTGAACGGATTTTAAGCTGAACTAAACAGACCCTTAATGAGTAGTGGATATAACATGTAAGAGGTGCAATATTTTTACTACATGGTTATAAAAGCTACACCCCCTTGTAATAAAAACGATGTTATAAGGGGGTGTACCTTTTGAATTTGCAATATCTACATTTGATAAAAACAATGTTATAAGGGGGTGCACCTGCTTTAATTAGTAGTTTGGGAAGGGGTTGTCCTTTTGAATTTGCAATATCTAACTTTATTGGTAGTATTAATATTTTAGGTGATTTAAATAAATATTGATTCTAAAAGGTAACAATACTACAAAACACTACTAAAAAATATGAGAACAACGAAACAATTCAATTGGAGTTGAGAACAATCTTTATACTTCAACAATTCCATTGAAACAAATACGTTTATATAATAAATTTAGTTTATATTATAACACAATCAAATATTACATATTTTGAGCCCTATTTACTTATGGACAATTTTTCGATGAATGATATGTAGATGGCTTGTTTTTTCCCTCAAAAAAAAAAAAAAAAAAAAAAAAATAAAATTTTAGTTAAAACCCCAAATAAANCTTTATTGGTAGTATTAATATTTTAGGTGATTTAAATAAATATTGATTCTAAAAGGTAACAATACTACAAAACACTACTAAAAAATATGAGAACAACGAAACAATTCAATTGGAGTTGAGAACAATCTTTATACTTCAACAATTCCATTGAAACAAATACGTTTATATAATAAATTTAGTTTATATTATAACACAATCAAATATTACATATTTTGAGCCCTATTTACTTATGGACAATTTTTCGATGAATGATATGTAGATGGCTTGTTTTTTCCCTCAAAAAAAAAAAAAAAAAAAACACATACAATTCTAGTCAAAACCCCAACTATATGTAAAAATTGAATTTTATACAGATTATTAGTCAATCTAATTTTATAAAAACAGTGCGTCGCATGGGTCCTAACATAATACTCTCTTTATTCTTATTAGTCTGATACGTTTTGACTTGCACATATACCAATGTACTTCTTTGACCTTAATTGTGTATATGTAAAAATTATAATAATTGGATATTAATAACGTCTCATTAATACAAATCAAACAAAACCCCATATAACTACATCTTTTATATATTGAAAGTAATTTATAAGATTCTCTTATCTTACAAATAGTCACAAGATTTCAAACGTATTAAATATTTAGGAACGGAGGGATTATTAATTAATAATTATTCGTAATTTGAAATACATATCAAAGGGAGAAAGTTGACCTGACTAGGCCCAACACATAAGTTGATTTATTCCTTTGTTTTTAGCCCAGTCTAATCTATAATTACCCATCTCATAATCACCTCTATTAATCTATTAACATGGGAACAATGCTAATAATCATGTGGAAAAGACTAGAAATTTTTTTCTTTGGAGTCTTCAATTCTCCATCCTTGGTAAAAGTCAAAACACGTGAGGTTACAAAATTTCCAAATCATATTAATTTGTAATTTAGTTTTTGTTATTTTGTTTTTTTTTTTTTTTTTTTTTTTTTTATGGGCTACAATCAAAGCATTTGTTTGATCATTTAAAATAATACGTACAAAGTTGATGAGCTCACTGTTTTTATCAATTGAAAATTCGAACAACTTGTCATCAACACTTTCAACTTGGAAGAATTCAACTGGTAAACGCCTCACTTTTGACTTTCCTCCTACGTACGAACACAAATTGGTTCTCATTCTACCTCTATCTCAATTTATCAAAATTATATCTACTATAGAAATTTAATAATTTTAGCCAAGAGAATCCAATTATAGAGATTAAATTTTTTTTTTTTCATTTTTTGGTTGCAAGAGAGCCACAAGAGCGGAGTGAAAATAGATTTCAGGATTTGCTGAAATCGGAGAAAGCTTTAACCAATTAAGCTATACCTTAATTATAGAGATTAATTAATTGGTCATTTACAATTTCAATTATATATGCATTAGTCTTGTGCAATACAATAAAATTGGTAACTATTCTTAGTATATGTGTGTCTGCAAAATTTTGTAACTTTGTTGTATGATTTTCTTCTTCTATCATTTTTTAACCTCATTGTTTTTCAATGGAAGAATTTTCTTGGTCAGTGCAATTTTTTAGTAACCTAAATCATCTAAGGGTTACAATTGAAAGAATATAATATTTTGAAAAGGTTACATTATTTGTTCAGACTATATACAAGTAAGGTTGTTTTAGATCGAGAGATCTCCACAATTTTGTCTTATTCACATCACTACTGGAAGTTGGTCATAGCTACGAGGTTACATTTTTCATGGAGGAGTTTGCTTTTTCCCTTGTTATCAAGGGTTACATTAAGAGGTCCTTTGGATAAGCTTGAGGAGATGACACCACTTGTCGCAACATAACTGACACATTATTTATTTATTTATTTATTTATTTATTTATTTTCTACGTGCTCTCTTTTTCCTTTTTCTTTTAATTAATCTCCACCACGTATTCCATCCATTTAGATGGTTATTTGATTCCTACTATTTAGGAACCCTAGTTTTCACCTAGGTTGCACGGAGTCGGGAATGGGGTCGAAAATGAATACAGATATGGGGACTGAAAAAGGCTAATCTAAAAAACATTGTTAATGGGTACGACCAATTATAACATGAAGAATCTGAATCGTCCCCAATACGGGGACGAATCTGGTTCAGGGACGGCTACTCATCAGAAGTACTCATGCTACATAGGTTTTCACACTCCACTAAGTGCCTCAATTTTCATCTCAAACGTTCGTTTTCATTGTTTAGATCTAGGGGCTCCTACCGGTTGTTTTAGTTGTCGCTTCATAAGCTCCTCATTGATTTTTTTTTCCCCTTTTCTATTGATATTTAATTCTAGTCTGCATAAATCTCCATCATCTTTCTATTCGGGAGAGTTTTCTTACCCATGTATTGGGTCATGATTCTCTTCCTGTGAGAGTTTAGGGTTGTGTTTTTTTTTACTAGAAGATTCGATTCGTTGATGAAGATTTATATGGGGACACGAGAGATAAAATTCTAGTCTTACAATTAATTCAACTTGATGAAGAGCAATTCATAGAACAGTGGTGTGAAAGTCAATGTCAAAATTTCACCCACAACAATCGTAATTTTGTGAAATTGGCATGTTATTTGATTTGGATTGTTTTGTATTTGTTGCTTTTGATTTCTTTTGTACATGTCGTATGACTTTTATTAATGAATTGATTTATCTACTAAAATAAAATGCAATAGATTTTCTTGGCTAGTACACACATGAATATGACTTTTTAAAATGCTAAATTGAAATGATTACAAAAGAGCTAAATTTAACTGATTACAAAAGAGATATAAGCTTGAATAATAACAAAGATTCATATTTTAATCAATCAATTACTAGTATTTTTTAATTAAATAATTTTAAAGGGGGTTGTTGTAGTCTTGTAGACTAGTCTTCTATTGTGATGGCCGAAGACTAAAAGCTTTTATTAACCACTAACTACCAATCTTTTTATATAAAACGGCAATACATATACATATGTCTTATATATATTTACGTTACAATCCATATACCACAACATATAGCGGCAAAACTCTCAAATCAAAACCAAAACCAAAACCAAAAAATCTCCCAAAAGCTTATCTACATAACACCAGAGAGAAGAAATGTCACAAACAGAACTCCCCTTAAATGAAAATGACTCACAAGACATGGTTCTATACCAAATTCTCAATGAAGCCAATACAATAAACGCAACACACTCGCAACAACAATATTTTCATCATCTTATGCAACAATCTCAAAAGACGATGATAGTAAATAAGAACATTACGAAAAGAAATATTGCAACGACTGCTACTACTGCTACTGCTACCACTGCTAAAAAGCCTACCACTACTAAAAAGTCTAGCGGCATAATTAGTAGTGGTATAGCCAAAAGGCAACACTATAGAGGTGTGAGGAGACGGCCTTGGGGAAAATACGCAGCAGAAATTAGAGACTCATCACGAAATGGTGCACGAGTTTGGCTAGGGACATATGTAACGGCAGAGGAGGCGGCGTTAGCTTATGATAGGGCTGCTTTTAAGATGAGGGGTGCTAAGGCTTTGCTTAATTTTCCTGCCTATATAGGACGACATACTATGGGGGATATTGTTGGGTTGGATAGATGTAATAGAAGTTTGGTTTCTACAAGCTCTAGTAGCTCACAATAAGATCGAGGTTTGTGATTTTGGAATTAAAATTTTAATTTTCCTATTACCTAATCTCTCCATGCCCACAAATGTAGGAACCTTTATCTATTACAATTTTAAGAAATAACATTAATCAATAATATATCTAAATGCATATTTAGAAAATCGTAATAATACTTAGAAACACTTTTTGAGTCGAACACATAGAAAATGATACCGAAGTATTTAATCTGACTATGTGTCTTCTCGTATACAAAAAGATTAAATTGTTGAACAAAAGCCGGCTAAAGTTATTATTATGTTAATAGTGTCAATATCAAAAGTTTATGATCAAATAGCGACATTATTTTACGTGAAATACTTAGTATATGCTATTTAGTAGAACTTATTTTTACAATATCATTTGCATTTCTCCGTATACAAACTAGCCCACGATTATCTTATGTTTAGACATATGTTTGTATTTACATTTGAAGTGTGAGATTGTATAACTCCCTTAATATGGAGTAATGCGTAGTGGTCAGTATATACATAGGGTTACAATCATGGACAATCCTAACTGTATTAAAAAAACCTATCAAATAAAATAATATTTTTGAAATTAAAATAAAATCCTAAACCTATGAGAGAATATTAGGGTAATATTCTCCATCATCAAGAATTTTAATTAATTTAACGCAGTTGGTCAAGTATAAAATTTAAATTGGAAAAATTCATACAAATAATCTCAACTATGGGCGTTCACCTAATAAAAGACCGGACTTTGATTAATCCAAAAATGGACCCAACTTTCATACCCATTTTCCAATTTTGGACCCTCTTATATTTTAACTTGTAAAATCAAGTGAATCTTGCTAATTATCCGGTATTTGCTTAACCAGGACCACCTGAAAACACCACCACAACCATCCCTTCCACCCGAAACCTCCAAATGTTAAAAAAAAAACGGATAATTAATAAGATTTACTTGATTTTATAGGTTAAAATTCAAGGAGGGTCCAAAATTGGAAAATGAGCATGAAAGTTGGGTCCATTTTTGGATTAATCAAAGTTCGGTATTTTATTAGGTGAACGCCCATAATTGGGATTATTTTTATGAATTTTTCCATTTAAATTTTATAAGCTTTCAATCAGTCTGTAATCTTTTTTTTATTACTCCGTATACTTGGTACTTTCTTAGTTGGATTTTATATACTATCACACTAGTTGCTAGTTGCTACTTTTAATTTTTCACTATATTTATTGCGTTCCACCGATAGTTGATCCAAATTTCAACATACGAGTTTTGTGAATGATGTTAATTAGCCTATAGACATCATGTTGAAGTACGTAAAGTCGTTCAATATATCAACCCTTTCAGAGTTTAAACTTATTTGTTATTAAGCAATTCATATGATTGTCAATAAACCATACAAATTTAGTATTTGAATGTCATTGTTATGGGATAATGCTGGAATCGTACAACACCGTATATACCACCATTTTAATAACACTATGTTGTCTACGTAGATATAGAGCATCTAACAAGGTCGTAATTTATTTTTGTACGAAGTAATTTATTGCAAGTTTCTTGGGAGAAAAACATTTTCCATCACAATTGGAAGGAAAACACGTATCCTTACAATTGAAATTCCCTGATTTTTCATCCAATTAAACAATGAAAAATATTTAAAATGTAAAATCATTTTACATGCAACCAAACAATGGAAATTCTTTATGAAAATGAGTTTTCCAATGTAAAAGATTTTTCATGGAAAACTATTTTCATCTGAAAATGTTTTACACCCTACCAAACGGACCCTTAATGTTAGTCATATATAAACAAAATCATATAGCTGTGAAGTTACATAATATCATAACTACTTATATTGGGTGTATCAAACTCCATAAGTTATGTATCTTTAACCATTAGAATCAAGAGTTACTCGCTAGAGAGTGAAAGCACTTATAGTAATTTTACTTTCTGTAATTTAATTAGATAACCTCGTGCATTCATAGGTCATACGAAGAATTCCCGTGAGAAATTAGAAGTTCAATATATAATATGTCAGTCAATTCAACTACCTAAGCTAGTTTATATTCTCTCGGAGTAGCAAGTTGGTGTTGCAACTTGCACCTCATATAGTCATATGATCATAATTTAAACCTCTAACAGAAAGGTATGGGATTTTATATGAAGCCTTTTGATCGCCATATAAAATGTTTAAAATATTTTCCAACATGTATTTTTAATTCTTCTAGTTTTATTGTGTCGCCTTTAATGTTGAAACAATGATATTCGTCATTGTCATATATGTAGAAAGAAGTCAATGAAGGTGACTGTCTAGATGGATAGATCCATTATAATTTTGTGGTTGATGCATGGATAATTGAATATCAAAATATACAAAGATAGCCGTTCGGAACAACTCCATCGAGCTAGTAACTCAATATATATATATATACTCACTCAGTCTTTTTTTAGTTGCTACATTAGAGTTTTTGACACTATTTACATTAACGAAAAATATAGTCATATGAGATTTTGTTTGATTCGTCTCAATGTATATTTTCCGAAAATATAATTATACCAAATTCGAGATATTAATTTTATAAGTTGCGTCTTAAGATATGTAAAAGAGTGAATGATACATTAAAAAAAAAAAAAAAAACAAGACAGATCGAGGGTGGGAGTATTGGATTTTGTTTTTGTGCCTAAAAGGCCACAAAGGAAATTGATGTAGACTTATTTCGACCAAAGTAATCAAGCTATTTGGCATCCATAGCTTAACATGTACTTGCTATAACTACTCTAACACTCACATAATTAGAATACGTATTCACTCAAACTATAAGGCAAATCCACTGATATTTTATAATTTACTAGCTTTTCTATGAAATTATTGTGATGTTTAAAAGAAAAATATATTGCTAATCGTACTAAACTTACCATATGCCATGCATATACGAATAATATGATCAATTTATATTCAATTCATACTAAATAACAATTTACACTCAATTGATTTGTGTACATAACATTAAATTAAAATACCTACCATATACTATATACGGTACCTCCGCAATACAGATCGAAACAAGAAATTACAGTAATAGACTACAACTAAAAACCTCAACTTAAATACTACGTATAACAAATTCAATAGTTTCACCAAAACATTATGTAAAAAAATAAAAATTGATTAATCATATAGTTGAAGAAAGTAAATATTCCAACACATCATTACCAAGATCTTCCAATTCAAGCACATCTTCTTGATTATCACCAAGTAAATCCCCCTTGCTAAATCTTGATTTCTTCAATTTTGGCTGTTCAATCATCCATTCATTAGCAAATTCACCTTGCAATTCCCAACCTCTTACTTCTCTTTTACATGAATAATTATATGTACTATAATCATTATTCTTGGTACCCAAATGCTCATATTGAGTTCTAAGCACATCATTTTGGACCGTCTCAAGGGGGAAATTAAGACAAGCTTTACTACCTCGGATTCTTAAGGCCGCCTTATCATAAGCTAAGGCAGCCTCTTCAGCTGTGCTAAACGTGCCTAGCCAAAGCCGTGCTCCTTTCCTGTTAGAGTCTCTTATTTCTGCCGCGTACTTACCCCAAGGCCTCCTTCTAACACCTCTATAGTGCCTTGGTTGTATAACTTGCTTTGCCTTACCAATGTTACTATTTTGATTTGGAGCAATTTCTAGTTTCTTGTCCTCCAAGTCACATGTTTCACTAGGGTTTTTCGTACTATTGGGGATCAAAATTCCATTAAGAAGCTCTTCCCATGCTTCACCACCCATTGACATCCATCTTCCTAGACTCGGTAACCTTTGTAGCTCATCTAAATAAGGTAACTCGATCCAATCTTGAAATATTTCGGGTTTACGCCATATATGTTGTGGTTTCGATTCACCAATATAATTCGCCCAAATGCTCTCTAGTATAGGTTGTTCTTGTGTTTGTTTTTTTGGCTCTTCTACTTTATCAATGTTCATTTTCAAGAATGGCTAAAAATAACTTCATTAATATGTTGTGTAGGATATATATAAAGAAACATGTTACGTGTGATTTTTGGCCAATATACTTGTTATTCAAAAAGAACAGCTAGCTAAGACATTGCTTCATGCTGCATTTTACTCAATTGAATTTAAACTTAAATTAATTATATATGATTCTTATGTTGTAAACTATTGCCTTTACCAGAAAAAAAGGTTGATTTTTAGTAGTCTTAAGTGTTGTTGAATGCGCTTGTTTTGGAGGCAAATTCTCTGTATTTCTAATCACTTCTTTTTTAATGTTCTTATGCGTTGATTAAGCTAATGTTTGAGACAAATATACTAAGAAGATTATGTAATTAAAGATTATCAAAGTTGACAACTCTGTGTTATGCGGATATTTGGGTATTATAATATTATTGTATTAAGCCAAATAGCCAAATGATTGTGCAAGTTTCCAACTTTGTTCATTGCATATCAGCTAAAAATATTTGTTGTGATGTATGAAATGGAATGTTGTTACTTGCAATTGAAGCAAAACATGCATTGTAGCTAAGCTTTTCCAAATTTCTACAAAATCTTCGTAAACATCTCTTTTTGTAGGGGTAGTATTATGTGATAACCCTGGTTTTACTATACACTAAAAGATACAAAGACTATTTATGGAATTATACATTTTATGCAATAATTGTATCAGAGTATTTGTAAATAAAAACAAAGACGTATATATGTACGTATATTGAAACAAGCGCCTAAAAAAGGCGCCAGTTTCATCGAACAGGCGCTGGTTCCATGGAATTGACGCTTGTTTCACATAATGAGCGGTAAATCGACATGCTACTTGAACTTTTTCCGATCCTCCACCTAGCCGTCCACTTGCACTTTATGGTGTTCAGATGGCCAAAACTAAATTTCGGTGGTGGTGGTTAGAGAGGAGGAGGAGGAGAGAATTATTTTTTTACATAGGGGCAATTGTGGAAATGAATAAAAAATTACTGCAAGTAATGTTTCTGTATGTCTGTTCTCATTGAAAAAAAAAGTATTATAATACGTATTATAATACGTATTATAATTTGTTTAGTCGATGTAAAAAAATTTGGTGGTCATTTTTCAAATGCATGGTCACCTAAAAACTACCTTATTAGTTTAAACATGTGAATTTTTTCATATATGTTACGTTCAAAATTCGATTGAGATCATGCATAACTTTGACAAGTACAACATATGACCTTATCCAAATAAAGCACCATTATAATCATTAGTGGCATTGTTGAAACCTCTTTATTAAATTATCAGAATGAATATAAAACACAATGTAAATGTACAAAATAAAGCAATATAATCATTATAATGGTTACTGGCACATATATCTCTTAGGATGTAATACATATTTTAGTTGAAGATATTGAAAATGTCTAAATTAGAAAAGATGGTATACAGTTATACACGTACACAAATGTCAAAATTCCCTGCTTTATTAGTTTGTTCTTTAAGTTATCTACTTGTCAAGTATATTAATTGCGTACTTTCGAAAAAGAGGATATGATGAGGACTCAATTTGTTGGATCATCTCATTGTTTAATTAGCTCTTCTAGTATTTAATATTCAACCTTCACTTATGTAAGTTTCTGAAATACATAGTTAAAGATATTAATCTGTAATTATTTAATTACATCGTGATAAATTTCTGTTAAAAAAGTGTGTAGATAAAAGCGAAAATAGGGAGTATATATAGGACTGTTATAGTTACGTTATACTCGTATTATCTATCAAATTGTTCCATACTTCCATTTATAATTGTGGATTTAATTAATGAGATTTGCATAATTAATTAACAAAGTATGATATGATATATGTCAGACCAGTTAAAATATGTTTTTAGCTAGTTAAGGTAGCAATCACGTTAGAAGCTCCCTCAAATTTATAAGACAAAGATTACTCAAATTAATTGTGCATTGTGTTAGTCTATTAGACAAGTTACATACATATGATTGTGATTCAACAGTTTCCTTAATCATTCTAGTAGCAATTATTCTATAATGATGAAATTATTATCAGTTTGCATTTAATTATTATTGCGGCATAATATATATATATATATATATATATATTTTTTGGTGTTGGGGAGTCACAAGGGTAGGTGAGAATCGATTCCAGAATCTATAAAACCAGGAGGGGAGCTTTAACCATTTAAGCTACCCCTCCTTCTCTATTGCGGCATCTAATTAATAGCAAGTGAAGGAGATGTTGTCAACTAGTTAACTTATTAGAAGGTGGTACCTAGAACTGAAGAGTCTTAATCAATTTAATCAAATTTTGTGAACCATTTTATGTCCTCTGACTTTTTTGGCTCTTTCTAGACCTAAAAATGTCGGGAATTGAATTTCTTGGATAAGGTTACATTCACATAGCTTAAATTGATAAATCGTTTCTAAATGTTGTATACCATTATGTATATCATTGACCATTGTGAATTCTTTTTAGAAAACAGGAAAAATTAATCGATTTATTTTATCGAAAGGGGAACTGAACAGTAGATCGAAGAGCTTATCATTTCAGCGTCACCTATTTTTAAGAAGTTATCTTTGACAGAAACTCAATTTTAGTTAATTTGTGGGTTGAAATTATATTTAAGTTTATCCTCCCAACATTGCTAATCATTTAAGCCATCTTAAAATTCTAGCTTCAACCATTTAAGCTGGGTAAAATACGTTATACGTTGTCAAACATATACTATAATTATTAATACTCAAGTCATGAAAAGCAAAAAAAAAAAAAAAAAGTGAAGTTACAAATTTGCCTGCATCTATGTACTATCCTATTGAAGTCACTGTATTCTGACATATAACAAGAAGCCAATAGTAATTGATAGACAACATAAATTATTTATGGCTTCAACTATTAGTTTAAATGTTTAGTTGAATTGGTCCTCTAATATGGTATCAAAGCCAATATGATTCAAATGTCACAAGTTTTAATCTCATCTACCCCTCAATTCTAAGTGGTATACTAATTAGCTTCGGGTATGGGAGGGTCCTGATACATCCACATTTCAAGCTCCAATAAACTTATAAACCCTTATGTGAAGAGGCATGATAGATTATATAAAATTATTCTAAGCCTTAAACATCAGTTTAAACTTTTGATTGAGTTGATTCACTAATAATAAAAATGATCAATTGTAAAGTATGAACACCATTATTCGTAATAATTCCATAGTTAGTGCTGGGTTGTTCAATCTTTGTACTGCTTGAGCGTTTTTTCCTTCCATTATTTGTACTAATCTGTTACGAAGTACACCCCATAATTTCAACCTCTAAGTTTTTACTAGCTTAGTATGTTATTTTTTTCACTAATTCAATTCTTTCCCCCCTTCTTTTTTCCTTTTTTCAGAAACCACTAATTCAATTCTTCACATTGTGAAAAATAAATAAAAAATGACATATTACTGGTATATAAATTAAGGAAAAAGAATTTGAAGCAACTCCCTTAGTTAACAAGAATTTGGAATAATTTTGACTAGACTGAACTTATTGATACTTATTGGTAGTTATTGATACTTTTTTTTTGTGTGCTAGGGAGCCATAAGAGTAGGGTGAGAATCGATCCAAGGATCTCATGAGACCGGGAGAGAAACTTTAACCAGTTGAACTACCTCTCACTCTTAGATTAGTACTTACCGATACTTATTGATGTTAGCACTTTTTTGTATTTATTTGAACTTATTAATACTTATTGGTACTTATTCATACTTATATTAACTTATTGATACTTAGTTGAAGACAAGAGGGCTATTGTTTTGTGCAAGGTAACATTATCTTCATCTATTTACATTTGACAATTGATATTTTGTACGCCTACTTGCCGCGTAATTCCATTACACAAGTAATATTATTATAGCCGCTGAAGTATTATCATGAGGATCTTGCTAATAAGTGTCTACTATTCCCTTCGTTCCTTAAAGATCCTACCAGCTATTATTTATATGCTTTTCAATGCATGTTTTATAACGTTTACATATTTAGTTACACATATATAAAAGGAAAAATTCATAAATATAATCCCAACTATGGGCGTTCACCTAATAAAAGACCGAACTTTGATTAATCCAAAAATGGACCCAACTTTCATGCCCATTTTCCAATTTTGGACCTCTTAAATTTTAACTTGTAAAATCAAGTAAATCTTGCTAATTATCCGTTTTTTGCTTAAGCAGGACCACTCGAAACCACCACCACAACCATCCCTTCCACCCGAAACATCCAAATGTTAAGAAAAAACCGGATAATTAACAAGATTTACTTGATTTTACAGGTTAAAATTTAGGAGGGTCCAAAATTGGAAAATGAGCATGAAAGTTGGGTCCATTTTTGGATTATTGAAAGTTCGGTCTTTTATTAGGTGAATGCCCATAGTTGGGATTATATTTATGAATTTTTCCTATATAAAAATTGTAACAATTGAATATTAATAATGTACTTATCAACACGAATCAAATAAGACCCCACATGACTATATTTTTTCTTATATATCAATATTTATTTACAAGAATCTCTTCACTTGTGAATATTTAAAAAAACACAACTGACATGATCTTCAAGGAACGGAGGGAGTACATAATTTAATTAATTAGGGAATAATGATGTAGGCTTGAGACAACTTTCATTACATATCTCAATTCTAAAAAAATAAAATAAAAATGCTCCATAATTGATCAAGTGATGATCCATTAGGGGCCTTAAGGAATTAAGGCATATTTTGTTATAAAAAAAAAATATTTATTTATTAATATAAGTGGGGCGGCCTTAATAGTTGATTAATTACTTGGATTATCTTCCCTTTACTCGTATGGAGTATTAATTTATTGAGGATGTTAGGGATACAATTAAGATCATTAAAAACAAGAAATAATGAGTATAGAAGTTTATAAAATTATAGGGATAAACATGTTTTTACTATCAAAATTTTCAATATTTACAAAAATGTACTACGTACTCCCTCCGTTCCTAAATGTTTGATACATTTAGAATTTTGACACTATTCATAAGATGGACGAATCTTGTAAATTACTTTCAATTTATAAAACTTAATATAGTCATATTAGGTCTTGTTTGACTCATCTCAATGAGTGCGTTATTAATATTCAATTATTATAATTTTTACATATATATAACAAGAGATATTTAAAGTCAAGCAGATGCATTGGCATATATGCAGGTTAAAATGTATCAAACAAAAGGAAACGAAGGGAGTATTTATTTTCAAACGATCATCTTTCAATATACTCCCTGTATGACACAATTAAATTCAAACTAAAAACCTTTTGGCCGTAGAATTGATGATGTTGGTGACAATACATTAACACATGGGTACATGCATATATGATAGATGCAGCTCTTGCTCATCCAACTTCCATCAGCCACCCAAATATATAAAAAGAGACAAAATTAAAGAAATTGTGATAATGCTAGTATGCCACGTATTGTATGATGTTGCCTCCACGTATGCAACTAGCCATTAATAACGTAAAGTAACAATTAATTATTAGATTTTTCAAAGGTCTCACATAATAATGTAAAGGCCCTCAAAGTAGGTGTATGTCAGTACGTGTATGTAAGTATGTAACTATGTTGCAACTAAATTAATTGCAACGCCCATTGTTCACATACATAATACATGGAGCCTTAGAGCATTATCGATCATGTTGTTGACTTGTGACATATGAATTGTTGACTTGTCGAACTCGAAAAATGATTTTGGCATTTTATTTAGAGTAGATAAGCATAGAAAAATTTGCTTTTACTATAGAGATCGCAACAGACACTAAATTATTTCGTTAAAATATATAGAACAATTTAGTACCTAAATATTACCTAAATGAGATAAAAATTGGTTATTCGGAACTTGATTATATATCCACATAACATATGTAACACAAAATGTTATATTTGTTATAAGTGATTGCCTTGGTTTAAAAAATTAAATGTAGTGGATGCTGTTATAAAGGGGGAATTACTAGCGTCTCACTGTGAGATGCTAGTAACTCATCTCACAGGGGTAATTTCGACATTTCCCCATTCAATACATATACAACAGGGGTTGTTCACAATCAAAATACAACCCCACAATTTTTAGTTATTTGCAAGAATGCCACTGTGAGATGTGAGACTGCCATCTCACAGTGAGATATGAGGAATGCCCCGTTATAAAGACTTTTCCATGATGGAAGGAAATTGGAGTAGTGTGTAGAGATAATTATGGTGACTGGATTTTGGGGTTCAAACTACTTTTGGAATGGCTCAAGTTGGCTGAGCAATATCAATGGGAGAAGGTGGTGATAAATTGTTCTGTTTGATTATGATCGATTGAGTCATATGATTTTTGGTTGGGTAATTTCATTAATTATTAATTATATCGATTTTTGGTTGGGAGTAGTCTATATATCTAATTTGTATATCATTAATTATATCCAATCATTAAGAATCGTTTTAATTGAGCTACTAAATTCAGGTTTAGTTGCAGTCATAGTCATATGATTTTTGGTTGGGTAACTTCAGCGAGGTTTTCAAGTTCTTTTCAAATACTTTTTTCTCTTTACTTCATGTGAAATGTAGACCAATTATCCAATATAAATGCAACCTTAAATAATTAATTATGACAATTACGATTTAACAATTTACAATAAAATTTCACAAGATACATTAAGTTTCAAAAAAGGGGAAAAAAACCATCAATTAATTAGATTCATATATAATTATAGTATGTTTTGATACTTACCAACCAAATGTTTCTTTTGTGGCCATTCAAAAGACAATAATAAAATTTTTGTCTATAAAACACGTTAGAATTGTCCATCTATCATCGTGAAATTATTTGTGGATCGGAGATACTTAGAAACATTATATTACTTTTAGGAAAATAAACTTTAGTAAATATTTTTTTTCATCATATAATCGTTCCTTAAAATGATTGAACTTATGAGTAATAATTAATAAAAATTATTTTAAAAATAGGAAAAAACTCTATAGCATTTTAAAATCATGTATATTGATTAGACAACAAATTAATATTATCAAGTAAACTCCATCATTAATGCTACGCAATATTATGCATTTGACCTATAAAAATTTTAGTAGTCGTGGCTACCAAAAAAACTTTCAGTACCAAGCAATTTTGTATCATACCAATAATCTTTATATTGTTCTAATTCGACGGTAAAGCTAGTCTAATTTTACATATTAGGCTTTTTAATTAGAAGTTAAGGAGAATATGAGAATCCCAATTGCTATTGGTCCCTAAATAATGAATTTAATTGATCAAGCGATTTTAAAATGGTGAGATACGATACACATTATCATCAAACTAAACAAATTGTGGAAATTAATTTTCTAACATGTTGATCGATAGTCTACGAGTACATTCTCTTCATGTTAGAAAAAGGCATAGAAACATAGATGAACTCCAACAGTTAGATACAGTACAACATACACACAAATATAATTTCTAATCATGTCCAATATATTTTTTGGTATAATTTCAATCATTTAGGTCGATAAATTTAATGAGCACATTTTAAAAATAATAATAAAAATAAAACCTAAGAATACAAGGCCATATATATATATATATGTACATGCCCAACATTTGAATAAGGCACCCATACCTATAGGTATAACACCCTTACAATTGCATGCCTTTTTCACTCAAACATGTCTTTAAAAAAGCCATATTATTGGTGTCCTAGTTTCTTGTTGTCTTTACTATTTTTGGTCACTTCAACCCTAGTAAATGGCCAAAATCTAACAAAACAAAAGTCACTTAATAACTCCAATCACATTACATCCATTTTCATATTTGGAGATTCAACCGTTGATCCAGGCAATAACGACTACATAAACACATTATTTCATAGTAATTTTCCCCCTTATGGCGTTGACTTTCCACATCAAACATCCACCGGAAGATTTACAAATGGAAGGCTACCCACTGACTTTATAGGTAATGTAACACTAATCACTTAGTTATTGTTTACCATTCATAAAAAGTTATACCACAAAAACTATAAAATTTATGTTAGATGACATCCATCAATCTTTAATTACCAGTATCATCCTCTGGTTACATATGTCTCCCTCTTTTCTTAAATGTTTGATACATTTAAAATCTGATACTATTCATACGATGAGAGAATCTTGTAAATTTTCTTTCAATATATAAAACATAATATATTCGTACGGTGTCTTGTTTCATTCATCTCAATGAGTACGTTACTAATTATATAATTTTTACCTATACACAATAAAAGATATTTAAGGTCAAACAACTGTATTGACGTATATGCAAGTCAAAACATATCAAACAAATAGGAATGGAGGGAGTAGTATTTATTTTACTTGTACTTAATATGTCTTAGAGAGTGATACGATTTATTTTTACGCTTGTACAAATTAAACAATTGTATCATGAATTTGATCATTTAATTGTATGGTTTATTAATATGTGATGCAGCTTCATACGTAGGATTGAAAGATGTAATCCCAGCTTATTTAGACCCAAATCTTAGCATGGAAGATCTTGTTACAGGAGTTAGCTTTGCTTCAGCTGGTTCAGGATACGATCCTGTTACGGTAGAAAGAAACGTAAGTAAATTACTTTTTTGTCCCTCATTCTATAATATGCTCAATTGTTCACAATTTGTCACACTATATGTTAGAGCACCAACTCAACCAAAAGCTTGAGCTGATGGTTGAGGTACAGGAATAGTTTATATACTCTATCACTATACAATATACTGATATACGCATATATCATAATAGAGTTTTATTGTTAGAAACAAGCTTCTCAATTCTGAAATTCTCATGCTTTCAAACCATGATATCTTAATGAAAGTTAATTGATGCATGTACAAATTAAAGTCTATTCACTAAACCATGAATGTGGAAACTTCAAACTTTGGAAGGTAGGATACTATATTCTCATGCTCTTTTATTTTAATATGCTTGAATTGTTTAATGAGGTTACTTTAATTAGATAACTAATTAAAGAAAGAATGGCATGCTTGCAAATACTTTGTAGCTTGTATAAGCTCTTTTTTATTAGGCAATTAGTGTAATGTCATTAATTAACAAATAGTGCTCCATAATAAATGGCTATTGGCTACCATGTAGTTTATTATGTCTACATCTATCATATATCAGAAGAGTTAATGTATACTACTCATATATGCCTACTCTTTTGTGGTCCGATTGGCTCATCTCAATTATGAACATGTCTAACCAAGCCTAAGAGACTATCACACAGTCACACACATACAGTCATTCTACGAAAAACCTACATAGGAAAGTGTATGATAGTAATTTGTTATAGATAAAAGGAGTAGAAATGCGAATACGAATACTTATAATGATGGTAACAGTCAGTCCATCATGAATAATGGTTATTACAAGATCATTATTTATGGGCGACGGCCAAGCTCCAAGCCTCCAACTAGCATTGGATTTAGTGGCCCAAATTTCATAAGCCCAACTTATTATTGTCTCGAAAGTTCTAGAAAATTCTAGTAAGTCGAGATATTGATGGAGAATTGTGGAACAATCTAGAATAAAAGAATGCTCATGAAGATTATATCCTAGATTATTGTGGACTATTATTTGTGTAAGATTTCCACACACTTCTACCACCGCCATAGCATATCTATATATTTGAGGAGTTGGGCACTTCCTTGAAGGAGACATAAGAAAGCCGCACACAATAAGGAAGCCAAAAAACACATAAGCCTTTCACCCTTCTTAATTATATATAATTCTTCATCTAATATTTTATTTTACAAATCCACTATATTCCTATTGTAATACTCCCTAGTGAGTAATAATAGAAAGAGAGTCTCATTATAATATAAACATCCTTAAAAGGTAATTGTACTCTCCTAATTCTAATATAGTGGAAAAAAAAGATCGTCGTTAGTAGATTGTTTTTACATAAAATTGTGTGTTCTACATATTACATATCTTGCCTATTATCATCCCTTATTATATGCTTCTCAATCAACACATCTTCACTTCCACACCGCACTCTCAACTCCTAAAAAGCATGGCAAGCTAGTTCAAAATTAGCAAATATAAGCACACAACATTATATGTAAAGCTATCCAAAGTTACAAGCACAAAATTCTCATGTATAAAACTTAGCAACGACGAGGCAGAATATATCATACATACTTGTCCATATCTAGCTAATTAAAAAGGTACGTAAATGTCCCATCTATTTGTGCAATATCAGAAAAATCATTAATTCCCCCTACAATTCAACCTCCCTTATAAAAGCATGCACTTATTATTGGAGGCATGGTCGTTGCATTGTACGTAAACCACAATAATAATAATAACAATGCAAGGATAGATCAATTATTGGGATATGTAAGTGTATCAACTAAAAAAAAAAAAAAACTTACAATAGCTAATTTAATTTGATGTTCGATTTATGTGTCGTGTTAAAAACGTTGTCTTAAAGAAAAATTATGCCCTAATGACTAGGGTGCTAGCTATCAAAATTGACCAGGTTAGTTATATATATAGTATATACATGCCTTAAAGAAGAAAAAGGTTGACCCTAATAACTAGCTTAGGGTGCAATAAATATTTATTTTGAATCCCAAATTAATTGATTAATTAATTAGGAAATGCATGATTTATTAAAATTAGTTTAATAGAATTTGTTTGTGATTGCAGAATGTGATTGGTTTGGAATCCCAACTAGAATACTTTGATGAATACATGCAAAGGCTTGAACAACTTGTTGGGAAGAAGAGAACGGAGTACATCATTAAGCATGCTGTTTTTGTAATTAGTTGTGGTTCAAATGATATTATATATACGTATGGAACAGATTATTTTCCTCTCGACCCTGGAAATGTCGCATCTTACCTTCAGCTTATGCTAAGCCGAAGCAAATGGTTCGTAGAGGTAAATCGCTGCAATATACTTGCTATATTTGCCTTTTCGAGTCAATGATCGCTAATATAATATGATAGTAAGTTTGAAAATTCTTAAATTTTTGGATTGGTATCAAACATATTATGTACACATACATATCGCGGTCACATTGTTAAAAATTAATGAAATTTAATTTGATCTGCAAGAGGCAATTGAAGAGGCAGTGGTACGGGTCTCATGTATGTGTCGTCTATCTGAAAATACAAATGATCGAGTGGTGTTGCAACAAAACAACGTTATTGTAACATTGGTGCATTTTAACCTAACCCATTTTAATCTAATCTGTGGCTAGCTAATGACCCACCAGCATATTGTAAGATCATCATATGACATGAGACATGATGATCTAATGCAATATTCATCTGGGGGCACATGTTGTAGATCATTAAAATCTATGAGATTTTCGAAATGTAATTATTTCGAAAAATGATTATTGAATAACAATTTGATACACTACTTATTACGTTCGTGTAGGGTTTGAAAGTTAGAGGGGCAATAAGAATCGGGGTAGTGGGTCTACCACCGGTGGGTTGCCTACCGATAATGATGACCATTCATCCATCCTTATATCGACCACGTAGCTGTATTGAATCTCTATCATCCATGGCTATTGATTTCAACAAGATGCTAACACATGAACTTGATATCATGCAAGCCTCCCAACCAAATTCCATCATCATTTATGCGGACATATATGGACCTATACAAGACCAATACAACAACCCTTTTAAATATGGTATGTGGTTGTCTTCAATTCTTTCTTGTCTTTGTCATTTAATTTGCCTACCCCTTGGCCGGGCGACCAAGGCTAGGACGCTCTACTATACTATCTAGTAGCAGGAGTCCGCCAATTGATATACTATACGCCCACCAGCATATTTCATAATATACCTTTCCTAATATTCATTTTGTTAGATGTAATATTTTAATCATAAAATAACAGGAGCAATTACTTATTGTATCCTCACCAAGTCAACAACGATGCTCCTTCCCTATTACTTCACGAACTATCATCTGCAGGAGTGTTTTGTTTTTTCTTTTTTGAAAGGATCATTACATAAGTTGAACCCTTAATCTTAGAAGTTGAATTTTTAGCTTCACCTCTCTATTTTACGTTCTCCCTAGGAAGCTGCAACATAAAAATTCTTTAACTATTTTGATTTTAAAATAACAATATTACACAATTAAGTGGAGTATAGAGGAGTTACAAAATAAAATAACAAGAGGAATTGCTAGCTTAGTCATCCCCTCCAATGTTGAGGTTGACAACTTCTCTAATACTTGATGCAAATTCTTTTGCAATGTAGTTTCTATTTCAAAAAATTTATACGAGAAGTTTTAGTTATTACTTTGGAAGAATTGATGTATATTTAAATAATAATATTAGTCATATATATTGCATGAATTTCGACTATAAAGTATTTCATAACAAAACTTTAATAATAAGGAATAAATTTATTACTTCAAAATATTACCTTACTGAAAAACGAACATTACACTATAAAAAAAAATGAATATTACGTAATAAAAAATGAATGTTATGGAAAGTATTTGAGGGTCTCGTGGGAGTACATAATTATTTGCCAAAAGTCCACCGAGTGACGGAGCCACATATATCTTAATAGGGGCCACATAAGCCCACTTGGATGCAAAAATTAAAACTTATATGTTGTATTTTAAGCCCCAAATATATTTTTGGCTGGCTCATCTTAATTATTGAATAAATGATTGAAATTATTTAGGAGCCATTTGTGTAGAGAAAGGGAAAGGGATTGACTTAAGGAATGAGAATGAAGGAAAATGGAAGAGTTAAGTATACACTTAGTCCCTAAACTTTTACAAATTAAATGTCACACTTTGAGTACTCTAGTTGCAAATGTTGCAACTTGGCTACTCAAAGTAACTTCTATTAACCATTACGTTAAGGTACTAAACTTTTGTAAATTTATAGCATTAATTGCACAAATTTTTTAAAATGAAGCTTCAATTAATATATCACAACTGATTTTCAAAGAGCAAAAAAATCAAAACAGCTTAGTAATTGTTTCGAACTGTAGAAATATAGCAATATAGCCTACTTAGGATGGTAACATAAGTTTATAGCAAAGATGAATGGAGTATATATTATTACCAAACCAAAAAAAAAAAAAAAGAATAAAAGAATAAAAGACTTGTTTAATTTTCATTTTTGAATTGAAGTTGCATATGCTCCCCGCCACCTTTCTAGTGAAGAGTTCTCGTACTAATTGCAAATTAGATCATCAGTCAGTAAGTATTACTTGAATTAACTAAGTATCTGTTTGTTGGAAGTTTTATTCATCAAGGTGAACTTTGAACTTATATTAACTTATTCATTAAGTCTAAATAATAGGGAGTAGTATTATCAATAATAATAATATTAATATTAATATTAATATTCTTAATAATAATTTTGTTTCGTAAGAAAATAAAAATAATAACAAAAAAAATAATACCTTGTTTTGTCTTTTTAATTTGTTGAAACCTTCTAGCCCTTGCAAGATTGTCTTGGAGTCCATGAGCAGTGATTGTTTGTGACCCGGCCACTTGCATATTGTGACCATTTATAATTGATACAGATAGAATATTTATTAAATTTTCTAGGTCTATGATATTATAATATTCTATCTCTATCAATAACCTTAGCTAAATGAATACATGTGGTAGCAAGTTTATAGCTAATAAAGGAAGAGGGAATGTTAAAGAATTAACAATTTAAATGTATATACTATATACTTAATGGTGTTTGTTTTTAGCTAGGGCCCAAGTTGTAACTTTTACAACTATGGTACTCAAAGTGCAACTTTTGTGAAAGTTAAAGACCTATGTTTATACTAACTTGAAAATGGAATGATAATATGTTAGACGTAAGTAGTTGTTTGTTTTGAAATAGAATAGAAATGGAGGCTATTTCAAAACCACCACACAAACCATCCAACCATCCACCGCTCCTC
Source organism: Suaeda aralocaspica (assembly GCA_016808085.1). NCBI lineage: Eukaryota > Viridiplantae > Streptophyta > Magnoliopsida > Caryophyllales > Amaranthaceae > Suaeda > Suaeda aralocaspica. The sequence goes on from PYUH01000101.1 coordinate 1,209,857, forward strand.
CCCCACCCTCGCCGGCGTCACCAACCCCCCACCTCCCCTAAAACCCTAACCACTCTCGAAATACCTTAATCACAACGAAACTAATTAAAACACCATACATCTACTCGTCATCCTTTGCCTCATTTGGCCGACCCTCGTGGTTAATTTGGAGGTGGGTTCAACAATTTACGGCTTGTTTAGGGATTTGGTGGTTTCAAGGGGAAGCAAGGTGACGGTTGGGGTTGGAGGAAGGGTAGCGTAGGAGGAGTGGTGGTCTCAGGTGGGGTTCATTGTTTCGCGTGGTGTGATGTTGTTTAGGGTGGGGATGTGTTTGTTTCTGGTGGGTGGGGGGAGGAGAGCGGCGGTGAGTGCATGGAGGAGGGGCAACTAGGTGATGGATTGTTGGAGATTAGGGTTAGGGTGGTAGATTGTTGGTGGTTAGGGTTATAGTGTGGTGGTGGTGTGGTAGTAGGGAAAGGGAATGCAAAAGATAGGGGGTGGAGGGAAAAATAAAGTGTTAGAGTGAGGGAATAGGAAGAGGGAATTGAAATGGGAAAGTGTCTAACAAAAATCATAAAAGGAAATGGAGGCAGATGATTCCCATTCCCTTTGTTGAATACCTCTAACCAAATGGTCCCTTGCAAAACATGTGATTTTTATCTCCTAAGTTTTTTGCTTGACTTATAATTTGTGATGTAGGTTTTGAGGAAGTTGATAAAGGTTGTTGTGGAACTGGCCTATTTGAAGGAGCACTTGCATGTAATTCATTGTCACCAATATGCAATGATCGAAGCAAATACATATTTTGGGATTCTATCCATCCAACTGAAAAATCATATTACTATATGATTGAAGCTCTTCGTCCAACTATTGATTCTATTCTTCGTCGATTGAATTGAATATCCTACCTCCGTTTCCAATTAATTGCAACACTTAAACATTTTATCTGAGAGATAAAATGTTCAAGTGTTGCAATTAATTGGAAACGAAGGTACTAATTGCATTGAGTTGAATAAGAGATTGAAAATTGAGACTTAAAAATCTTGTTAATCTTGAATAAGAAAAAAGTTGACAACAAATCAAGATTCCAGACTATACGGAATGGTCAAATTTATGTTCTTGGATTTTTAGTTCTTTCAATGAATATATTTATTTAACTTTGCTAGGCATGTTTTTGTTGTTTAGACTTATAGTTCATCAATTGCACACTACTCCTACCTCATGCACCAACGATGATTAAGCTTATGCGATCCTAACAAATGATTAAGTTTACGTTATTATAAGTAGTAGGTAAAAAAGATACAATTTATCTCTTGGAGAGTGAAATCATGAATAGTATGTAAAATAGATAATTGCCACGTCGTGGTGGACCACTGTCCTAAAAGACAATTCTGCGCTACCTCGGTGTAGTAATAAAAAAATCCGCGGTCTGCCTGTAGGATTAGCACTCACAAACTCCAACTGAAACTCAGACTATTGCCAAAAAACCAGAATGATAAAGGATCATGGAATTGTGGATTATTGTATAGGATGAAGGAGAAAGGCCATACAATGGTCAACATTATGGGATTCCACAAATATTATAACTGTTAGACATCAAAGGGTATAAAATTTGTGACTGTTAGTCATTAAGGGGTATGAATATTACAATATTCTCATAAAGCTTAGGAATGCTTTGATAGTTTTATCAACTTGAGTGTCTCTTTTACTTTCTCTCATCTTTCTTTGTATTTCACTCAAGAACCTCCAACATATGTAATCGTAGTTGATCAGTTGTACAATACATAATACATGCAACGTAATTAACTAGACCATGAGGCCCTCTTAATTCTTTTGAACTTTTTTTTTCTATTATATTCAATTTATATTTACTTCATTTCAGTTTACATCAATAATTTTTTAGTATACGTTTTATAGTCATCCTATCTTAGTTCAGTTCAGATCAAATAAATTTAAAAATAGTTGTTAAGAGCTCACACCTGTAATAAGTCACAACTTAATCATCTCTCATAAGAATAAATTAAAACGTACAAATGGCATCTAAGACTTTTCAACCATTTGGCTTTCCGCCCTATAATTTTGACGAATGCCAAAGATAATGCACAACTACTATTGTAACTAACATGAAAAACTTGCTTTAATTTGGAAAGAATTGCAATACTTTTTTCAGTTAGTTTAGAAATTAATCTCTTTCGTTAGTTTTCCCAGATAGTAGTTGAGACTTTTACAATTGTGACTCTAATTTTCCAAAACATAGTGATCTGCTTATGTTGTTTATCATTGTACAAAGGATTATATTAACACTATATTATAATATAAAGTAAACAAATTAACATGCCGTAAATAGAATATTATAAACACAAACCTTAAGAAAAACAAATTTCTTAGGACACACTTATATAGTCTTCCCACATTTCAGCCATGTTTTTTGGCACGAAAAATCCAATGAAAACTTATTTAACCTTACCCCCAAATTCACTACTATTGCTACTTATTTTTTATACTTTGAGTGTCACATTACCGCGTGTTACAGCCATGTCTACTATCGAACCTAAGGTCCCAAACAAATCGATCCAAGCAATTTTCGTGTTTGGTGACTCAACTTCCGATCCCGGAAACAATAACTACGTAAGAGCCGCATTCAAGAGTAATTTTGCACCTTATGGTAGAGATTTTCCTAACCATGTGGCAACCGGGCGGTTTTGTAATGGAAAACTAGCTACCGATTTTATTGGTATGTACAATGTACGTTATGTTACGTGACTTGATGTTGTTTAATAAATTACTCCCCTCACCAAAAAAAAGAAAAAAAGGTGTTTATTTATAAAATATTGATTTTGTAAAAAAAAAAAAAATTGTGTGAATAATTTAATTTTATTATTGGTTGCAGCAAAATATGCAGGAATTAAAGAATTGGTGCCACCTTATTTGAATTCATCACTTAGTGTAGAGGAGTTGATGACTGGAGTTAGTTTTGCATCTGCTGGATCTGGATATGATCCACTTACACCAACTTTAAGTGTAATTGAATTACTTAATTTTGATTCACTGGTTAATTTCCTGCATTTTTATTAAAAATTAATTTTGAACATGCAATTAAACCGTAATATTGTTTTGGTTGTTCCATTTTGGTCCGAAATTTCAACTTTTTGTTCCATTAGGATTTTTCTGCATAGTAATCCTGAGGCATTACGTATTTGACGTACTAATTACCATATGGGACTTATAATTTAAATCGGTATCATGTAGAAGTATTAATTTAGAGAGGTATAACGTAGATAATTTATTTCATAGCTAGAGGTACCAATGTACAATTGTACGTACCATCAAGCAGAGTAATTATAATCAAATTTGCATTAATTGAGTGCATTGCGAATTAGAAATTATTGTTCGGAGTACTAATTTAGCTAGGCTTGGTAAAATGTGTAAGAAGGTTAACTAATGCATGTTTTGAGAAACAAACGAGAATTTAACGTTGATTATCAGTCTATGTTAAGTCAAAGTTGCTCAACAAATGATGATATCCTTCCTTTGTTCAACTGAAAATGGAAAATTTCTCTCATTATATTTTGTAAATTAGGTGATGTACTTAATATCTGTCATTTAAAATTATACTGATTGGAGTAATAATAAGACTCTATATATGGCTTTAAACGTTAAGGTACTATAGATATATACAGTAGTAAACATTTCACCATGTTTTTTCACCTCCATTTTCTTAAAGAATCATTTATGTGTTTCATTGTTGAGATGATCAAAACTCGGGTTCAGGATGGGTCCAAAACAATACCCATATAATTGAGCCGAAATTTTGTGTAGGGAGAAAAAAGTGTGAACCAAACTCAGCTTCGATGCCTAGACTAGTTCTTACTTATTAGGTCAATTGGTCGGGCTTATTACCTTGACCAATGATCATCTCTACTTTTTTCGGAAAAACAAAAAAATACTAGCTTATGGTCGTTAACATATGCATGAAAGATCATCATTTTAATTTTGTCGAAAGTCGTTAAGATGTTTTGGTGTATGTTTGTTTCCATATATAGGGAGTAATATCAATCTCAAGACAAGTGGAGTACTTCAAGGAGTATAGATCAAAAATAGAGGCTAAAATTGGAAAAGAAAGGACTAATAAGCTAATTAACGATTCAGTTTTTATTGTTAGTGCTGGAACAAATGACTTTGTGGTAAACTACTTCACCGTACCATTTCGAAGAAGAACGTATAATATTTCTCAATATCAACAATTCTTGTTGGATAACGTTCACCAATTCATCAAGGTTAGTCCTTTATTGCCTCTTTTACTAATCACACCCAAATTTAAAAAGAAAAATTGTCTCTTTCGACAAATAAGTGAAATCTGTTTCCTTTTAGTTACAACGCCTTTGCTTTTCATATTTTAGCAACGTAAATAACAAAGTCTTGCAATTACTATGAGAAAAGAAAGCATATATACCTAGCGAAAATTTCATGCATGTTAGGTTTAGTTTTAATGGAAATTATAACACATAAGATTTAGGAGGTCAAGTTAGCAAAATCTATCGTATATTCAATGTTCATGTACACTCTTACAAAAACCGTCTATAATTAAGGCTCGTATATTTTAGAGTACAACGTACATAAAATTATTTTTTAGAAACTTCGTTTAACACACAATATATTCTAAATGTATACACCTTAATTTTTGTCTTAAAACATTTACTAATAATGAGTTTATTACATCTAAACATATTGACGATCATTTTTTTCCCCTAAATTAGAGCTTATTGGAGCAAGGAGCTAGAAAAATTGCCGTTGCCGGAGTACCACCAATGGGGTGTTTGCCAATAGTAATCAGCATGAAATCAAACAACACCATCACACAACGTGGTTGCGTTGAATCTCTATCATCCATTGCAAGAGATTATAATCAACTTCTTCAAGTCAACCTCAATTCAATGCAGCTTAGCTTACAAGATCATCCCACAAAACTTGTTTACATTGATGTTTATTCACCATTGGCTGATATTGTCCATTCTTCTTCCAAGTCTAACTACAGTAAGTTATTTAGCTTGATTATTTCTTACAAATTCAAGAAACATATTCGACATTAGTTTTATTGTGCACCGGGCCTCACAACATGTTCAAAATGATCAGCAAATGTAGTACGGAGTAACATATACGAAGTATTAAAATAGGTAAAAATACTAGCTACTACGTATATTAATGAACACCAACCTATAGTACATTGTAAAAATCACTTTGTAAATATACACACAGATTATGCACCTAGTGTATACAAAAAATAAAATAAATACGGAGTATTTCATTTTCACTAAATTTATACGGAGTATAATAGTAAATATTGATGGTAGTTGTTCACTTGTTCCTATTGTCTACCTAAAATAGTACGGAGTAAAATATTAAAGGGGGCACAGGTATGGTATGCAATATAAATTAAATGAGAAAAATAGACTAATTAATGTTGAAATTGTTATAAAAGCTTCCTGTACGATAGTTGGTGCCTTAGGTTGGTGGTGAGAAAATTAGACCATTTTGCCTCAGTTGATTACGACCTAGAATTTCATACCAACAAACTTCGTATATTGGCAATATTGCATTTATTTTACATTATACTCCTTCCGTTCTTAATTGTTTGATATACTTTGACTTGTACATATACAAAGGCACTTGTTTGACTTTAAATATCTTTTGTTGTGTATATGTAAAAATTATAGTAATTGAATATTAATATTGTACTCATTAAAACGAATCAAATAATTAAGACTCCATATGACTATATTATGTTTTATATATTAAAAGTAATGTAAAAAATACTCTCATCTTATAAATAGTGTAAGATTCTAAACGTATTAAACATTTAGGAGCGGAGGGAGTATACCATGGTGGCCCTTTATTGATTTTATTTGATTCAATTTGTTACAGACCTTACGTAGGGGGACTATATGTGTTGTATACTTGTATATAGAAGTGTAAAATCTGTTATTTTCCTAAGAAAATATTTATTTCAATAATATTTGCCGATTCAAATACTACTTCCGTTTCCTATTAGTTGCAACTTTTAAGTATTATTTGTAAGATATAAAAAATTAAAGTGTTGCAACTAATAAGAAACGGAGGCTAGGTAATATATCGATTTTCTTTGGATCTGCAAATACTCTTGGAACAACATTTTTGATCAATTCAATGTAAGCGGCCGTTGAATACTCGCGTAAGTATCCTTTATTGGAAAACCAATACTCAAATATGATCCGAACTAATTTCAACTCGTGAATATATATATATATATATAAACTATGAGTAGTAGTTATTGAAAATCTAACATAAAATTATAATTGATGTAGGTTTTGAGCAAATAAGCAGTGGATGTTGTGGTACAGGTTACCTAGAAACAGCATTTTTGTGTAATCCAGCATCCTATGTTTGCTCTGATGCATCTAAGTATGTATTTTGGGATTCCATTCATCCAACTGAAAGGACTTATTATCTCATTTTCAAGGCTCTTCGTCCAATCATTGACTTTATCATTAAAGATTGACTATTGACATTTGATTGTAAGTATATTATGAGTATCATGCTTTTTTTTTTTTTTTTTTTTTATGTTTTCCTCATTTTAAATGTAACTAGTAATTAGATGCATTTATGAATTTTATTAATTTTTCGGCTATTAGTTGATGAGTTATGACTCAATTTAGTTTGTGGGTTTTAAGTGCTTAACTATTACGGAGTAATTTGATACACAAAGAGATTGTTACATACCATAAAGTGATAGGTCATTAATCAAAAATCATAAGTTTGTTTAAGACAACCAAAAGTTTATATCAAGCAATTTAAAGTTTGTATCTAGAATTTTAGATGTATAATTTAATGCCTGTATCTAATAACCAATTATCAAATCCTCTAAAATCATAAGTTATGATCACGTGATTTTATTGACATGTGATAGAGTATAAAATCAATTCCTGAGCCTCAACCATCAGCTTAAACTTTTGGTTGAAATGATCCTCTAATAACATGTACACTACATTGTCACTTGAAAATCCAATCGTATAGCTATCTTTACTACTTTAAGAACTAATGTGGTAGTTTCTTTCAAAGCATTCTCTAATAGTAGTATTAACAAGTGCTACTTCTCAGTCTATATAAGATTCGACATATTTTCATTTTGTTCAATTTAGACTCTTTTGGTTCAAAAGGACATTATCTTATCTAATTCTATACGGTGATTGAATAACATAAGATTGGACAACGAATTGAAGCTCATACGATACTCAATATTCAAAATAGTACAAATCAAAGCCCTAGAGTACTTGATCTAGGTTTAGTTCACCTGAAATAATGATAGAATAATCACGTACATGATATAAATTAACCTTAATTATTAACATTATCATATGAAAAAACTAGATGGGATAGAGGTGACAAGCTGATTAGAAACGATTTTGTACATCATTTGAGTGCAATGAACAGCATCCCAGAAAATATATTTATTTGGATCCTTGCATACACTTAAACCTTTGCATGCATCAGCTAATTCATATGTTCCAGTACCAACACATCCTTTTGATGTCTCAGTAAAACCTGTAGTCCAATGCATTATTGTTAAACATACAATCATAATTTAAGATGTTGCCTCATTCTCTTGTGGGTATAATTACATATGTTAGTTTTCCTTAGCTAGGGTGTGTTCTTTTCAACTTGTATCAAAATTTATCGAACTTTGAAATTTAATGGCCGAAATTAAGAAAACAATTGAAACTTATTAGATCAGAATGTAACTTATTTTAACTTATATGAATTGAATTTATTTTTAAGATGACCAATTAGAATACACATTCAAAAGTTATAGTGTTAATCAAAATTTCATATAGTGTGTTTGTTTAAATTCTCCTTTTTTTCATACCCTTCTCCTTTCTTTGGGTATTAAGAGAGCTATTAAGCTATAAGGGTTAGTGCTGATTGGTGAGAATCAATCCTAGGATACGATCTTTTAAAATCAGAAGAAATTTCTAAACAATAGAGTTATACCTATCTCACTGTCATAAGTTAGGCCAATAGTCATCGTCATACTACCTCCGCATCATATTAGTTGCAACGAATTGACATAAAGTAGAGAGAAAAAATGTCAAATAGTTGCAACTAATATAGTACGGATGTAGTGTATATATAGATAGATAGATAATAATTAAGGGATTCCCCACATCTAACCGTGAAATGTTTAAGAAAGGATATCACATGACGTTTTTGTAAATATATGCAAAATACATAACATATACACTAACAATGCAGCCACTACTTTTGCATATATTTACAGAAACGTCATGTGATATAATCCCTTAAACATCTCACTATTAGATATCAGAAATTTCTCATAATAAATTTGTAGCCTTTGTGATGAAGTGAGAGGAATACTTACCATATCTCTTGGGGTTATTAATTGCATTATATACACTTCCATAAACATCGATGTAAAAAGTTTTCGTCTTCAAAGTAGATTCAAAGGACTTCAGTTCTTTCTGAATCTTGTGGTTTAGGGATATAACTGCATCGTTGACTTTTTCAACACAATGTAATCCATCACCTTGAAGTGTGATCACTATAGGAACGCAACCTGCCGGGATTAAACCAGCAAGGGTTATTCTTCTTACACCAACCTTGTGCATTTCCTATGATAGTAAATTCACATGAAAAGTAAAGATGTGTTTATATATATATTTCAACATATAAATTAATCAATCAATCAAACAGAGCCTTAAACCCAAAAATTGGGGTCAGCTACATGAACCAAAAAATTCATTCCATGTGGACATGTGGTCATCCACATAAACTCCGCCACTGGGTTTTTTTCCACTGCCAGTCTCAAGCCTGGATAAAGGAGGTGAGTTGTGATAGGTCAGTGACAGCCAACATAAAACTTAGTCATGTCTTATGATATGAGCCAAAATATATTACAAGGTATAGTAGAAAAATAAACTATATATACATAAGTATGCATATTAAGTGCGTGATTTGTCATTACATTATGAACATTAGGGTTAGTTTACACAAAAAGGAGTGATTTTCAAGTGTTATGATCAATTTATTGCTTCTAAAAGAAACTATATATCCCTTAAGAAGTTAGAAGGGCATATAATATGTTAAAAATGGATAAGTTAAATCAATTGTTAATCATGGTGATATGGTCATATAGATATCTGATCTGTATTCGTAATAAAACTTTGGCAAAATATTAGAAGTAGTACGTATCATTATTCTCATTACATTTAAACTTCTATTATATTACCTCAAAATGGAAAAAGGAGAAGAAAAAAAACAAGAAGAAAGAAGAGAAGGAAAAAAAAAAAAAAGAAAGGCAAACAGAAGAAGAAAAAAAAAATCAGAATCAAACAAGATACGGAGTATCTTTTTTGGGCAAGCGATGGATTAGAATCAGTCTAATATTTCCTGCAATCAAGAGGGAAAATCTAACTAATCGAGCTATATCTCCTTACTGTCACATCAAACAAGATATGCCATTATTGTCGACAAACATCATTCAACTTCCACAAATTAATTAGTACAGATCGGAGTGGATAATTAAAAAAGATGGTTGATCTAATGTGATAAGAACGAACTTCTTACCTTAACGGCATGGCGTAGGCTAGAGATCAGGTAGTCTTGGTACTCATCCAGCGTAAATTGCTTAGCGCGAGTGGGCTCCACAAAGTAGTTTACTAGGTAGTCATTGATACCAGTACTCATAACTACTGCAGCCTTGGACACAATATCATCTGCCTTTTTGCGTCCTACATTCTTCCGTAGGTGCAACTTATAATGCTTCAGATAATTGATTTGCTTGTTCAATGATATGGAATTCTGTCCATACAAATAGGAATATTCAAGTTATTATTGTAGTGCATGTGGTATACTACACAGGTACATTTTGTACGATTTTGGCACTCTAAACTTTGATTTTTAGCTTTTCCACCATGAGAGCACAAACTTCTACAATATAATCACACGTATATGAGAGTCAAAAACATTCACCGGCCATTATTATATGTTGCGTTTGTTCATAAGATCGATTCCAAATAAAAGTGATATTATTATTCGGAGAAAACTTTATCTACCCACCACCAATAGACATATATGTATAAGTATAACGGAACTCAGTTCAGCGCTAATAGACAATATATTAGAGGGTAACTAGCTTACTGTGTAGATGTGGCAATATCCGTCGCACAATTTATTGTCTCATGCATCTATCATATTTTCTAAAAGTTTACAACTACAAGCTATCAAGCTAAGCTTAGCAAAACAACTTACAGTGAGATTGGAAGTGAGCTCATCGTAACCAGAACCAGCTGAAGCAAAATTAACAGAATGCAGCAGATCTGCTTTTGTTAGGTTCGGGTCCAAAAATGCTGGCACTATACGTCCAAAACCTAGTGCTTCAGCTGTCAAATTAACAAAGAAATTAAATTTACTTATGAATATGAAACTAAATTTACTTTTACAGGCGTTAGCATAGATCTATAGCTTTCGATCTCTACGGGTGCATTCTTTTCAACTAAAATTGAACGGCGAATCCGTACTTATTGAGCTTATTGATGCTGTTGAACTTAATTCGACTTTAAGAGATTTTTAGAGACTTTTCCAAACATATTATAACTAACATATACGGAGTACAAACAAAAATTGTACCCATTTAACAATCTTCATCATACAATAACCAGAGCTCAATAATTACATGGACCTGCATGCATGAAGCAATGATCAAATAAATTGTTACATTACAACCGTTCCTTTCCCCTCATCATAGCGTGGTGCCTATTTGAAAATACATGTCTGGTAACAATTTTACTTAGAAGGTGGTTATTACATCCGATTCTGGAACTCGTGAGTCCATATGCTCCATGTATTTCGGCCTATTATAGATCTGATACTCGCTTTGAAATGGATGCGTCCATTATTAAACTTACATTTACTTCTGTAATTTATTTTGCACTACTAAATTATACTTCACGGAACTTCCTCAATTTCAGACTATTTAAGGTTAAAGAACTTACTTGAACTTTTGTTTTCTAGAACAATTAAGTATGTATAAGGTGAACATAACAATATTAGATAGACAAAAGTATATGCTTATGTTGGACAACATACGAGATATGTTGCATTTCTATGCAGTAAATAAGTATGCACAATGTATTCATGTACACATACAATGATGCAAAACATAAAAAGAAAAAAAAAAAAAAAAAAAAGGGGGGTTAAAAGGGAATTACAAAAAAAANGTATTACAGAAAAAATCAGTTGCAAGCTTTCCATTGCTAAACCTTCCTGTAGGGTGGCCACCAATGAAGTCCTTACCATAAGGCAAGAAGTTGCTCTTCATCGCGGTTGTGAGGCAATTGTTGTTGCCCGAATCAACACTAGAATCTCCGAACACAAGTAAGCATGACAACCGGTGTTTAGCCCTCAAGTCCTTAATTTCAGTCATTGTAAGACCATGTGTGAATGTAGGCATAAACAATATAGAAAACAAAATAGTCCCTAAAAAATAACAATGAATTGAATCCATTTTCTCCATGAAATGATCGTATTACAAACCTAGTGTTGATATGTAACAAATGTGAAACTTATATAGTACAAACTATATTGATTTATTCAAGTGGAAATAAAGTCGAAAAAAAATTTAAATTTTTTATAAAATATTCAATGCCAACCAAAAAGGAAATGAGAGATAAATGTAGTTGTTGCTCATGAAGAACAAGCTAAGTCATTGTCCAACAATTAAATTATCCAAGAACACAAAATTTATGAAATGAAATTTCGATGATGGTAAAGATTTGATTAGATATAAAAAGTGGTAGGACATTTAAGGAGCTATGCTATGTTAGGTTCATCTAATACAGTTATTTGTTGTGGTCTTATTTATTATTTATATTTATATTTTATTTTTTTATTCAGGTGCTATATATAAATCCTGTAATTACTAAAGTAATAAGGCACCAAGGATATTGAATGGGTAATAAGGATTTCTTTTTTCCACAAGAAAAATTAAATTAAATTAGTTTCTTGAAACATTTAAAAAAAAAAAAAAAAAAAAAAAAATATANTTTATATTTATATTTTATTTTTTTATTCAGGTGCTATATATAAATCCTGTAATTACTAAAGTAATAAGGCACCAAGGATATTGAATGGGTAATAAGGATTTCTTTTTTCCACAAGAAAAATTAAATTAAATTAGTTTCTTGAAACATTTAAAAAAAAAAAAAAAAAAAAAAGATCATAGGTTAGACTAGCTAGAAAATAGCAAAAAAGGGCGTATACCTTCCTCATTTTCAAGTTAAAGACTTAAAGCTATTAGGCCATGTAAGAAAGTAGGTGGAAAATTAAAATGCTCCATGATTGGTAATCAACTCATCACTAATACGCAGTAATATATAAATAAATGAATCCTCCGTCGAAATTGTACTACATATTAAATTTGTATTTCTCTATATCTCGTCGTAGGTCGTCTATCTATTGGGTGAAGTTTTTCCTCAGGAGAAAAATTCAATTTAGCAAAATGAGATGAAGAGAATAGTAAGGCATTAATCATTAGTAAGTGTTGTTTTCAATGCTTTAAAAACCTACAACCAACAGCCAGTGAATTTATGCTCCACAATCACTCTGTCTTTTTTTTCCATCACAATGTTTGATTTTAACAATCCATATGACACTTCTTTTTGGTAATCCAAATCGGGAAGGGTCTTATTTGATTCAACTTAAATTGTTTTAACAATCTCATTTGCATAATATTTACACGTACATAACTAGAGATTTGCTAGCAAGTAGCAACTTATCATTCATAGCTACTCGAAAACAAGGTGCTTATGCAGTTTAGCCTTATCTAACAAGGCGAATATGCCCTGTTAAACAAGGCCTCTAAGAAGTTCTTTATGCAAACAATTAGGATACTTGCTCCAATTAATACAGTAAAAGTTTCAACGCAAAAATCAGTCCAGCAATATATGGAGTAATTCAGTCAAAGAGTTAAACTCTGAACAAACTACTGAAGAGTAACTCAGCATAGCTTCAATAATAAGTATTCCAGGAGTTCCAGTGACAACAGCCGGAAACATTTACGATTCTTCTGTATCATTTTTACTCCTAATATGACATAACTCGCATGTAAGTCTAACAAAAAGATCCAGTTCTAACCCCAATTTTTGGAAAGCACTTAAACCATGAGGTCATATTGTCAAATATGCTTACTTAGTTGTCTGTGGTGACTCTAGCTGCAATGTTACTGGTCCATCGTTAACCAGATTGACCTACAAAGTTAGAATTTAAAACATAAGATATAAGTCAAAGTAAGCAATAGAAACACAGGTTTTACAAAAGTACAAAACTGATATTACCTTCATCATTGCTCCAAATACGCCGTCTGTGGTAATCAAATGAAATAGAGCAAGTGAGAATTGAGATACTACCATACTATCAGCCATTGCGTGAACATGTCAAATATAGGCATTAAACCATTACAAGGTTCAGGCACTATTCAAAGTTTTTCTTTTCCCCGTACAATTAGCTATCATCAGAGTACAAATGTCTTGTTTTCAAATCCAACGAATATTCCTTTTCAGTGACTTGGTTTACTTAGTTCATTACATAGAATAACTTGTATTGGTAAAAACTTGTGTCTGTCTACTTGCTCCAACACTCGAGTCTCAAGATCATGATACAGATGTCTTAGCTCATATAGAAAAGTAACATCTAATATGTTCTCTTCTACTAGTGATTTCATATTATAGCCTTATATTTTTATTCTCAGACTTGATTCGTATCATCTAGATTTGGCATGAAGTCTGCAGTCTGCACTAAGGGTATGTTTACTTCAGCTGAAAACAGCTGAACTAAACTGAACTGAGCTGAACTGATTGGAGCTGAGCTGAGCTAAGGTGAACTGAAAGTTTTTTATGAAGGATTAATGAGTAGCAAAATAAAAGAAGAGTTGAACTGAACTGAGCGGATTTTAAACTGAAATAAACAGGCCCTAAGTCTACAATAACAAGACTGGTCAGCTGAAAATTCTCTCCGTTTCCTTTTGTTTCTTCCCGGCTTATTATTACGAGTTTATGATCTATTTTTGAAAGTTCTCTAACATATAAATTCCTTTTGTTTCAACATAAATTTTTTGATCTTATTCCACTCCAAAGCCTAGTTGTGGATCCCACTTGAACCATTTAATCATAATTTTGCTTGTTACCCTTCACCTAACTACAATTACTACCATCATAAAACAACCAACACTGATTACTATAGTCACTAGAAGGTTCTACTACTCTCACTACTTTCGTAATTATCCTAACCATCACTTTCATTTTTCCCGCTTATCTTCACTGTCCCGCAGGAATTCATTGAGACGAGATCCTGACGTTATTATAGCAACACCCTCTCCCCCAACCACCACACCCCAAAGTGCGCACACACATTAGATAGTACTGCTATGGTGCTACCCTTTCTTTTTCTCGCTCATCTTGCTGTAGCGGTTGGCAACAAACTCAGACTTGTTACAAGGTCCCTAAAACAGCTAATCTGTCCCGCAGGAATTCATTGAGATGACATCCACACGTCATTTTAGTAGCACCCCCCAACCCCCCAGCCCCCCACAGTCACCACTCCACCCCAAAGTGGGTTAGATAGCACTGCTACGGTGCTACCCTGCCCATTTCGATTGTTAGGCTAAATTCTAGATTCCACTGACTTTCCTGTCACAAACTGACAGGTTGTTATAAGTTCTTATACAACTATGGCTCAAAGAATCCTACTTCCTCCCTTTCTTTTTGTTCTACCCTTTTGAAACTTGGGGAGAAACTGAGAAAATAAGGAGTGTTATGTTGGAATTACGTTATTCTTGCTTGCGATTTGATGGGAGTTTGTAGAACCAAAACATAGGCGGGAGGAGAAAGGAATGAAATTGTTAAACACTAAACAGAATTTTTAAACACGAGTGGGTATAAGGCTGAAACTTTCACATTTTTTCCAAAGTACATAAAGTTCATTACCTTTTCATATATTCCTTTAAATATCGATGACTATCAAAATATTGCTCCTTCAAAAAAGTAGAAAAAGGAAACATATTTTAAGGTGCTTCAATGCCTGTATAATGAATTTAGGTCATGTAGTATCTGTTTGTATAGATGATAATATTGTTGGTGAGGTTGCATTATCACATTCACAAGTTACAACAAATAGGCACAATGTTACTGTGGTGGATCATTACCAGCCTAGGCTCAGCAATGACAAGAAGAAAAGTTTTCTACTATGGTTCCTTGACAGGCGTGTCTTTTTAGTAGGAGAGTTTGAACATTGTTCCATCAAATTAGGGGCAAGGACATGCAACCTGCCATGCATACATTGAAGCTAAGTGGAGACTGTGAGAGCAATCTACCCAAAATTTTGGATGACAAACCCCTGAATTCTTGCTAAAGAAGAGACATTGTAAAACCTTTCAAAACATAAGGTTTTTTTATGAGTCTAGATTTCTCATAAATAAAAATCATTGCGCTACTATAAACCCAACAGCATGTTATTAACACTCTAGCAAATTACAGCGAGCATGAATTACAATAGGCTGATGATTAGCCAACACAGGTCTTAGCTCTCTGTAATTTTATTTTTTGAAAAAAAAAAAGGAAAGGAAAAGGCTTGGGCCCTTTGGATCATTATGTTGGAGTGCTCAGGAAACATCTGAGTCAAGTAAAACTATTACTAAACTTAGCAAATTTCGAAATTCCTTTTACACACAATCATAAAGGAATCAGGGGAACATAAGTTAGAGTGCAAATGAGCAACTTCTCTTTGTTGTGATTCAGCAGCCCTTGGTCTCATTGCCAAACTGATATATATGAATTGCTCATTTTCTTAGAGAACTCTTATCCGCAAAGCAAGCACGTAGCATCAAGGTGACAAAATGATACATACAAGTATACAATAGTACGATTCAGAAAATAACCAACCATAGTGTGCATGTATAAGCACTTATTTTTTGGTCGTTTATCATTGTGAGGATGGAAATTAAGGAGGTAAGGGGAACAAAATAAGAACTTGTGTTTATTTCCTCCAAAAAACCTCTTCCTGTAAAAGAATATGTTTTATTCAAGAAAGAACTACAATCCTAACCTATTTCTCTTTACCCAACTCCTGTCCATTGTTGGGCAATATTACTTGGTCGCTTATCATTGTGAGAATGGCAAATAAGGAGGGAAGGGAATAAAAACATAACTTGTGTTTATTTCCTTCAAAAAATTTCTTCCTTTAGAAGAATATGTTTTATTCAAGGGAGAAGAACTACAATCCTTCTATCCTTATCCATTTCTCTTCAGCCAACCCCTGTCCATCTAACAGAAATTAACCTTATTAGTTTTTACTCATCACTCTCCCACTGTTTCATTTCGCTTCAAATCCACTCGTCCACACACAAACACACACATTGTTGGGCAATATTGCAAAAGTAAAACAAAATTTAGTCCAGCAAAAGTAATAGCAAGGCTACAATTATTAATCCTATTAATAAAAAATATAAATAAGAAGTCAATTTAAGTTTTATAAGAAGAGGAATTATGTTACTTGGATAATACACTAGATTCATCCATTGCATACAGCTTGAAGTAAAGATTTATAATTAGTTAGTACTTAGTAATGATTTCGAGGAAAACCCATAAAAATAAAAAAATTGATAGCTAAGGTCCATACTAGGGGGGTGGTATTTAGTTTTTTCTATTATAGCAAAACAGGTAAAATAGAAAACATCTTGTTAACATTTTCTACAAAGTTCTAATACTTGTACTTTGGAATACAGATAGGCTATATAATAACATTTAGAATTTGCACGATTCTTACCTTTGATCAAATCCGGGTTGTAACTCTTGCGAAATTTCTCTACCAAAGACTCATAGAAGGGTTTTGACCTTTCAGGGGGCATAGCCACGTGAAAATCAGGCTTGTTGCCCTTCAATGTTCCATAGAGTGTAAATTGACTCACTGATAGTTCCACAGCAAACAAAGTATACATCAAACTTCGAAACAGATAATAAAATCACAAAATTTCAAGGAAAATAATTAAAATAGCATAAATCTTACCCAAAAGAACCTCATAGTTTTTCGGCATAACCTGAAATTTCACAAACTAAAATAATCAACAAAAATCTGCAACAGATTACCTTCCCAAGCTTAATACACAAACGATATAGAGGATAGTGGGGTCTTACACTTTGATCCCAAGCTTTACCTGTATTCTCATTGGGAAACAATCTCATGTTTAACACCTTCCTGCAACTGGCAAAGCATCATATTTTAGTATCCTTTCCCAGAAACTGTCTTTTGACGGTTCGACGGCTAGCATTAGCATTACTTTCAACCAAGATAACCTTTTTACCATAAATCCGTAACTATAAACACGACAAACATAACCTATAGCCGAAAACCTCATAACTATCGACTTAAAAAATCATTACTAATCTTTGGTCCAACGCTCATACGGTCACAAGAGAAATGGTATTTCCCTAACTAAACTCCCACATCAAACCATATACTACACTTGTTGCATATACTCAAGATCATCACTAATCTCTGGTCCGACACTCAAGATCATTTGTTGCATCTAATTTGGAACGGAAGTAGTATTGCATTACACCATAAAACCATAGATAAATTCAAATTGAAGAATTGGGTCACCTTAGAAATGGTTTTAAAACCACCTCAACAAAATCCAATAAAATCCCAAAAATTAAAAATAATTAAAACCCCAAAATTTCGCAATTAAAACCATCAATAATTAACACAAAATTATATTAAAAAAAGGATAATTACATGTAATTGGAGTCATTTTCAGTATCAGAATCATGAACACCAATTAGAACAAGAAGACCAGGGCCAATTTGAGATACAATATTGCCTTCAACCTGCACAAAATTTCAATATTTTTTCAATATTATTATGCTATAATTACAACAACAAATGAAATATATTAACATAATTTAAGCAAATTAAATGGGGTTTAAAGTAAATTACAGAAGAATATAAAAAAATGATTTGCACACACAATTATAGCAAATTATGTGGAGCATAAGATTTAATAGAGAACTTTTTGCAAAATTATTATTATAAAATGCAGATTAAATAAGATAGAAAGTAAATTACAGAAGAATAATAATTTGAACATTAATATTATTATTATTATTATTATTATTATTATTATTATTATTATTATTATTATTATTATTATTATTATTATTATTA
>PYUH01000101.1:1229489-1401428 GCA_016808085.1 Suaeda aralocaspica
TATTATTATTATTATTATTATTATTATTATTATTATTATTATTATTATTATTATTATTATTATTATTATTATTATTATTATTATTATTAAGTAATGCAAAAAAGCAACATACAATTAAATTAAGAGTGTAGAAGATTAAATGTAGAAAATTAATACAGAATAATTAATTAGAAGATTATTATGTAATGAATGAAGTAATTGATATGTAGGCAAACCTCAACACTAGCAGAGGTAACACGTTGAACAACAGCTCTCATGGCTCTAGTGAGGAACAGAGGATTTCTGGGGTTTCGAAGAATTTGAGGTTGTTTTTTGAAGGAGGAATTTAAAATAAGAGGGTTTAAGAAGAGTGAGGGAAGAAATGAGGATGTGTGAGTTGATAATTTCATTGTTTGTTATGGGTTTTTTTTTTTACTTTTGGTGGATTTGTTAAGGATTCATTGGTTAATGAATTGATATTATTAAAATTCAAGTTTGGGTCGAGGATGGTTAGACCATCAGATTAAGTAAAAGTTGAACGGAAATTGAAAAGAATTGTAAATATGTAGAAAGAGTTAACTGATAATTATTACACGATTGTAACAATTTTAAAATTTGCTCTATAACTTCTATGGAATCATTGTCGAGACAATTCCATCCAATGGTGTAGCCGTGTAGTGTGGTATAATTTCCCTCCGTTGCACCATGACTCCACAAGTTATGTACAATTTCCTTATTCAACTCCCTCTCTATGAATTTGGCGTATTCTTCACACGTTAGTGGTCTAGCTAACTTCACAAATAGGGCTTGATGGTTTAACTAGTGGTCTAGCTAACTTCACAAATAAGACTTGAAGGTTAAACCATGTTTTAGGTATCTTGTAGTTGCGAGTGAGTTGGTGTGACTTTGTCACTTGTTAATATATAAGTTCACGCAATAGCTATTTTGATCCCATCTTATTCTATTGTTCCTTTGCACATAAGTATTTGATTGATAGATTCTAACTAATTGATTGTCTAAAACGACTCATAAATTTTCATAGATTGGCAGCTTTGAAGTTTGAACACATCATTTCACCACAAACTTTTACTAACGAAATAGATTGGCAACATAGCCCCTTAATTTCTCAGCAAGGACAAATAAAGGAATCCAATAGTTAGTTACAATGATACAAAGTAAGCATCGCTAGTGTCACCCAATTTAAGTATCCATTTCTAACTACAAACTCGAAGCAAAAGAACTTTACAAGTGCAGTATATTGATGTCGTAACTCTCAAAATTTGGCTAAAGTATATATCAACATCTATCACTAAGATAGTAAGATGGAAATTGAGATCAATGCTCAAAATTTGATCGAAGAATATTCTTGAACAGACTACTAGATTTCCTTACCATTAGATGGGTCCCTTGATTCACGATGTTACCACCATGGTGAAAGAATTTTATAAAAATCATTCTCTTGCACTGTAAAAGGGATTGTAATGGAGTAACGCATAGCCTTGTAAAGTATGGGCTTTCGATGGTTGAAACCGGGTGTGCCAAAGCAGCTCTCCATGACCACCCCTGCTGTCATTATAGAGCTGCCACACCAGAGCACCTCTACTGAAGCTCATATGGAAGTGGAAGCTGCTCCCTCAGATCAGATCAACCTGCTATAGGTTACTCTAATTACCATCTATCAACTGATATGTGCGTATGCCCTTTTGTTGTAGCTTAATGCTTGCAACCTCTTCTTAAATCCTTTTACTTAGTCTGTATACAGTACACTAGTTTATGTTGTGTTTGCTGGTTCACTTGTGCTGTTGTCTTAGGTGGTCTGTCTCTTTATATTGTTGTTGTTTGGGTAGACTTCTCTATCGTTGTTGTAGGTGTGTTTCCACAGCTCCACTAATTTATTTCATTGTCTTTCGTGGAACCACATGCATGTTTAAAACTCTCAAATTCAGTTTATATACTAGTAATTAAAACTAGTACAATACCCTTGCGATGCACGCCTTATAAATTAAAAATTAATTATTTATATGAAAATAAATGATCATTTTGCATTTCATAACCATTCAAAGTTATATTTGTAGCATAATTGTAATTTTTAAATAACTGTAAATTATATAATATATCATAATTTGAGTATAATAACCTATTTTTTCTCTTTCTATAACCTATTTAAAAAAATTAAAATATGCTTGTTAATTAAGATAAAAAATTTTAATACAATACAGAACCCATTATATATGATAAGACCAATACATTAACTACAAACGCAAAACATTATCGAATATAAAATAAAAGATTAGCTTACAAACAGTATCAAATATGTCTTTTTTATTTTTTACACAAATATATCTAGTTCTCCTAAAATTACGAAAATCATAAATTACCTACTCCGTATAGTATTCTTAAATTTTAATTTAGCATCATATTATCAATAACCTAAAATCTCAAATTATGAATAAAAAACAAAAAAATATGAATTACGTGTGGTTTTTTAATTTTGCATAGAAAACCAAAATAATTATAATCTCATTTTTCTTATTTAAATAACGTGTAAAATTAATATTGTGATTTTAGAATTTCAATTCAACTGCATAGCAAAACTGCGTATGATGTTATGAAATATTATGGAATATTGTTGATGTCAATTTCGAAATATTCTAGAGATTACTACAAATGGTTTATTATTGTCTAAGAAATTAGGATGGTTCAACAAGCCACTAGGTGTATTACTCCACCAGAAACCCTACCCTCTCTACATATATGCTCGTCTTATCATTTAATGGATACACACATAAATTTTCATTCTGTCAAATATCTCTCAATACTATTATTATTATATCATAACATATCATTATTATTGCGATCTCGTGCAATTATCTCATATTAGTCCCACCTTTGTCTATATTATTCTTTTATTGATCCTTAACTATAATTTACCTGTAATTGCAAGTAAGTTAGTATTCTAGCAGGTTGTGGCTTTGACTTTAGTTAAAAAAACGTTGACCCTTTCTATTTAACACTTACTAATGGGTTGTTTTATGTAATTACGTAAACTAACAGTCCCAAGTTGATTCTTCTCCGTGATAATTCAAAGTTTTAATTTTTTTCCTGCCCTTTCTCTTTTTTGAACTTTTTGATTGTCTTCTAATTAACAAGCGAAAAAAAATCAATATGAAAAAAATGGCATGAATCCTGAAATTGAGTTGAACCCATGGAAAGAATTTATTAAATCAAGTTTATTGTATAAGTAAATGAAGTTAGACACTGGAGAGCCACTTTCCAATATTGCTCACAAGTCACAATCAACCACTTGAAGCGCATTGTATCAATAAACCCTTTTTATTCTTAGAAGTAGTATGTCGAACACTAGTGTGCAAGTGCATTAGAAACTTAATAAACGCTCATCGAATTGCAACTCACCATTAAAGAGATAACAATGGTGAATTCAGTTGAAGGAAGCAATTTTGAAAAAAAAAACAATTCAAAATGAATAAAACGGTAGTCAAATAAAGTAGTGTTACCTTAAAAAGATCCCAAATTCAAAGCAAATTAAACAACGGAGTACTTCAGATTTACAATCCAATTGACTAAATAATAATAATAATAATAATAAAGTGCTGTCACATATATATCTCAGAGGTTCAATCCTCATTTTTTACCTCTGTATTTTATTTTCCAACATTATTGTGAGCTATTGAGCTTCAATTAAGGAAAGGAAAAAAAAAGCACCTCCACTGTTAACTTGTAGAGTGTGTTTAAGCAAATAAATGGCAAAACTTTCATTCTATAGTTGCAGTAATGGAGGTTGAGAAGTAACAATGGAGGGAGCAAGAAAGGAAAGGAAAGAAATAAAGCGGAAAAGGAAAAATTGTAAATTAAAAAAGAAAAAGTCAACAAAATTAGTTTTATAAAAATATATTTAGGAAAAAAATGGCAACCTAGAGCTTTGGTCTTCGGTCAAAAGGAATAATAAAAAAATAATACAGGTAAAGGTGGGACTGTTATAAGATAATGTAAAAATGGGACTGTTATTTTCAAATTTGTAAAAGGTGGGATTATTAAAAATTATTTTTCCTTTTTTTTTTACTATTGTTATCTTCTGCAATTATATTGTTTTTTAACTATTAATATATTGTGCAATTATAGTGTTATATTTGAGCTATCAAAATCTCTGTATAACTATAAATAAACTTAAAATATAATATTCTCATTTAATTAAAAAAAAAAAAGAAGCTAGAATTGCAGAGATCCTCTACAATAACAATAAACTTGAAATATTGAGATTATATCACTCGCATAATATATGTTTGATTTGCTTTAAATCTTTTAGGTTTAGAAAATTTTGTATGGTAAATTGGTAATATTATTATGGCACCATTCATGATACCATAAACTTTCCTAGATGAGAAATTCTAATAGATTCTCAGAAGATATCATAAACTTTCTAGCTAATATCATTGCAATAGTTACAAAGATTAGCTAACATACCTGACATTTAAATTAAATTGTTATATTAAGTGGTTGGAAAAATGAGTGAAGAAAGATTTAATCACATCATGACACATTTAGTAGAGCTATAGATAAGTTGTGGTCTCAAAGCGAAGGTGCTGATCTAAATATCTAATACAAAATCATTAATTGCAGGCCACAACTAAGCATATACATCAATGGGCTGTGGATGACTTGCTGTACTTCACCTACGACTTTGTAGAGAGTATAGTCATTGCTGTAAATAATGCTTCTTTACCAATAGGCAGAATCTGGAAGTACCTGCGTATTTAGGGTAAAACAAATCAATGCACTCCCTTCAAGTTATAGTGATGACATTTTGGTGAGCAAAACAGAGCATCTATGCCAATAGCTATTATAATGGGGAAAAACAAATCTCAAGTGATTAAACTGAATGGCTTAGAAATTCAATACGACGTTTGCAGCTACCCGCCTACTCATCTGACCCTAAGGTTTAAAAATTTGGGTAGAGCTTATAAGGAATCCCAATCACTTCATAAATCTTTCTGTTCAATTTAAACTGTTATTTGAAGTAATTATGCACTACCATACAGCATACATTGTTTGTTACAGAATATGAAACATTCAAAGTCAGACTAGGAATACCAGTGTAATAATTATTAATTTCTGAAATGGAGGTACTCAATATGTACTAGTTAGCTTAACTAAGCAGTCATCAGTCTTGCTCTACACGCATATTAATCAATCAAAACCATAATCCCATAATTGGGGTCGGCAAAAAATCAACTTAATGAAGCTATTATTCATTTTAAGTAAAGGCAGTGAACAAAACCGTGTCATCATAAGACTGGAAAGGGTTTATCACCCAGGAAATCACAAACAGTGCAAGATCCAGAAAAAATAGATTAAAAGGAAAATATACGAGACTCAGTAACTTACTCATCGGTTTCCCTGAGCTTGGTGAATGCAGAAATTATATTCTTGCAAATGTTCGGTAGTGGACTGCCTCCAGCATCATCTATCAAATCCACGGTCACTTTGTGAAGTTGATCTTTGGACATTGACAAGGAAACCTACACCATAACATACTGAGTAAAAATAAGCCATCTTGTCATATTATGTCTTCAAGCAAGCAATACCCTAAGCAAGACTTATAATAGTTTGAAAGTTTTTTTTTCCCAGCTGAGGTATTCTTGAATTCTCTTAAAAAAAAAAATAGAACTTCAAACTTTCAAAGTAAGCACCTCCTTGAATAAACATCAAACAAAACCGAAAATCAAACAATATAAATGAATTACACCATTAGGGGGTAGAAGGAAGTTCGCACACACCTGAAGAACATGTGCTAAGAGTACTTGAACAGCTTCAACTCCAACCTTTTTAACAATGCCTTTTGTACTTGTGATATTCAAGAAGCACTTGAAGAATCTAGTAATTGCTTCCTCGTCTTGTGCACCATTTGACTTCCTCTTACGAGTAGTTGGCTGCCAATGACATAAAACAAAATTTCAGCGTCAGCGCATGCAAAATACTGATACTGAATAAATCTCACCCCTGAAAATATCTGTACAACATTATTATGCCAATTGCTTTCATTTTAGCTTTAAAGTAGAATTGAATGCGAGTGACCGAAAAAGTTGTGAACTTTAATATCCAATACGAGAGTAGAATATGAATGCAGCATACTGCACAATTGCACATGTCAAAAGTAAAGCTTACTTTGACATTGTACTTCTGAATGTATTGCGAAACGATTTCCAGCTTCTGTGTAGGTTCATCAAAGGCCTGCAGAAGTGTTAAAGTACATTCAATGACGTCAAGGGAGGTAATAAAACATGATAAACTGATATTCATAGTTCCAGAATGAGTTTGAAAAAAAAAGTAAATAGAATGCTTTCATTTCAAGTTTTCAACTAAGGGTGTGCTTGGATTAGGAGGCAATAAATCAAGGCAAAATAATTAAATGTAGTGTGAAGAAGGCCAAGGTGAAGTAAGCAATGGAGAAATTAAAGCCTTAATTTCGGAAATTGAGTGATGATTACCCCCAGGGAGTTGTGGGTAACTATTACTGCCAAAATGAGAATAATACTTCCCCCATCCATTTCTCTTTACACGAGCACTACCCATACTACATTATCACCACCTTCATTCTCTTTATTACACCTTAATTCATTACCCATCATCCAGCATGCCTTAGATATTAAATTAAGCAAGAGAAGAGACCAATCAAGTCATAACAAATGAGACCACAATTGAAATTGAACTCTAAAATCAGTGCTATGATACAAACCTGAAGAAATGGAGAAATTAGGTCTTTGTCATACGAGAGCTCATCCATTATCACCTCAATCACAGGGGTTCTACAAACAAGTCAGTACATAGCTAAGGTTATAATGTACATGAGATGAAGATTAAAGGCATCTTGAAAAGATAGATAAAGATCACAACAATAGTATAGTCAACAAAAAGGCATAAACATCAGAGCAATAAATGAAACCTCAGTCCAGTAACAAATAATGTGAAGAAGCTTAATAAAAAAACATCAGTTACCTTACACTATCAGCTCTGGTAGTGAATCCTTTCTTATCCGCTTCCTTCTTCAAACGGTCAAGACCCACCATCTGGAACCATCATGACCTTACAATTAAAGGTTGTTTTGTAACCTCAAAAAAATGCAAGTGAACATACCCTCAACAGAAGTTTCTGCAATGCTTTATGTGTACACTTCTTTACTTCTGGTAAAGAAAGAGCTAAAGCTGAATCAATATTGATATCAATAGAGATGCCTTCTGACATTTCTGTATCGCAATCCATAGAAGTATGATCAGGGAAAAAATTACACAGAGCAAAGAGGCAATCTTTCACCAAGTCTTTGTAGTTTATTCGCCTTGACCCCTGTCACAAATTCCAAAATCATTACTCCTTGAGTCCTTGACACAATATTTGCTAGTATCATAAACCAGATGTATCTTACTTTGTACAGAACATCACAAGGAATCAGTACATAACAATAGAGAAACTTACTAGAAGCTTATTAAGTACGGAGTCCCTAACTGAAATCCAATCAGCGTTATCTGAGAAGGAGAGGAAATAAAAAACTATGACACAGATATGCTTGTTAAAAAAGTTGGCTCCGTGGGGTTGTGGTCCATGAATATATTACCTTGAAAGTTTTGGATACGAGGTGAAAGGTCTCCTTCAAGGATATAGATTAGGTATTGCAACAGAAACATCTTTCCCACGAGCTTTAACTGTAATTAACAGAAGCAAAGTTAGCAAGTTGATTCTCCTGTGAGTCAGCGGACACAACATGCAAACATACATCACATGCTACACTAGGATTCTGCTGCAATCTACAGAAATCATAAATTCATAATAACTGGATTGACGTCACTTTATATCCCTTAAAAATTAAACTATAAGAGACTAAGATAACATACCTTTGTTTCAAACGATTCTGTTTCATCAGCCACTTCACTTAGACTTTTTAACAGAAGCTGAAAATCCTGAGATATCAATAAAACGTACAATTCAGGACACTCCAAAGGAATAGAAGTTTAAAGGGCCACAAACTGTTAGAAGAAGCTTGGAGAGCAGCTTAATCCATAGTGAGTCAGTATGTATATCAATAACTAAAAATTCATTAGTAATGAGACAGATTTTTGCTCGGTCAAGAATTTACTCTCAGCGAGAAATATTGTCAAATTAACACGTAACAGCAAAATAATATCAATAAAACATCCACTCTAACAAGTAAATAGGTGTATCCTTCACTCCTCAAGTCCACATACTCTCCACCACGCTATTTACGCAACAGCTTTTCTGGACATCCAAGGAAATATATGTGACTACTAATGTGAACACGCGAGTTAGTATCAAGCTAAGTACTATAGAATTACAATGCCACATTAAGTTACTAAAACTCTGACTGTGCAACTCACAGTAGCATTGATAGGCTCCTTAGGTCCTCTATTAGCTGCACGAGTCTCACTCGATCCAACATCAAAGCCAACAGCAAACGGCGACCAAGCCTGAAAATGCAGCACAAGAGATCATATCACAATACCACATTACTAAACCAACAAAGCCAATAAACTACGGAGTAATTTCAACCAAAATAGTAATCTACAAAAATCCAAAATACCTCTTCAAATATAACTAGATCAGTAGTTTCACTACCCGAAGCTTCCTTATCATCATCATCTCCTTTCGATAAACAAACCCGAGGAAAATGCTGCATAATCAACAATAACCTCAAAGACATACACAATTCGCTAACAAAACTAAACAATAAAATGTAAATTTAGCACAAATTGATAATAAACATGAATAATTACCTTCTCTAATTCATAAAGAAGCTGATAACTACATACTATAAGCTCCAAAGACTTCGCTTCCCTCATTATTCCGAATATTGCTTCCATCATTTTGCTACAATTTTTCACCATAATCAAAATTCACACAAAGCAATTAATTAAAATTAATAAATACAACTGTAATTAAAAAATTAAGTAGGGGAAATTACTTAGTAGGAGGAGTTCCATTTTGCGGAACAATTGAAGCGAAGCGAACAGCCTCTAAAAACGCCAAACCTAGGGTTTCGAAAATTCAAAAATTAATTTGAGATTAAAAAATTAAATAATCAAATTAAATTTGAAATTAAGGAGAAATTTACGATCATCATGAACGTCAGAAGAGTCGTGAGCACTAAAAGATTCGAGAATTGCCAAAGTGTTTTCTTCAATTCTGTTACAAGTTGCTCTTTTGTGCGATTTCTCCATTTTTCCAGATTTTTTTTTTTTTTTTGTGGAAATGAAATTGTGATTTGTAAATAATTTGAAAAACCTAGGGTTTTTTGATCGATTGGAAAATGGTGTGAGGTTTTACTTGGTGTTTCCCGCCAAATTTACATCGGATGGTGGGGGGAAATTAAAAAAATGGATTCCGTTGCCGGGACTTGAACCCGGGTCTCTCGGGTGAGAGCCGAGTATCCTGACCAACTAGACTACAACGGACTTTTGATATGAAAGCAAATATTATTTCATATTAACAAAGTGGACTTTTGTTTGCTCATTGAAAATTTGTAAATGAACTAAGCAAATCACATGAGCAAGTAATAAATGATTATATCCTTAAAAGCACTTAACTCTAGAGTCTCTAACTAATTCTTTCTGGAAAAAAAAAAAACTCTACACCGTGAAGAATATGTTTGATTGACTAGCTGTGGATGTCATTTCGTTACCGTACGATAAATGTTGTCTTGTCTAGACAGACCTTTATATCACTCATGTTTAACAAAAGCAATAGCTTAAACTACATGTAAGTATATAACTCATAATATCCATAGCACATAAACATCGGGCATAAAAATCATTGAAAGTCACATTATACTCGCTCTAGTTTTTGGCCAAGTTCAATATTAGATTAATCCTCAGCTCAATTCTTGTTACAGGCTTGTAATGCACCTATACCTTAAGTCCTTAACTACATATATGACATCAACTAGTACACTTAAGACGAATTGGTTGTTGGTGCACAAGTGTATGATCTCTCATAATAACAATTGGTATGAGATTAAATTAGATTTTACAACTCATAATTGAGCATTGAATCCGAACACAAATGGTGAATCAGATCAAAACATCCAAAAAATAAAATTGGTACATCGATCTAGAAAACAAATACATAGTAACAATAATATTAAAAATCTACAAAAAAAAAAAAAAAAAAAAAAGGAAAAATAAGTGAACAAAAATTCATCACTCATGTGAAGTACAATGAGTCCTCTTTTCTCCATGCTTCCTTCCTCTTTTAACTCGAATACTTCCCATTTTTTCCATGGCTTTTGCAAATGCATTAAAAAACTTATTTTTATCCTTAGCCAAGCTTTGTACAATAGGCTTAGTTCGTGGGTCCAAATATAAAGCTTGATCACTTGCTAAAACTCCCATATTTTTCTCCAAATTCCCATAATATGCATGATCAAATACAAATGGTGTCGTAACATCAAATGGTACCACAATATCTTGATTTCCACCATATTGAGGGCAATACATTTTTAGGGCACCCAATAATTTTGGATCGATATGTGGTGTAGCTTTTTTAGTACCTTTGTAGTTGTACATTCGTTCAATGATGTACTTGCAATGCGAATACCCTATCGTGTGTGCACCTGATAATACAACGAGATCCTCCATGTCTAGCCCTTTCGAGGCAAATAGCTTTAAGAGTTCGTCAATGGTGGCATTTGATCGAGGTATGTTTGAGGATACTATATGTCCTCTAGATAATTTTCCGTCCCATTTACCTTTCTTCACTTCATAGTAAGGACCTCCTGCCTATAATATCATATCAAAGGTACAATAATTAGTGATTGAAGTTATTCGTTGTATGTATTAGGATAACAAGAAACAAAACCAACGAATACATGTTGGTAGTTGGCTCTTGAGTATTGAATTGACTAGTACTGGTTCATTTTTCTATGAAAAAGCTACATGTTATTTCGTACTCCATATTTTACTTATCATACTGTTGCGTTAAATTTAAATAAAACATACTTAAGTAGACTACGTACAATCATACATTTTGTAATTAGGTCATGTTCTTTTACACTTATTTTTGATTAAATTAAATATTTTTTTTACTATGTAGTAATTTCTAAATCACCGTACTTATTCAATACTAGGTATTATACTTCGTTTCAACCGAAAAGAGCATGGGCTCACCATATCAATAAGTTACGGAGTATGTGTTTGTAGTTTATGCAGCTTGGCAATTTGAGAAAGAAAAGTATGGTTTAATTTGGCACACTGATTTCAACAAAACTATTTGTCCTATTTGCAAATTGCAACTTAGCACAAAAAAAAAAAAAGAAAAAAAAAACTTGAAAGATTATGCGTCACGGGTTATTTTTCTCCTGAAATCAAATTGCAATTGATTGAATATATATTTGGATTATATACTGTTTTGTCGTTAAATACGGTTTAACACTGTACTTTTTCTTTCTTCAATTCAACCAACATTAACTAATTACTATTGTAATATAATCAACAACTCTATCTTTAATTAAGTATACTATATACATGCATTAGTTTTGTTCCTTTGTCCAAAAGTTGGCATAATGGCTTGCATGTGTTTTATAATTGTCTTGACTAACTAGGAATTGCAGTTTTGGTAATTATTCTTATCTTTTTTGGACAATTTTTAAACAACATGAAACTCATTACCATATTAGTTAAGTAACATGGTTGATGATTAAGTAAATCTCACTTACCAAATGAACATAATCCCTTGTCGAAATCGAAAGAATATCGGCACAAGACACAACTCCGGGACATTTGCTTTCAACCAAGGCTTTGGCTTTGTTGATACCTTCAAATGCTTCTTTGGGCAAATCCTTGTTTTCTAATGCATATCTTTCAACTGAGTCTTTGCTTCCCGACTTAGACGTTATCAATATTGATGCATCACATCCCTTAAAATAAAATAGAATTAATCACATGAAAAATCGTATTTGTCAATTTCTTCAATCGAAAACAAGAATAGGAATTTTATGATTTTTATCACATGATTAAATTCCTATTTTTATCTTCTTCCTCATTGATGAAATACACATCAGTATGCCCTCATAAAATCTCAACGACCTCCTAACATGCATTGGTCCCCTGCCCTGCCTAACTAAGCAAGCTAAGAGAACCATATATGAGTGGTCCAAAATCATTAACTTTAACCAAATTCAGAACAAAATTTACTGGCTATGGGCAGGGCTGTTACAAAAATTTTAGTGGCTATGTTCTTAAAAATTAAAATAGGTTCAAATATTAATAATTATTTAGTTCTTATTATATATTATAATCAATAGTACTACAGAAAATCTAAAATTTGAGAGCCCTTGTGTATATTGAGGCTTTATACGGTGGGACTTCTTAGCTTGAACTCCCTCTAAAATAGCCCTGTCTATGACTTACATACGTACACCAGTTTTTGACATGAAATTCCAAATCAATTATTTGTAACTAGTTTAACTACTCCGTATATGGTAGGAAGCATACAAAAACTTATTTTAATGCCTCAAGTCCTTAGCCATTAGCTTAGGATCAACTTAACCAAAGAGACGGATGACTCAAGCTAAAAAATGAAGCACATAAGTAGATTTTGTTTTTATCAATAAGTCAATATTAACTTAATATCCCTCTATATATATGACACATATATCTAATATTTCGTATTCAATAAATACTATAGTTATTCTATATTAAAACAAATAAATACATAAAACAACGGAATTTTGTATAAATGAGATCATATATACGAAATAATATGTGTCATCGTTAATTAAAATCATATACATTCACCACATTATATTATAAACTAAGCTACTATAGTATGTTACATCTGATCCGTCGTATTTATTAAGATGAATTGGGTAGATTATTTTATTAAAGCACAAACTCTTAAAACAAAGCAACAACAATTTTCAAACAAAAGGACGTATTACAAACAAATATGAGTTATTAAGCTATACGTTATAATTAGTTATGCATGAAAAACACATAATGTGTTATGTATATAGCCTATATGTATATAAATACCTCAACAAAGCAATCATGGAAGAAAAGCCTAATGGTAGCAGGGGCAATAGAAGGGGAAGCTTTGTAGTGTTGAGACGTGATGGACCCCACAAGCTTCTCGACGTCTGGGCAAGTCTTGGCATAGTAATCTTCCGTTAGCTTTCGATGGTGGTGGCTGCGGTGTTTGCAATCGGTAGTGTTTACGACGACTTCGATTGTAGAATTAAGAGAATGAGAAGTAGTGCTTATAAAGATGTTATTAAGGATAATGCATAAAACTATACTAGAAGTAGTAGAAGAAGAAAGAGAGGTCATGGTGTTTTTGTTTAAGATATGAGCAGCTTGAAGACAAATTGAAGTAGTCTAGCAACCATTTTGTGCTCAGAGGGAATATATGGGAATAGATAGTCTAGGACCACTACCTAAGAACATATTTAATTTATTTTTAATGTATGGTTATATAGGCTTATAGTATAATTCATAATTTCTGATTACTTAATGTTAAGCTAAATTTTAGAGATGTTGTCTTTTTGTATCTTATATGGTCTTAATATAGCCTCTAGATCGATGAGACAATGGACAATCAAGGAGGTAATAATGGTTGATCAACTTGCTTAGGCTTGTAGCATTTCGATCCCTTTCGGCGGTTGACACGGCCTTTCAAGATTAGTATAATTGATCAACTTGATAGCGAGAATAAATCTTTGTATCTCGGGTTTATTATCCTCCAACCAAATTGTATAATACACGCTTTAAATTGTCGGGGGCCTCTTTGATGATTCGCTCAAAAAATAAACCACCAAAGTCAAAGATAGTCAAATTAATCCTAGTCCTTGATTTTGATAGTCAAAATCATATCTAAAATCAAAAGTTAAGATTAATTTGACCACATTTGACTTTAGTGTTTCATTTTTCAAGTGAACCGCCAAAGAATTGTCATAAATTGTCATATCAATTTTTCATTAACTTTTACTTTCGCGGTCGGCACGGCCTCTCGAGATTATTATAGTTGATCAACTTGATAGCGAGAATATTTTCCACGTATTACATCCGGTAGTTGTCCTGTAATCTTTACATCCCGGGTTTATTTATCCCTCTAACCAAAGTGTATATTACATATTTTAAATTGCCGGGAGCCTCTTTGGTGGTTTACCAAAATCAAAGTTAGTCAAATTAATCCTAGCCGTTGATTTTGATAGTCAAATCTAGAAGATATTTATAATATCCAAAATCAAGAGTTAAGATAAATTTGACCACTTTTGACTTTAGTGGTTCACTGCTCAAGTGAACCGCCAAACAAATTTCATAAATTATTATCATATCAGTTTTTCATAACTTTTACCCATATTCCTATTACTCTGAATCTGATTAGTCTTATATACTATGTAGCATGGGTACTTCTAATGGGTTGCCGTCCCCAAATCCGATTCGTCCCTGTATTGAGGACGATTCAGATTTTTCATGTTATAATTTACCGTACCCATTAACAATATTTCCAGAGTAGCTGCTTCAGTGACCATATCCACATTCGTTTTCGACCTCATTCCCGACTCCGTGCAACCTAGCTTATTCTTAATTTTACAAAATTTCTCCCGACTTCATTCCAACTAACTTTATCAATTTATCGTCACGACATTATGTTACAAGTCCAAATATAATCTCAAGTCGTTAAGACTCATTTGAAGAGTTAATACTCTCGATAAACACACCTTAAGCAAGAAGCTGAGTGACGACATTCCGGTCCGATATGCCGTCTTCTCCGTACCATTGAAACAAGAATTGCCAAAACAAAAGCAATAATGGAATCAACACCCGTGAATGCCACAAGAGTAAAAGTGTAAAACTAGGTGCTATTTAAAAAAATTCTAAGTAGTTAGTTAGCAAGTACCTTAGCTTCTTTGAATACTTGCAGTCCCTTTTTCAGAATTTCTGTTAATAATTAGTTTGGCTGTTAATGTTGGTGCTAATATACTATAAATAATGCATTGATTGTACTTATTTTGGTTTGGATTAATTAGGCTATGATTAATAATCCTTTAAACCTTAATTTGTGTCCCATTCATCAATGCATGCATGCTGGACTGCTGGTTGGTTAGTGCGTGATCACTAGCATAGCACTTTCATAGCTTCACTAGTGATTGAATTGATGAATTACATAACATATAATATTTTATAATTAACAATGTTTGTTATTTTCCATGAATTTATTAGCAGATAAAATTAAATTCATAATACAGACTAAGAGTCTTTCAACGAGTTAAGCATGTTGTGAGATAATTAATAATATTTAGACTCATAGTCGACTAAGAGTACGTCTTTCAAGTTTCAACAAGATAGTATGTTGTGAGATAATTGATTTTATTAGATCTCACCTACATCACTATATGGATTTCGGAGTCAATCCATATAAGTCCTTGATCATGCTACTCACTCAAAAATTGAGAATCATACTTCCATTCTTAGATTATCCTAAACTAATATTTAATAAGATCAATATATAGATGGATGTTATTTAAGTTTAGATATGTTATATGTCATTTGTATGCATGTTTTAATTAGAATTATGGTCAAATGTTAGCTTTATGATCCACCCAAAAGTAGATTTAATTTAAATGGGGCTAGATTTAAATACGATTAACCACTTTTAAGTAGAGTTTATAACAGTTAATTTAATTCGATATCTAATAACACTCCGTTAATATCATTCTTCCATAGTTTCATATATTACTATATTTTTTTAGTGATATGCGTAGTATTATTCCTATGTTTCACGGGGTACATATATGTTGAATAGTTGATGCTATGGTCAACGACTCTTCATAGAAACATGATAAGATTGTCGCATGTTAGACATTGAGGGCCGAGGCTGCTCAATTTAATACGTAGTAAATTACTTGACGTATTGGCCTTTTTCGTTTTTACTCTCCCACAACAACATCTTGTGATTCAACTAAATGCTCTCAGCTTTCATTATTATTATTATTATTATTATTATTATTATTATTTAAATTTTTCTTATTGACAAAAGGAGGATTTTTTCAACCTAACTGAAGACTCCAATTTTATTTGTTCATTTCAAGCAATAATTGCCAAATTGCATTGTTTAATGACTCAAGATGCCAATTGTCATGTACGATAGATACATATATAAAATTGTTAGTTGATTTTAATTAGTCAATTGTAAATTTTGACATTTCAGACACACGACAAGTTTAATTCTATGATGGCAATTTTTTCATTAGTCTTGCCATATGATTTCAAAGCAAGAAGGTCAATACTCTTCCTCATTCATAACATAGAGTACTATATCTTAAAAAAAAAAATTATATCAAGGTTTAATACTTTGTACGTCAATTAATATTCCGAGTGGCTTTCAATTTAATGACCCGTCCATTAAAAATATCAATATATGGATGATCTCGCGTTTCATTTTAGAATGATTTAGTCTTCACAATAGCTTCTAAAAGAAACATTAAATCTCTTTAGTTGTAATTTTTTTTTTTTTAATGTATCCTTTGCTTACTATTGTCCCCAAAGCTTTAGCTATAAATCTTATGAGTTTCGGAGAATGAGAACTTGGTTGTAAATGACAGATGTATCATCTATGTATGCATGGTTCAGTTCTATTATTTCGATCTACACAGAAAATTTATGATGTTCATTAACTTACCATGTGCATAGTTCGTAACAAGTAACAACTAACTAGTGGTTTGATTTTATTCACAACTGTTTATTCACTATCCTTTTTGAATTCTCTCTTTTTTAAAATGAAATTGCTGAATACATGGTAATATAAACCTAAAGTTAGTCACTTAGTCTGCATCACTAAATAAGTAAAGTTATGTAAACATTTTTACTTTTGATAGTGAAATAGTGATTCACATACATTTTTTGAGTCGTTAATGACCTTTAAATAGACTTGGTTATTAAATAGGGTAGTCTACTGGTTAAATAGTTAGGGTCAGGTCAATAACACTTTTACCAGACGGGATTGTTAATAGATAGGGTCATTATTGGACAAAGTCGTTATAGGGTTGAGTTAATAACTCAATAACTTTTTCAAAAATAAAGATTGAACAAAAATAATTATATGGATAGATTTGTATACATACTTTCTCATTAATGGCTCACAAAGTTTTTATTTTAAATTTAATGACCCGCCCATTAAAGATCTGCTATCAGTCCGCAACCTAAAACAATGTACCCGACTCACTAACAACTCTTTTTTGTGTGCCCCACATAAAACCTGACCCGCACCCGACCCCACACCAATCGTGTCCCAACTCGTCCCAATAACTCGACTGTGACTCGAACAATGAATAAGATCTTTTAAAGTGTATGATTTCCTTTTAAAGCAAGAGTCTAGCCTATTAGAGATCGAAAAGGATCGGAGGAGAGGGAAGTAGAACTTAATAAAAAAAACAAGGCGGGAATAAAAGGTGAAATAGCATTTTTTTCATTTGATCCTCTTTGTAATATTAAAATAATAGGCCTGGTAATAAACATGTAGGGAAAACAAATCTTTTGGATCATTTCCCTTTCCCTTCCCTCCAACCGAATGATATTTAAATGAGTTTCAGCTTACGTACTTTAAATGCAAACTATAATTTTGTGCTTGAACTTAGCTCATTTAAAGTGAACTAATTCGGAGTTGATCATATCCAAAATTTTAAAAGAGTTCATCATCAAGAAGTATTTGCAAGTCGCTTTGTTCATGTGGACCGTACCCTAACCGCCTAACCATTGGCAAGTAGTGAAAATCGAAATTGGTGCACTCATGTACTTGTAAAAATAATCCGTCAGTGTTTGCATTACCCAAAATTTATTGAAGTAGCCATAGAATTGAAATTGAATTTCTCCAAGGGAGGTTTTTTTTTATTTTTTTATTTTATTTTTAGACAATGGTATAGATGTGGGGAACTGGGGATTGTAAAACATGGTTATGCACTGAATAAATTTAAAGGTGTAGGACCATTTTTCACTCCATTTAGCAAACTAACTTAAATGAATCTGTAAATATAGCAAAAGGTATCATCAGCATATTGACAGGAATTCCCTTTGCATAATGTGCAACTCAGTTGGATAGTTTTATACTTTGATGCAATTAGGGCCTCTTTATTTCAGCTGAAAACAGATGAACTGAATTAAACTGAGCTAAACTAAACTGAACTGAACTGATTGGAGCTGAGTTGAACTGAACTGAAAGTTTTTTATGAATGATTAATGAGTAGCAAAATAAAAAAAGAGTTGAACTGAACTGAGCTGAGCTGAACTGATTTTAAGCTGAAGTAAACAGACCCTTAATATAAAAAATAAAAATAAAGGATAATTCTGGTTGTAAATTTATCACCAAGTGTCTTTATTCTCTACAGTTGTTTAAATTTGCCACCATCATTTAAATTTTAAAATGACATGATGTCATTTCTTAGTACTTTTCCTTTAACTCTTGTTTGTTTGAGTTAAAACTATTCCGATTAATCTACTATGTATTTATCTACTCATGTAATTTAGACTTTCAAATCTCTTTTTTAATATGTATGTTGAAAAATTATAAGTATTACTACTTTATATATTGCAAGTAAAAGAGAGCTAGCTAAAGAAGTAAAATAGAATGCTAACTCTTCAATGTGGGCATATGATTTATGAGATGGGAAATAGGGAATGAGAATACAATTTTGTTTGATGGAAATTAGATTGCCCCGAAAATAATGATGCATATGAAATTTGAGATTTAAAATAATAATACAAGGTTGATTAAACTAGTACATTTAGTCTTTAATCAATTAATCTCAATTTTATTCCCACTTACATGCCAAACAAGAGCTTGGCTTGGGAATATTTGACGAATTCTTAGGTATTTAGTACCAATTACATATCATTCCCGTAC
Organism: Suaeda aralocaspica; assembly: GCA_016808085.1. NCBI lineage: Eukaryota > Viridiplantae > Streptophyta > Magnoliopsida > Caryophyllales > Amaranthaceae > Suaeda > Suaeda aralocaspica. The sequence continues at coordinate 1,248,390 of PYUH01000101.1, forward strand.
TTTATTATAGTCACCAAATTCTCATGCTTACTTCTCTTTTTTGACATATGTCCACCCGGCGTTCATCAGAACATAGCTTCGAATATATCCGGATCTGAGCCAGGTTGCACACTTGGTGACTAGGGATGACTGAGTCTCCCAACAAAAGTTTTCTACATTAGGTGAGGCTCGAACCTGAGACCTTTCTTAAACAACATCAAATCGCTTATCATTTGAGTCAACTCTTGCTAGTCTCATTCCTACTTCTAAACACTTTGTTTGTTGATCAAGAACAAAAGGATTGAGGGAAAAAGAGAGGCCATATCAAAAGGCTAAGGGGAATGTTTGGCACCGAGAGTTTAATTTTTAGTTAATAGTACACTAAAAGAGCTAATATCAAACAATTACCTACCAAACACTTCTACTAAAACAAGAAGTTAATACAAATACTCTCTCGGTATTTTTTTAGTTGCTACAAACTGACTTTTGCCATTATTCATGTTGTAATTTTGACTCGATTTGATGCTTAACATGTAAAGAAAAACATAGTCATATGAGATTTTATTTGATTCGTCTCAATTTGTATTTTCAAATATATAATTTTTATAATTTTTTAAAATACCAAACTCGAGATATTAATGTTGTAAGTTGTGTCTAGGAAGATGCGAAAAAAACAAATGTAGCAACAAAAAAAAACGGAGGTAGTAACTATTAAAATCAGGTAGTTAAATAAGCCAATACAAAAAGCTAGTCAACGCAATCAATTCAATCTACTAACTTCTAAAAGGTAATTAATGAGTATTAAGCATGAAACAAATATTAATTAAATAACTAGGCTTTTTTTTTTAATATTATATTTTCATTTTTTAATTAAACTGAAATGTACTACCAGAGTGAAACGAATATAAATTATAGGTCTAGAAATCACAAAATTGAATTGAGTCGAAAATAAGCCCAAAAGAGCAAGGACACATGACCTAATGCTAGGCTACTATTACCATATAGACTATGTTCTTTATAGCTTACTGAACCTCATTTTCAATAAAAATAAGACCAAACAAAATAAGTTTTAATAAGCTTAAATCAACAAAAATAAGTTTTTTATAAATTTAGATTAAACAAAATAAGGTTTGACATTAGATTAAATAAGTTCACATCAACTAAAATAACTTACTAATTGGGCTTATTTTATTTTAGTTAGCAACAAATTGAGATTAAATAACTTATTTTGTTTATATAAATACAATCTACTTTGTTTATATAAATGAACAAAAACAATCTAAGCCTATTTGTAGTTAGCAAAAGTAAGTATAAATACAATGTGTTATGATAAGTGCCAACCGCTAGAAAACTCATAAGCCCTTATTACAGAAAGTTTATTTATATATACAGAAAACAAGTAAACTAAACCGAATTGTAAATAGTTGACATGAATAAGTTAAGGAAATTAGAAACTAAACTGAACTAATTAGCGTTGAAAATTGAACTGAAACCGAATGAAGTGATATCAAGCTAAAACGGGATACTGGTGAACAACTCAACATCGTAAAATTCGCAAAACCAAAACCCTCATATCATTTCTCTCCTCAACGGCGGTTTGACGGCAGAAACCTCCGTCTGACGGCGATCACTCTTTCAATCTCACTCTCTCACATCTCAATAATTCAATCAATTAGTAAGTTAATTAGTAATTCGTACTTCTTCCCATTCTTAATTATTTTGTTATCTTAATTAATCAATCAATTTATTAGCATTTTTGATTTAATTTTAAATTGATTGATGAAATGTAGTTATAATTTAGGGTTTCCAATATTTGTAGGAGGATAAACACAATTACACAATGCAGAGATTATGCAAACTTGCATCTTCGGTTGCCGGTAAAACTGTGTCATCGACAACCCCAGGAGAGTTTCTCAAATGGGGTTCATTAGGTTCTATTCGGACATCGATGTTCGCTTCGGGGTTTTCGCCGTTGCAAGTGAAGCCGTTGAATTCGATTATGGATGTTGAGCGGGCGAAACATAAGTCTCCTGAGGAGCTTGCTGTTGCTTGGGATGATGTAATTCACTTTCACTTTCACTTGTTTTTGATTTTTGGTTTTGTTTGGTGTTTTATTGATGAATTGATTTAAATTGGTTGTTTGCTTTGTTTTACTAGGATAGATTTGTGTTTAGTAAAATTAGGATTTAAATGGTTAGTCAATTGAAGATGTAACTTTGGTCGATTTTGGTTAGTTTGCAACAATGAACAATTGAATTTGGTTGTCGATGTATATACCTTAACATGACCGATTGACCACCCGTATTATATGATCACTTCAACGCTATTGATAGGAAGATAATACCAAGAGGCATTAAGCTTAGGGCTTGTTTACGTCAGCCGAAAACAACCGAGCTGGATTGATTGGAGTTTAATAGAACTGAACTGAAAGTTTTTATTTTGGTTTTAAAGAAGAATTTAGCTAATCTGAACTGAACTGATTGGACCTGAAGTGAAATGAAATGATTTTAAGCTGAAGTAAATAGGGACCTTAGTCTATTGAAATGTGTCCATGTTTTCTAATTTGAGTATGGTTTGTGGTTGTGCTCTAATCATCTTGTATTCTATGACAATTTCGCACAAAAATAATTTGTTTCACATTGTTTCGGTTGGGAGAAAAGTAGTATTTTGTTTATTTTTTGTGTGGTAGTTTTAGGATATGCTTGTAAGTCCTAAAAAATTTGGAAATTGGCATCCCTAAATATTTGCACAATGAAATTGAAAAGATTACCTTTTTTCACTTTCGTGGATAATTCCACCAACTCTATCATGAGTAAGTGAATATGTTTCTTTTCTTTCATTACATGCAGTTGTGATCTACTCTTAATGAGGCTTTACTTCGGTGTCAGTTTCACTTGGGAAGAGGTCATATTGGTGCTTCAATGAAAACAAGTTTGTACCGATTATTCGAGCAAAGAGCTGCTGAATGGTATTTCCCTTTAAAATCGATAATTTAGAATATTTTTTGTTAGTCTATGATGCTTTCTGAATTCTTATTTTGCCTTTTTCCCCTTGTAGTCAATATTTTGTTATTCCCTTGTGGCAAGGAAGTGGATACACAACTATGTTTTCTCAAGGTCTGTCTCCTAACTGTATTTTTAGCATCAAATGCCATAGTGATTTTGCACAATTTTTATGTTAGTTTCACTTATGCGCATAACACAAGCGTTTTATGTTTTTTTACTTTTGTGACTAATGAGATATTGGGCTATAGTCCATTATTATTGCATCCAAGCTTGTAATAAGCTGGATTTTAATTTTTTCGTGTGTGTGATTTTCATGCCTGTTTGTGATTTCATGCGATTTGTTTCTGTTTTTGGTCTGTTGTTCATTTGTAATTCAGTGTGATTGGTCTATGTTTGGTTTATTGGCAAATAGTTGTGATTTCATGCGATTTGTTTCTGTTTTTGGTCTGTTGTTCATTTGTAATTCAGTGTGATTGGTCTATGTTTGGTTTATTGGCAAATAGTGGGGTAGTGGCTATATATATGTGTGACTGAAGAGATGAGAAGTTACTTACTGGTCTTCACTAGACATTTAATAGGAGCCTGTTTCATTTTTGTTTGTTGAAATGTCGTTGTATAAGCATAGGAATCCAAGCTTACTGTGTTAGGAGTGTACGACTTACATTTTCTCATTTTCTTAGAGTGGCTGATATGGCAGCTTTACTTGTACACTGCACATTGTATGCTCTGTAGTCTATCATTGTGTCACCAACAAATAAGAGTTAGGTTCAGGGTCTTTTGTTAAGTGTTATAAATTATAATGAAGTTTTTGATACTCTGTACTTCGTCCTTTCATCCTGGAATTATATCTTTCAATATTAAATCTTGTTTAAAAAGGTTTTTGTTCTTTAAATTTAGAAGGGTACATTGGAATGTCTCTTTTTCCCTTGAAAAACGATTCTTTTGTTAAGCAAGTGATCGCTATTGTAACTTGCTCCAAATTTCTCCATCTTTTCTTTTGTTATGGTCTGCCCAAAATGCTCAGCCACAAGACAGATCAAAACAAGACTATAAAGTTCTGTTCCATACATCACTCATTTGTCTCTAAGACTTTCCTTTCTGCAAAAATCATTTGCATACCCTTGTAAATTTGTAATTATATTGAACACATTTCCTTGTTTATTTTTAAGTGAGAGTGTGCTTATAGAGTATGAATTTGTTAATGTATGCAATTGCCGCAGTTGTACCCTGTCTGCATTTGACTGCTTTATTTAGCCTCTGATGTTTTGTGCTTGGCTTCCATTTATGGAGCTAGAGCTTTAAATGACTTGTTACATGGGTAATTTGTATCTTTTGAGCTCCTATCCTTCAATTCATTTACTTTCTTCTTTTTCTACTTTTTCTAGGACACCATATAAGCCTTATTCGGTGAATTTTTTATGCTTGTCTGTTCCTTTGGCTAATCTTTTCAGAATATTGGATAGTGACTCTAGGTTCTCTAACTTGCACATATTACTTGATTAGTTCTGTTGTACTAGTCCATCTTATCATTAATATACTCTGCAATTTGACTTAGCAATAAATGTCTGTCCCGTGGGCTATGGTATAGATAATATTGGTTTTCATAGTGTAATGATTATTAGGATGACTTTCACAGTGCAAGAAATCCAAATTTGGAGCACTTAATTCATTTTTTAGAATATCACTTTCTTCTCTAATCGTCCCTCAGCACGGCTCCTACCCATATGCCTGTTTTACAATATTAGTTAGAACTTAACTGAAGGTCAGTGGTCTTGTATTTTGTTTGATCTAATGTCGACTTCAGAGTTTTATTTGCTCATTAAGATGAATTATGTTCGAGATTGGTAAATAGTGACCAATTTTGGTGGCATGCTGGTGTTTTCACTTGCTTGATAGCGGTCTTTAACTTAAACCTTCGTCTACTAATCGTTTGTACAAGTTATCGTTCTTTTCAATTGTTTCTTTTCAAGGTTTTCTTCAATTATCACAATTTTATTTCTTATTTCTTAGTTTTAGTTTTCGAAGTTGATTTTTGAAAATCATAGCGATGATGATAAATGCTTATTATACCCAGCTCATTATGAGGTCTTCTGTTGTGGAGATCAGAGAATTGACTCTTTTCCAATATTTATCTGAGCTTTCTAATTATTGTTTTTTTTGCTTTCCCATATTTCCGAACTTTAATTTCAACAGATAGCTGGGGTCTTTTGCAGAAATTGCTTGTTAGGTTGAATTGGTTCATTGATATTAGAGATTAACATTTGCTGGTTAAATAATGATAGTCTTTTAAGTTTTCAAATTTATTAACTCGAACCTTCCCTGAAATGTGACTGCAGTGAAAAGCCCACACATAATTTTCACAGGGCTAGAAGATTACAAAGCTCGAGGAACCCAAGCGTCCCCATATTTTACTGTTACACACTACACAGAATTTGCAGATAGCAAAGACATAGTACTTGTTCGTGGAGATGTTGTTTTTGCTAGTAAGCTGTCTGATGAGGAAGCAAAAAAGCTTCTGGAAGCCACTCAATCCTTTTATCTTAATGATGTGAGGTACAAGTTGGTGGAACGGTTCAACAAACAGACTCATGAATTTGAGTTCAAAGATGTATTGCAGGCCTTGAATATGCCATCTATGTAATTCTTATGATATCATATACATCAGAAGTAGGGAAATTTAAGCATATGGAGAATAAAACTCAAATTTTGCAGATGAGTTATAGCGTTCCAACCCTATTACAATTTTTTTGGTTCGCTTCAATTTTCGATTTGATTAGTCAGTTAATCTTGTCAATTTTTGTAGCGCCTCTCATTTTGAGAGGGTGCATGGACTTTGTATTGAGACTTGAGAGGGCTTGTTGTTTTAGCTTATCTTATCAAACCTACTATATGCCAAACGTAAACTTATTTATGTGTTTTTTTTTTTGGCATTGATGTTGATTTGTGTTTACAATAGATCATGTCAAATGGTCAATAGGCTATGCTTGATTGCTTGATAACGATAATGCAGTACGAAAAAGATGATAACTTCTAATGGACCATTTGCAACAATTGCAAGTGCTTCTTAGTTCTTACTCAACATTGTGGGCCGCCTGAGCTACAAGGAATTTGTTCTCTAGTTGATGCGCCAAGTTGGTTTCACCAACCTTATTACTAGCGGAGTACTTGATAAATTCAAGCCTTCAAGGGTCCAATACATAAGAGTATTCGACTACTATGCTTAGATAATTTAATACATTTTCGAATCGTTGGAGTTAATTCGTCAATAATTGTGTTGTATGAACAAAAAAAGTTTGCTCCATGGGATTTCTGAATGAGTGTTGAATTGGTTTCAAAGTGGCCATCCTCAATTGATTGAGCGATGGCATGTTCAGTGGAATTGTGTACATGTTGGAATTTCANCTAATTATTGTTTTTTTTGCTTTCCCATATTTCCGAACTTTAATTTCAACAGATAGCTGGGGTCTTTTGCAGAAATTGCTTGTTAGGTTGAATTGGTTCATTGATATTAGAGATTAACATTTGCTGGTTAAATAATGATAGTCTTTTAAGTTTTCAAATTTATTAACTCGAACCTTCCCTGAAATGTGACTGCAGTGAAAAGCCCACACATAATTTTCACAGGGCTAGAAGATTACAAAGCTCGAGGAACCCAAGCGTCCCCATATTTTACTGTTACACACTACACAGAATTTGCAGATAGCAAAGACATAGTACTTGTTCGTGGAGATGTTGTTTTTGCTAGTAAGCTGTCTGATGAGGAAGCAAAAAAGCTTCTGGAAGCCACTCAATCCTTTTATCTTAATGATGTGAGGTACAAGTTGGTGGAACGGTTCAACAAACAGACTCATGAATTTGAGTTCAAAGATGTATTGCAGGCCTTGAATATGCCATCTATGTAATTCTTATGATATCATATACATCAGAAGTAGGGAAATTTAAGCATATGGAGAATAAAACTCAAATTTTGCAGATGAGTTATAGCGTTCCAACCCTATTACAATTTTTTTGGTTCGCTTCAATTTTCGATTTGATTAGTCAGTTAATCTTGTCAATTTTTGTAGCGCCTCTCATTTTGAGAGGGTGCATGGACTTTGTATTGAGACTTGAGAGGGCTTGTTGTTTTAGCTTATCTTATCAAACCTACTATATGCCAAACGTAAACTTATTTATGTGTTTTTTTTTTTGGCATTGATGTTGATTTGTGTTTACAATAGATCATGTCAAATGGTCAATAGGCTATGCTTGATTGCTTGATAACGATAATGCAGTACGAAAAAGATGATAACTTCTAATGGACCATTTGCAACAATTGCAAGTGCTTCTTAGTTCTTACTCAACATTGTGGGCCGCCTGAGCTACAAGGAATTTGTTCTCTAGTTGATGCGCCAAGTTGGTTTCACCAACCTTATTACTAGCGGAGTACTTGATAAATTCAAGCCTTCAAGGGTCCAATACATAAGAGTATTCGACTACTATGCTTAGATAATTTAATACATTTTCGAATCGTTGGAGTTAATTCGTCAATAATTGTGTTGTATGAACAAAAAAAGTTTGCTCCATGGGATTTCTGAATGAGTGTTGAATTGGTTTCAAAGTGGCCATCCTCAATTGATTGAGCGATGGCATGTTCAGTGGAATTGTGTACATGTTGGAATTTCAATCCTAACAAAAGCGAAAATAGATTATATTTTGACTTATTCTGATCTTTAAATCTAAATCGAATCATACGGAAGCAAAGATATTTTAATAGATTTTTTTCGTACTTCCTCTAATTATTCTAAGGAGTATCTCATAACTTTAGATTAATAAAGTTTGTGTTAAATGATTTAATGAAGCAACTCAATTATCAAAACAATAACTCTACTTTCCCATTTAAGCGAAGAAGTGAGTTCCGCACTTTTATTTTGATTATCTCACTTTTCTATAGATTATCAACAAATAAACACATTCTTACTTGGAGTGGAACTTCGCAACAAAGAAGACTAATACTTGCCTTCCCAAACAAGAGAAAGAAAAACCCCCCTTGAGTAGTAAGTAACTGTCTATTTTTACACTCCACTCTATTCATCAATCCTCTTAATTCATCCTGTTCATCGTTTAGTTCGTTACCAAAACCTCCATTCTATACTTCTCTCTGTAAGACTCTCTTTCTCTCTCTAAAATTAAAAACCCTAATTTAAACCCTAATTTCTGTTTAATGTTGCAATTTCATTCAATTCATCATCTTCTTCTTCATCTACTTTCCAGGCTTTCTCTCTCCTCTCCTTCACTCATCTTCATCAATGGCTGACGCTTCCGCCGCAACCGCCACCATCGCAACCACCACCACCACCTCGTCTTCCGCCATTGACGACTCTAAGGATATTGAGAAGCTTTACGAGTTCGGCGAACGCCTTAATGAAGCCAAAGACAAGTCTGAGGTTTGAATTTCGTCTTTTCTAGGGTTTTTATATCGTCTTTTTTTTTTTGCTTTTGTTTGATTTTTGAGTATGTTTTGTGTTTAATTGCTTCAATTCGAGTTTGTGTTGAATTGTTTAAATTTGAGTTTATTTAGTGAGTGATTGTTTGAATTTTTATTTGTTTTGTGTTTGATTGTTTGAATTTGAGTTTTTGAGTATGTTTTGTGTTTGATTGTTTGGTTTTTAGAATGTGTCGGATTATGAGGGGATAATTAAGGCGGCGAAAGGTAGTACGAAGGCGAAGCAATTGGCTGCGCAGCTAATTCCGAGGTTTTTCAAACATTTTCCGGACCTTTCGAGTAGTGCGGTTGATGCTCATCTTGATTTGTGCGAAGAGGAGGATCTCGGGGTTAGTCATTTTGTTCCTACTGAATTGAAGTAATTTTTCCTGTATTTTTTGAATTTTGAGATTGAGATGTGGTACATTATTTTCGTTGAATTTTGAGCTGAAATGAATGCTGAAGTATCTTTATTCCCGAAGATTGTATGAAGTAAATTATGTATGGCTTATAGAATTAGGTTAGAGTTTACTATTAAAATAGGTGAGGTGTTGGTAGAGTGGTAGTATTTGGTTTTCTTCATTGTAAGCATTTTTGAATAGTGTCTACCAAATTTTTGGACCAATTCGTCCTGTTTGTGATTGGCTACACGAAATAACTTGATGTTGAAAAGAACAGGCTAGCTGTTGAAAGTTGGAAGATGGAAATGAATATGATTATATGGGGAATGGCTGTTGTTTTTGGTAGTTATACTTGCAATAGGGTAATGGCTCTTAAAAAAGGTTTTGTAATCCGTGGAATTCGGATGATATCAAGCAATTTTCTGTCAAAAGTTTTCAAATTTGTTATTTTTAAATTTTTTTCCTGCCTGCCATGAAACTGTAGACAGCATTAGGAATATTGTTGGTCTACTGTACTTGGAAAATAAGGAATACGTCTTGCTAGTTGAGTAGATTTAGTTCTAAGAACATGCAATTTATTAGTAACCATAAAGTTCCAACTTCAGTGATACCAACTTGGCATGGTTTCGTGTGTTGTAGCTATTTTGGTTGTATTTAGGATTTTAGACTTGCTATTGCCTATGAAGATCTGTTGAGGCTGAGGGGCTCTTCTAGAAGGTCATGTGTCTCTTCATTACTTTAGGGTTGTAATGGTTTTCTGGTGCAAAATAACAATCTTACCATAAACGTTTTAGAGTAAGGTGTGAATATAAGATTACTGTGTGATTAGGGATCAAAGGCTGAACATTTGGAGCTGTGGTTCTGCTGCTAAATGTGCTTAACATTGCCACCTTTTATTATTAGCTTAAGGATCATCTATTAGTTTTCCTTGCTAAAGGGTATGACTATGAACGCATGCAACCTTATATTTTGAAAAAACCACTTAAATCAGAGCAGTATGCTTTTCGGTCAAATCCTGGTTTTAGTTTGTCAGATGCTTTATTTTGGTATTTGAGGTCGATATGTTAGATTTTTGATCAAATAATACTTCTGCAAGACAAAATTAAAAAACCAAATTAAAAGAACAATGTTGATACTACTTTGGCAGTCTTTATGTTTTTCGTTATGTCAGTGAGGGCTTGATAAGCATTTTTATTGGTCCTTCAGTCTTTTTATGAGGCATTAATTGATGACACAATTCGTCCATCTGAATGAATGGATCATTTGAAAAACTTTGTGTATGTGTGTTTATACTTTTATTCACTAAAAGAAAGTGAGAATATTTCAAATTTAAGAAATTTAACAAGTATAATAACAGTCCCATTTTAGGAAATTATAACAAATAAAAACCCCCTCAAAAGTAGTGCATTAGAGTATGATTAGGATACTAAACGTACGTAGGACTGAATCTGTATCGTAAGCAGTTAGGGATTGTAGGAGCACTTGCGCCATATGGAGACATATCTCGCTATGGTGCAGCACTAAAGTAAGAAGCAATTTGTTCCTTGTGAGACATCAATAATGGTATTACTGTTTAAGAAGACTTGTATAGCATGCTGATTGTGATGAATCAGTGTTTTAACTTATGTTTTATGACAATGACGATACAGAACCATCATTCTTTTTTGTTGTTGTAGTGTGGGGGTGGAGGTTATGATTAAAAAAAATCTGGGATACAGAGTTACAGAGAGCAGGAAATCATATTAATTACTCCAGTAAATAGGATGCTGTATTATGTTTGTTCTGTCTTGAGCATTTGAGTCTGTTAACAAAATTTTCAAATCTAAATTCGTTGTATCATTTGCAGGTTCGTGTCCAAGCTATTAGGGGTCTCCCCCTCTTTTGCAAGGATACTCCAGAATATGTATCTAAGATTGTTGACATTCTTGCTCAGTTGCTCATGGCTGGTAATACTCGCATTTGTTTTTACGTTCTAGCTGATAAACCCTTTTTCTTACTTTTAAAATTCTGATGCTCTATTGCTTTTTATCAGACGAGAATGTGGAAAGGGATGCAGTTCAGAAGGCCTTGATGTCGTTGCTGAGGCAAGATGTTAAAGGTGTGTTTTATTACAATGCTTACCTTCTTTTTGAATCTAACGAAGCGCAAATCAAATTCTGAGTTAGTTCGATTGTTCTGAAGAAATTATATGAACACATTCTTTCTGGTCAATGCAGAGCATGATATTTACCAAGTTTCATTGTCCTTATATGGTATAGGAAATGTTGTTGATGCTTTGCAATAGTCACTCAGTCCTACACTTCATATGCAGAGGATTTATTATAGGCTTACACGGTTTAATATCGTATTTATGATTTGTCTGACAGCATCATTATCAGCTTTATTTAAGCATGTTGAGAGCATAGATGAAACTACTGATGAAAACATTCGGGAAAAGGTCTTGGCCTTTATAAGAGACAAGGTACTGCTTGTCATATACATGGCACTCAATTTTTTTCTTTTTATTTAAAAAATTGGGTTGGTCTATAGTAATGGGTTTACTGTTATGTATCAGAACTAAATATGATATATATGCAGATTTTCCCCCTCAAAGCTGAACTTTTGAAGCCACAAGAGCAAATGGAACGCCACATAACTGATTTAATTAAAAAGGTATTTTTTAACCAATTAGTATTATCCGTATTCAATTGCTAGCAGTTGCTGAATACCCTGCTGTTATCCTCTGATAGCTAGCTATATTAAATGTTACTATCATCCTAGTTGGTTTGCTGTGTAATTGGTGATGAATTGATATTTAATCTCTTGCAGAGTCTTCGAGATGTAACTGGTGCTGAATTTAAGATGTTTGTAGACTTCTTGAAGAGTTTGAACTTATTTGGTGATAAAGCTCCTGCTGAGCGTGTCCAAGAACTAATTGAAATTATAGAAAGCCAAGCTGATCTGGATGCACAATTTGATGTAAGTTTTTTTTCCCCTCTTCTCGCTTTCACTTGGCATTATCTTTGGTTGATACTCGGGTAGCAACCTGCTTTGACTTCAGTAATTTCACAGCATATTCATTGTATTAGGTAGTAATTGTACTGGTTGGCAAGCTGGATGCATGCCCAAATGTTGTCAATCTGTCTGAATATGTTGTCATGTGTACATTTGTTCTGTTGATTCAACACACTTGTATTATTTCATATATCCTGTGAAGCGGTAAAATTCTCTTTTATCAGTCAAATTAAGCATTTTTCAATGAATGGTAAACAATTTAGAGGAATTTTGATGTTGCTATTAGATCTCATTTTCATTCTTGGATCATGAGTCAGCATAATGAAATAATGTTGCTTGCTGATTTCCTTCACACTGCAACCAATGTGCTTTGGTGAACTCATAAAGGAGTTTGTTTCTCTCTTTTGGCTTGAACATGACTAAAAACAAGCTTCCTAACTTGAGTTTGATATTTTTCTCCCTGTTGCAGGTCGTAGATGTAGACCATATTAACAGGCTTATCTCATGCCAATATATAGCCATCCCCTTTTTCATGGTAAATGTCTTTGATTTTTCTTCGATTCTTTATTTAAATAACTTTCTTCATAACTTTGAACTTTGTTATTGTGCAGAGGGGTGCATCTAACAGCAAGTTCCTTAACTACGTGACCAAACATATAGTTCCAGTTTTTGACAAGGTAAAATTTTACTCAAAACAACTTATTTTCATGTTATGTCATGCTCATTCTTTGTCTTATTTGTGTAACTTATCAAAATTTTGTTTCTGCATTGTAATTTTGATCTAGTAAGAAACTAAAAGCCATGGATTTGTATGACAGGCTTATTAATAAATCATTTGAGCTGAAAATAACTTTGAAAAAGAGCTAAGTTGCTAATTAGCTTCAGTTAAGTTATTTAACGAGTTTCTTGATTTACCAGGATTTCAAATTCCAATAATATCTTCGCTGTTGGAGTGCAGAGCCATTATGTGTTGATTTAGTTAACTCATATTCTTCTTAACTTGCTCATTAATTTAGTGCTTTTGCAAATTGTACATCATGTCCCTCCAATATTAAAAAAGCCTGTGGGCTAGCCGTTTTTTGTTTACTTCCTGAATTATCCCTTGCCTCTGGGCTAGCCATTTTTTGTTTAAGGTCATTTCTTACTTCCTGACTTATCTTACTGCATCTTATCCCTCGCATGGAATTCAGATTATTTTTTTCCTCCTATCCGTGTGTAGTTGTGATATGTGATGCATTAGCCTGTTTTGTTATATGAGAAGTCAATGCCATATGAGAAGTCAATGCCAGGATTTAGGGGCCATTTTTGATGTGGTATTCTAATTGGCTAGATGAAGCACCCTTCTACATAATAATTCCTCCTTATTTTTATAGAAGCATCAGTTTCTAAAAAATGGGTGCCTCAAATTAGATGTATCATGTTTGAGTCAATAAATTCTCAATCTCTCATCATATGGGTCCTTTTTTCTTTCTCCCTTATCATATGGGGCCCTTTGTTCTTTCTCTCTATCTTTTGCCTCTCCATTCTTCAAAAACTACCTAAGAGTCTGTGTTTTTGCAAATGATACTTTTAAATTTAACATGGAGGAAGTACTTTACTAGCTATTTTCTCTGAAGCAGTAGGTTCCTCAGCTGGCATCTTGCTCTGAAGCAGTTAAAGTGTTTCAAAAAATTTCATGGTTGAGATTGCATGTGCCCAACTCTATATAAAGGGTGTGAGCTTTGTCATAGGCATTGTGGTAATAATGGTTTAGCTGCTATTATCAGTGGCTGTGATATTCGATGCTTCATACTTGTTTGGAGGCCTATGGCTTTGTCTCTTTTGTGTCTTAATATGTTATTGTAGTACCTTTCTCTTATGCATTTCTTTTGTAATTTTTTTGTTTTTTATATAGCTTCCAGAGGAACGGAAGTTGGATTTGCTTAAAAATCTGGCTGACAGTTCTCCGTATACCACACCACAAGATGCACGCCAGATTCTTCCTTCCATTGTTCAGGTTTTAAAGGTATATATTTTATAACTTGTTTCATTTGTCTTTAGAAGAGGAGAATATATAAACTCTTTCTACATCAATGGAAGTGAATTCTATAATTAAGCATCTTTCACTTTTGGATTTTGTTTAAAACAAGTTTTGTTTTGGTTTTCATTCTGTGAAGCATGCAAAGTCTGCTACTTGGTGGTCAAGATTTTTCTAACAATGTCTTTTTCAACTCTGTATCAGAAATACATGCCTCGAAAGAAAACTGCAGAAGAGATGAACTTCACTTATGTTGAGTGTTTATTGTACACGTTCCATAATTTGGCTTCGAAGGTTTTACTTTTTCTCCTCATTTGTGTTGTTCATTTCATGTGTTGGGATTTGATGCTGTTCCAGTTGCTTACAGTTGTTTTCTCTGGCTTTATTGCCTACAGGCTCCCAATGCCACCAACAGTTTGTGTGGTTACAAAATTGTCACTGGACAACCATCAGATAGGATAGGGGAGGACTTCACGGAGCTCTATAAGGACTTCACTGAGAGGTAAATGATTTCCACTGCACTCTATCTTCTTAGAACATATAACAAGGAACTGTAATAGTGAGGCAAATTGTCAAATGTTCAGTCTTTCATCATGAGTTTTTGCCTGTTTGGTGTGCGTGTTTAAGTGACTTGTCTTCCTCAGAATTTCCCTTGTTTTATAAAGCTTGCTGTCTTTTGGAGTCCCGTAATATTCGTGAGCTATGTTCTTATTTCTTGGTGTCCTTCATAATTCATACCATAGATGCAATTGGTAGAAGGATCTTGACCTTTTAGCCTTTCCAATGCTAAATAGCCTATGGTTCATATAACTAAAAGGTTTCTCCATACTTCTGTTTATCTCTTTGAAGTTTTTCAATTGGACTTAATTATATATACATTTGTTTAGCAGTTTCACTGGAGGTTTATTAACACATGTAAATATTTACTACTCTGTTGAATAATTTCTTCAAAAACACAATGAACCTGAATATTCAATGGACTTTGACCTGTTTGTTGTACCAATCTTAAAGTCCTTGTTCTGCCTATATATGCCCCATATCAATGTCTTGTCGATTTTGAGGGTTGATCTATGATTTTCATGTAATGCGGCTGTGGGACCATTTGTAGTGTATTAGAAATTTAAAATTTGTAGCAGTCCTTCAGAATTGAGCATTTGAGCTGTATTGCAGCAATAACTTTTGTGCTATTGTACTCCGTATCTATTTTTAATGCCTGGTAAATCCTAGGCTTTGGAACTTTGGTTGAACTCTACAAGGCATCGCCGTCATAGCATTGTGTCAGTGAATTGCGAGGAAAGGGATTAGTAAATTGATATACAGCCATTTACGCTTATTTAATCCTATAGGTTAGGTTGGGTTAAGGCCTAAGGGAAGGGGGGTGTGGAATCCTAGTCATATGGTTGGCACTACTGCCTAGCTATAATGATTAGAGTAATTTATCAAATATACATGTGAAGCAAGTAAATTTCAGTGTGGCTTGTATTCTGTGTTCCTTGTTAAGAGTACTGTATTTTGTTTTTGATTGATCTCTATTTTGGATCTGTGGTTGGTTTGTTTAGGTTGAGTTGTGTTGAGGAGCTCTCCAGAGCTACCATGAAGAAGTTAACTCAAGGTATGGATGAGCAAAACAAGAGGATGGCGTCTGCATCCAACGAGGTTAAAGATAAGATTGTAAGTATATCCATTTCCTATGTAGTACCTTAATTAGGTTACTTTTGAACCGTGCTCGAATTAATCAAATTATATATGTAAAGCAAGTACATATATTAAAAATTAATACTACTTCCGCTTGCAACGATTAGACATTTTTCCTATCTACTTTATGTCAATTTGTTGCAAATAATTTGAAGGAGGCTGTATGAATTGCTATGTAATGTGAAGTAAACATCCTATGTTTATGCAAGTTACAGTTCTTGTAGGAGGGGAATGTGAGGGAAAACTGATTAAGTGGTTTCCGCTTTAGTATAGGATATATAGAAATAAAGAAATGCAATGTAAATCACATTTTTGGATGTGGGGGGAGTTGGATGATGTTCCTAAGAATAAGGGATAATGATTAATGAGTATGCTCCACCATGTTATATCCTGTTCAAAACTTTAAACTGTTATTTATGGTTGTTTTTGTGCAGAAAACTGAAAAACAAAATGCTACGACAGGACTGAAAACTTGCAATAACATTCTGGCAATGACTCAGGTACGAAAAAAATCAGTGACTCTAGGTCTTGTGTCCTTCATTAAACCCATAAGCAATCTTCTAAACTTGTAATTTTTCCTGATTTAGCCACTACATAAAAATTCACCTTCCTTCATTGGCGACAAGAGGATAAACTTATCATGGAAAGAGCCAGTAAAATCAGCGGCTCCAACAGCTACTACTGGTGCTGGGTAAGGATTGTGTCTTGTGCATAGGATATAATTATTAATCAGAGCATTTTTGGGGTGTGCTAATATTCATGGCTATTCTTGCTTAATGTGCAATTGTGCATAAAGTAGATCACATTAAACCTAATTAGATATCTTACTCTTGGTGGTGTGAAAAATCATCCCACTTTGCTTGTCAAGAATGATTTGTGCAATTTCTGTATTGTCCAAAATACAGTCATTTGACTCATTTTAGATTTAAAGAGGCTTTCCTTGATATACAACTCTAGTGAATTTTATTTTGGTGTATCGCTGTTCCTTATGGGGGGTAATTGATACATACATGTACTTCTGCAGAGGGAAACGGCCTGCTGGTGCTGCCCTTAATGGCTCCAACAGCAATGCAGCCAAAAAAGGTCGTGGAAGTGGAGGTGTACAGAACCAGCTTGTTAACAGAGCGCTAGAAGGTATTTCTTTTGGAGGTAGAAGTGGTGGTAGGGGAGGCCGAGGAAGAGGTGGAAGAGGATGGGGTGGCCGCGGTAGAGGGAGGGGCTTCAGGTAAAATCCCAAGTAATAGTTTCACTTAATAGTTCGGATTCTAATGAAAGTTGCTCAGAAGTGAGAACCTGGATAGAGTTTTGTACAAGGACTGCCTGTCCTTAAAATGTACCAGAAATGCACTTGATTGGCGAATGTCAAATGTTCTGTTTTGGGGAGAGCGGCTGGGCTGATGTTTAGTTTGTACTTTGTAGGGGTAGCCTTTTCTGATTACATTCTTAATCAAGACATTTGTTTAATTTTGAGACACTTAATGGGTCCTCATTGTTTTTAAACCATCCTTTTGGTTTGTGTTGGCCATGGCAAGGTGCCTTTAACATTGTTGTCAGTAATTTTTGCTTATATTCAGCTCATTTCCTTCTTAGTATTAGTCATTTCATTGCGTAGGTGTAGAGTTACATTTGATCCAAGAGGTTTTTTTTTTCCACTTGATGATCGCAATATTAGACTTCGAAGCCCTAGATGCTGTGCCAAGGTTAACGTATCGGCTTTTACCTATCATTGTAGGTGAATACAATTTTAAGATAAACGTATTGTTGAATCTTGTTTGACTAGTTTCTAACTAGTGTTTTATTGACATTTGACAGAGCAATACTAAAGAATTGTATCAATATATGGAGTAAAATACTTCTTCCGTCCCATTTTCATTGCTCTATAGCCTCTATTTATCCAAAAAAGCTTTCACAAAAATTGGAGTCATGGGGTAAAGAAAGGGAGAGAGAGTAGTATAACCTTTTTGTAATTTTTGTTTTAACATTTATACTTGTATACTATATGAAGGTATGAACCAAAATTTGAAATTGTTGGCCTAGAAGTTGAATTATTAGGCAGTGCATGAAACAAAAAGTAAATTTCCCACTATTGACAGAAAATCATGATCGTTTTGCTTTGTCATCGACATAAAAAGAAGGCCACGAGGCTTTAGTTAGTTTACTTTAAAGGACAACATTTCTTAAATTCATAAACGTTTTGTTAATTGTTAATCTTTTCTTAATTATTCAATGATTTGTTGCATTTAATAACTCACTTGCACATTAGATCTTGCTTATATCCATTGTTTAAATAAACTCTTTTCTTAGAATGTCATTCATTAGGGTCTGTTTACTTCAACTGAAAACAGCTGAATTGAACTGAACTGATTGGAGCGGAATTGAACTGAAAGTTTTTTTTATGAAGGATTAATGATTAGTAAAATAAAAAAAATAAAATAAATGGAGCTGAACTGAATTGATTTTAAGCTGAAATAAACAGGCCCTTACTCCCTAAATAGTTTAGATACCCCATGTTATTTTACAAATTCATATTTAAACTACACGCTGTTTGTCTTAAATTTTTCACTATAACTTATATGCATATTACAAGTGCTTAGTTAGAATGTAAACATTTTCATTACTATAAACCCCGGATTCTTAACAAATTCAAATATAAGGTAGTCAACATTCCCATCTTTATGCCATCCCTTCTTATGCAAAGACAAACTTTCAGTTTATAAGGACTCATAAACTAACCTTTCACATCACAGTTAGCAAGGTTCTTGATCTCATGATCTTGGATTAGACTGTATTTGGAGCGTCTTAGAAAAGTACCCTTTAGAACAAAGGCTCCACTTGGGCCCCAGTCCCTGCCCACCACTTTAACCGACCATTTCCTCTTTGCCTCTATGATAGTTTGGTATGTTCCACCCCATAATATGAAAGCTTTCAAGTGGATCATTCTAAAAATAGAATTACAACTTGGTATTACATTATAACTATATACTATTTCTGAACCATAATAGTTGCAATTTTAAGGTATTATTTGTGAGTATTTAAAAATTAGTGATATGGAAGTAGTATAAGCACATTCTAAATTGATAAAGACATTCTCACAACAAGAACACAAGTATCCGTAGTTTACTCACAATAGAGATGCCTTATTACCTTAATGAACCACCAAATATAAAAATATTATAAGTAGAAAAAGTGTTAAATGCTAAAAAAATATGTCAAAATTGCATCACTTTATGAAATTAAGTAAAGAAGAAAGAGCACTAACAAAAAAAGTGGACCAAAAAAAAAGGGAGTTTCACTAGTAATGGTATGCACCACGCTCCTTATCATAAGCCTTTGTTCAAATTTGACACCTAATAATATCACATAGCAGTTGAAATCAAGACAAAAATAACACCCATTAAAAAGAAACTAAAAATTGTACTTCAACACTTGCAAAACTTCTGCTAGTAGGAAATGCAAGAACCTACTTGAATGAACTTTCTCTTCTTTCAGCATTGAGGATAGAAGAAAATCCAAATCAAAATACTAAATTTTTTATAACTGATCAATAATGGTGCAAAAGAAGGTAGCAAATGTAAGCAATAAGCTTGGGATCCAAGCAAATACCCTCAAAATAGAGAAGAAGCAAGCTATGATAAAGCCTTCCATCCAAAACCATGATGGCAAGAGCAAAGGAGCTGATTTGAAGGCCATTAAGATGAAGAAATCGCGCTCTATAAAAAGGTCCAACCTCGAGTTTAGCCTTCACTCGTCTCAAAAGCCGGGAAACCAACCTCCCCTTGTCACACCAACACAAACACCAAGCCCCAAGAAGCCATTAGTAGCATGTAAGTCACCCTACAGTTCTCCAAATTATATGAAGAGTACTAGTAGTTCTGAGGCTAGAAAAGAGAAAACAAGCAACATTTCGAGCACTAGTTCAAAGCTTCATAGAGTTGCGAAAGCATTAAGCAAAACATCGTCTAATTTGAAAAAAATGAGGGCCTTAGCAAATGCACCAAGCTTTAAGCACACGAGATCATTAGGAGCTTGTAAGAAGGCAGTTTTATGTCATAGTGATCTTGATGTGCAAAAGGCTACATGCTCTTCAACGTTAAAGGATTCAAAGTTTCCCGCGTACCTTAAACTCAAACACGGTGCAACTGAAGCAGAAGGAAACTCAGTTTTTAAGGTATGCCCTTATTCCTATTGCTCCCTTAATGGTCATCACCATATGTCAGCACCTCCCTTGAAGCGATTTCTGTCTTCAAGGCGGAAGCTGCTGAAGCCAGTGAAATATAACCCCGATGTTCTCTCCCCTTGTAAAGTTTCATCTTTGGAGAGTGATAAGGCCAATGAAGAAGGCGGTCAGAACAATGACATGTTCATCAAGGTCTATGTTCCTAGTAGAGAGGTCGCGGCACAAGTGTCTGATAGCTTATCAGATGAACCATATTCTGTGAATGAAGTCCAGGATAATTTTGATCAAGTTGAGGCCACTTCTTTGTCAGGCATGAGTTTTAGTCTCGAGGATGAAGGTTATATACAAACTCCTATTGAGAAACAAACATCATTTGAGAGTCTTTGTGCTAGTTTGGACTTTGCTTTTAATGAAAGCTCTGACTTGGAGTGGGAAGAAGGGAAGAGTATACCCATGTTTAATGAGTGTGAAAATCTTGGTCAGACAGCTTATAATAAAGATAAAGATCAATCTGATGAGTATGAGTCGAAGAATGGTGGTTTCGGGTTTATGGAGTTCCTTTCTGAAGAAATGCAACCTTATTTTCATGATGAAATTGTGGAGTGCCTGTATTTCAGTGATACTGATTCCTCGACAGACAACGAGTCTTCCCCTACAGGTATTCTCTTGGCACCAATATAAATGATTAGTCTTTCATTTTCAAAGTCATTAAGCTACATTGAGTCAAATTTTGTTACTTGTACTAGATTACTTTGGAACATGGAAAAACCAAAACTAGATATATCTTACAAAAATTACATAGACGCTGCATATAGTGTGTATATGTTAAAATTATGCACATAATCTGCTTTGTTTATTTTACAAAATAAGAAGTATAAATTAGAAATAGTGTTGCATCAGAGCACCCTAGCTAGCGGTAAGTACTAAGTCGATAAGTACAGGAGTACAGAAAGTTAGTAGGATAAAACGGTTGCAGCCTGATTATGATATCTGGTGCAGGAAATAAACACAGAAATGATATGTTATTCGAAGAAATAAAGAAAACTGTGGATTTAAACCTCTTTGATGAAGCAATTATCAATGGTACAATGAAACAAGATGAGTCCATTGGTAAGTAAGGCTGGAATTTTCTGATACTCTTGAAGAAATTACAGAACCGAAGAGCTTGATTTTAACCAATTCAAAATCTATTTTATAAACAGATAATGATGATGAATCAGATGAAGAAAACTACACATTTCAGGAAATCAAAGAAGAAGAAAAAGATGCTGCTGAAGTTGTCATGGAAAAAAGGGAGCCAAGTGAGGAAACGAGTAAGCACGTTACAACAATTTTTGATGATCGGAAATTTTCAGTACAATAGTGATGATCAAACTAAAACTAATCATATTGCTTGTTCTACATCAGGAAATGAAGCTGAATATTGTGTTCACAAAGGATCAACAGATTCTGATAATGAAAAGGTTTTAAACAAGGTATCGATTCACTACAATGAGGAGAATGATGCTAAAGTAGAAACACCACGAAAGAAAGCCCACCGCAAGACAGAAGAAGCATATGATGAATCAATCAATAAACAAGAAGCCATCAGACGCGATTCTAATATCTTGAAGAGGTTCTCAAGATGCAGGAAAGTGGATGAAGTGACCGATGAAGAAAAAGAATTCAACCCTCGTGAACCCAACTTTCTAGAAGCAGAACCCGAACCAGAATCAGAGAAGGTGGATCTTAGGCACCAAGATATGGATGAAAGAAGAAATTCAGAAGAGTGGATGCTTGACTTTGCGCTGCAGAAGACAGTCAACCAACTTGCTCCTGCTCGAAAAAGGAAGGTGGCGTTACTAGTTGAAGCTTTTGAATCAGTTCTTCCCGTACCAAAATGTGACACAAATAGAAGAAGTCCACAGAGGTTTGCTTATGCAAGAACCCTTCAAGCTTGCAGCTAAACCAGTATTAGTAACTAACTACTGAAGGTAATCATAGAACTACCTTTCTTTAAGCACTTAGAATTATGAGACCCTCTCACACTCAGTTGAGGGCGCGACATTATCAATGGCCCTATCAATCCATTATTATTAAACCATGATACAATTACAATAACCTTATTATATCCCTACTAATGTTATGCACTGTCAGATTTCCTAACTTGAGCTTTGGCATGTTGCATTTAAGAATATTAGTAAGAACATGAAAATTTACTAATGTTTTTTACTGATGCAGATTGATGGTAAAGAGGTGCAGCTTATAAGCGACTATGCAGCAGCTTAGAGGATCTGCCAAAGATGATTAGATGACTCACTTCTCATATGTATGGTGCGGAATCAGAACATTACGGACATCTTTTTATGCATTCGATTTGCATTTACCAACCCTTGGATGCAAATATGAATTTATGTTTGTTAAGTTATAACATAAGTTGTAATGAATTAGTGTGAAAGATGTTTTCGGCTCTTGTTTTTTAGGCTTGCTCTGTAGTCTGTACTCCAGTACTCGTAAGCCCTTTGTATTCCAATCTATTTGACTGTGGTGGTTTTAAGTTGCGTGCCATTTCTCTATCAGACAACTTTGGACCTAGATTATTGTAGCATTAGCTTCATACATATTACATCATAAAAAATTTACTAGTAATTGAGGACATTTACATATGTATTACATGGTACAGGCACCTTATACATTTCCGCGCATGATACAGTCTGGAAAACGAATACACATTTCACCCAACAAAAAGACCTAAATATATAGACTTAGAAAACCATGTACAGCATTTGTATGAATGGTTGGCAAACTGGAGTGTATAAATACATCATGCCCCCCAAGACAGGCTTACAGTTCTACCAAGATTTAGCTCGAACACAAGGAAAGTTTGAAACGACTAAACACATGAATGGCCTCCTTTTCAATGAATTCTAACTGACCTGGTGTAAGCTGCATGAATACAATCCAATCGCCATTCCTTGTGCTACTAGGCATTGGCATGACATACCCTGCATTACCACTCCATGGAAAATAATATGATCCAAACACTGTCTTACCCCAACCAAAATCAACCTTTGTTACAGGAAATTGTCTTCCGGATGACACTACAAATGCCGGTCCATTGTCCCTCCCACTACTATAAATCTTTGATATACATGGTTCAGGACGATGAAGTTCAACCCAATCTATCAAGTCTTGAAAATGTGTCTTGTTCATCGTCTTTTCTAAGAACTCGTGCACATCTTGTGTTACTAAATCCAATGGCTTTGCAATCAAATCATTAGTACTCTTCTCACCAAAGGGAAGCGAAATCACATTTCCAAAGTAACCACTTAGCCTATTTGTGAAGTTAGAATTTCCTTGATCATTATTATCAGCAAATCTTGTTCTACCATCCACCACAATGCCTATTTTACATAACTTGGAAGTTCCATCTTCCGATTTGCTAGCATGTTTTGCTATCAACTTCCACATGAATGCGCTAAAAGACTCAAGTTTGGTACCTTGTGCTTGAGATTGGAGGTTATCGATTACTTTAGCACTGACATGATACATACGACTAACAAGGGGGACGTCTTTTTCACTAGGTAACATGTCATCTTTTGTACGAATTAAGGATGACATAGGGATGTACATATCATCTAACCAGGGATCATACGAACAAGGGTGTCGAGCTTTAAGGAGAGACTTTTTAAACGAGGGTACCATTGAAATCGGCTTTGAGCTAGCTGTTTCAGCCCATGAAACTAAGAACATGTTACAAGAGTAAGCATCTGCAACTCTATGATCAAATATACACCCAAGTACTAGTCCTCCACATTTCAGCTCTGTAGCCTGTTTTGCAGCAAGCATGAAAAGTTTGTCAAAGTGTATTAATTATTACATACATAGTCAAATAAGACGTTAAAATCAGAAAATTTTGCACTCCCTCATTCTTTTTAGTTATAACTTCTAAGTATTTTTGTAAGAGATAAAATATTAAAAAGTTGCAACAAAAATAAACGAAGAGAGTACTTGTTATTATTACGAGTAGTCAATAAAACTAAGTACCTCAAGCACAATTTCATCAAAGTTTGCAACAATAAAATGTTGGTCAATATGGCTTTATAAGAGAATGTTTAGTCCCTAAGTTTTAAAACTTGGGATGACATCATTAAATAGGGCCTTAAGGCTTGTCCCATTTTTCTTTAAAGATTTCAATTATGTCTCAAGTTGAGTCTTGGAATCAAGACTCAACTTAAGACTTGAGATTAGGACCTACTTAAGTTTTATTTAGCTTTGTTTATTAATGTTATTATTATATAGTATACATAAAAAGATAAAATAAAAAATAATATGTAATATATTTGAGTCTTTTAGGGTTAGTGATAAATTTGTTCAAGTTTTAATAAGTTTTAAGAAGAATTTGATGACATCATTTTCAACGGGGATAAAAAAAAATAATATCACCCTCAAGTCTTGTCATACAACTTAGGGAAATTATCATACTCCTTCTGTTTCATTTATACACATTTATCAATGCAAATTTGTAACGCTTATATCTTTAATTTTATATTTGTAAAAATTATAAAAACTTGAAATTTTAGTAGAAAAAATCAAGTCAAACAAGACCTTATTTGAATATATTTTTACTTACATATAAAGCACAACCAGTTGTCAAAACATGGTTTATAAATAGTTTTCAAAGTCAAAACGTAAAGAATAATTGGAACGGATGGATTATAAAAAATATGTAGTAAGATATTATATTAATATGGGCTTCCATGGTAAAGCTTTAAAAATTGCCGTGGATGTTTTCATATATCTCAAGGCTATTCTCTATTCATGTTATAAATGAAAAATCACTTACTCTAGAATTTTGAATCCCTCTTTATCATTCTTATTTTATGCTCTAACCAAACACCTCATTAGTATTTTTTGGATCTATATTCATTAAAACATACAAGAATTTACAGAGTAGCTAGATCAATATATATATTAAATAATAAAATCTCACATACTTATATTTATTCAAGTATTTCATAATTATTTTTAATTTAACACTTTTGTCCATTGCACATAATCAAAAACTTACTAAGGCCCTGTTCTCCTCGTCTTATTTTTGCTTATTTTTAGTAAAAATAAGTTTAGTTCAGCAAAAATAAGTTCAGTTCAGCAAAAATAAGTTTCAATCCTTAATAAATTATTAATGATTTCAGCAAAAATAAGTTCTGTTCAGCAAAAATAAGTTCAGATCAGCAAAAATAAGTTCAAATCAGCAAAATTAAGTCGAGGAAAACAAGGCCTAAGACGAGTCTCCAAACTAACCTGCACAGAAAACACATCATTATTATGTGTTTGCTTAGGCATGAAATTTGCTTGAACACTCTCATGAGGGTTATAAAAGTTGAGATCACAAAGCTCAACATTAATATAAGCTTCAATAAACTCAACTCCTTTGTTGTGGCACATAACCTCAACTTCACCCTTAGAATTGTGAGCAACTTCACTAGAAAAAACAAAGTAATGAACTAAAATTTGAGCTAAAGATGTTTTGAGAGTGCTAACCATTTGGTTAAAAGACCAAACCTTATTACCATAATTTTTGGTATTATTGTAGCAGAAAAATACACCCACTTTTCCTGGTGGCAAAAGCAAGTCTAAATTTGAGAGTGGAAGATTTTGCTCTACTAAATTGTGCAAAGGTACTACTTTCTCTTTTTTGTAGACACTCACTTGATCTTCTTTTGTGGAGATCATACTGGTTTTCTATTCTTCTTCTTTTAATTATTTGATGAGAGAGCTAATTAATTATTTGCATCACCAAGCCACCAACTATATAGAAAACCTAGCCATCACATCCATACAAGTTGGGGTATTGATTTGGGTTGGAACTCGTGGGGTTAACTGAATTATCTTAAATCAGAATTGAATAAATTGAACTGAAAGTGACCTATAATCTGAAAATGACTTAAATTGAAAGTGACCAAAATTGTTTTTCATTGGTAAATTAATAAATTGAATCTGAACTGAAAAAATCTCAAACTGAAATTGACCGGTACAAAACCTGAAAAAAAAAATTTGAATATAAAGCAACCTTTTTGAACAATTGACCTAACCAAGCCCGAACTGAATTGAGAGTAAATTGAAATGATCCATCTAGTTTTTTATAAAAAAATAAAATAATATTTTATCTTAATTTAATTTGAAATTTGATTATTTCCTTTTAAAATTTATTAACACGACACATTGTATATCTGTATATTGAAATCATTACGTGAAAGGTTTCGACTTTTGATTATGATTGATATTATATGTCGATATGTATGACTAGCAAATAAAAAATAATAGTTCATTAAATATATTTGGCAAATATAACATCAATACTGGTTAAATTATATGAAAGTACAACTCTTGATTTTACGAACAAAGAAGTTTAATTCACCTTTAAAATTGAGTGATTATGTCTAAATCAATTTATAAATGTTAACATATATTTATAAAGAAGTTAAATCAATTATAAAAAATAATAACTTTGACCAATTTCAAAGTTTTACTATTTTCATCACCAATTTTAAAGACATAATTTCAACCAATTTTGTCACCAATTTACTATTGATTATTATCACCAATTTTATATAATTTAACTTTATAAACATGCGATTTACTCTTGATTTTGTTAATTTTTTATACTTTAGGATACCATATGACTATATTTTGAGTAAGTTAAATCAAATTGATAAAAAGTATCATTACACAATTTTCAACTTTCATTCAAATAGACGAAAGTTTTGACTGGTGACAGAAATTTGAAATAACCCGATGATAACCCCGAAAAAGACCGTGACCTCTCGCTAAGTTGGCTTTTTTAAACCCGTTTTTTGATTAAATTGTAGTGGGTCTGACTAAAATGGCCCGAGCTTGGATTGAACTTTTCTCAAATTAAGAACAAGTTATTTTAGTCAATTTCCGAAATAACCTGAACTAAATTGGATTGAACCAATGGGACAAAATGACCGACACTAACCTAAATTGAAATATCTCGAACCCAATTGAGTTAACCCAAACCTGCACCGCTAACCTGAATTGACACCCCTACATACAAGTAGACTCCATAGCATGTTTAGATTTTAGAACATGGCATGGGCCATGGGGGCATCTTGAAACTTGACTCGTACATAGTAAAAGAAATTGAGGTAGAGTGGTAACGAATTTTTTTTTTTGCAGATTCGCCGGACAAGTTGTATGAATNCTGTTCAGCAAAAATAAGTTCAGATCAGCAAAAATAAGTTCAAATCAGCAAAATTAAGTCGAGGAAAACAAGGCCTAAGACGAGTCTCCAAACTAACCTGCACAGAAAACACATCATTATTATGTGTTTGCTTAGGCATGAAATTTGCTTGAACACTCTCATGAGGGTTATAAAAGTTGAGATCACAAAGCTCAACATTAATATAAGCTTCAATAAACTCAACTCCTTTGTTGTGGCACATAACCTCAACTTCACCCTTAGAATTGTGAGCAACTTCACTAGAAAAAACAAAGTAATGAACTAAAATTTGAGCTAAAGATGTTTTGAGAGTGCTAACCATTTGGTTAAAAGACCAAACCTTATTACCATAATTTTTGGTATTATTGTAGCAGAAAAATACACCCACTTTTCCTGGTGGCAAAAGCAAGTCTAAATTTGAGAGTGGAAGATTTTGCTCTACTAAATTGTGCAAAGGTACTACTTTCTCTTTTTTGTAGACACTCACTTGATCTTCTTTTGTGGAGATCATACTGGTTTTCTATTCTTCTTCTTTTAATTATTTGATGAGAGAGCTAATTAATTATTTGCATCACCAAGCCACCAACTATATAGAAAACCTAGCCATCACATCCATACAAGTTGGGGTATTGATTTGGGTTGGAACTCGTGGGGTTAACTGAATTATCTTAAATCAGAATTGAATAAATTGAACTGAAAGTGACCTATAATCTGAAAATGACTTAAATTGAAAGTGACCAAAATTGTTTTTCATTGGTAAATTAATAAATTGAATCTGAACTGAAAAAATCTCAAACTGAAATTGACCGGTACAAAACCTGAAAAAAAAAATTTGAATATAAAGCAACCTTTTTGAACAATTGACCTAACCAAGCCCGAACTGAATTGAGAGTAAATTGAAATGATCCATCTAGTTTTTTATAAAAAAATAAAATAATATTTTATCTTAATTTAATTTGAAATTTGATTATTTCCTTTTAAAATTTATTAACACGACACATTGTATATCTGTATATTGAAATCATTACGTGAAAGGTTTCGACTTTTGATTATGATTGATATTATATGTCGATATGTATGACTAGCAAATAAAAAATAATAGTTCATTAAATATATTTGGCAAATATAACATCAATACTGGTTAAATTATATGAAAGTACAACTCTTGATTTTACGAACAAAGAAGTTTAATTCACCTTTAAAATTGAGTGATTATGTCTAAATCAATTTATAAATGTTAACATATATTTATAAAGAAGTTAAATCAATTATAAAAAATAATAACTTTGACCAATTTCAAAGTTTTACTATTTTCATCACCAATTTTAAAGACATAATTTCAACCAATTTTGTCACCAATTTACTATTGATTATTATCACCAATTTTATATAATTTAACTTTATAAACATGCGATTTACTCTTGATTTTGTTAATTTTTTATACTTTAGGATACCATATGACTATATTTTGAGTAAGTTAAATCAAATTGATAAAAAGTATCATTACACAATTTTCAACTTTCATTCAAATAGACGAAAGTTTTGACTGGTGACAGAAATTTGAAATAACCCGATGATAACCCCGAAAAAGACCGTGACCTCTCGCTAAGTTGGCTTTTTTAAACCCGTTTTTTGATTAAATTGTAGTGGGTCTGACTAAAATGGCCCGAGCTTGGATTGAACTTTTCTCAAATTAAGAACAAGTTATTTTAGTCAATTTCCGAAATAACCTGAACTAAATTGGATTGAACCAATGGGACAAAATGACCGACACTAACCTAAATTGAAATATCTCGAACCCAATTGAGTTAACCCAAACCTGCACCGCTAACCTGAATTGACACCCCTACATACAAGTAGACTCCATAGCATGTTTAGATTTTAGAACATGGCATGGGCCATGGGGGCATCTTGAAACTTGACTCGTACATAGTAAAAGAAATTGAGGTAGAGTGGTAACGAATTTTTTTTTTTGCAGATTCGCCGGACAAGTTGTATGAATTATGCTTTGTTTAGTTGAAGATAATTTACAATGAAATGAATGAATATATATGAATATATATGAATATGACTTCTTTGGAAATGGTTGGATAAGGTTGTGACGTTGTATATAGTAGTTTAGTTGGACAAAAATTAGAAAAACATAGAAAATGGAATTTCAAAGAAAACGCAAGTTCCCACGTGTAAAACATGGGAAATTAATAATCAACTCTCTTTGGTGAGATTATGAGATGTCAACCAAATTAATTTTGTTCAACTCTTATGATAAGGAAAAAACTTTCCATGTAATATAAATTTTCAAGCACAAAGAATTTTTCCCGTTGATGAATTGAACCAGACCTAAATGAAACATTAATTAATTTAATTATATTCAATCCCGCAAGAACAAAATTATAATTTGGTTTTGTTACAATAATTTAATTGATTGATCATTTACCAACTTGGGGTATGGTATGCGCTATGCGGTATGCCAATATAAGGGTTTTTTTACATTTGCTGAAAACAACTGAACTGAACTAGACTGATTGAAGCAGAACTGAACTGATTGGAGTTGAATTAAACGGAAAGATTTTAATATGGAGTAATGTTTTTAACTTTGGATTATTAATGAAATGATGAATTTAAACTATTAATGAATCTTAACTATGATTTTTATGGATTATTATGATTATTGATTTTTGACTATGATTAAATTATGGATTGATGATTTCTAACTATGAAATACTAATGATTTTTAATTATGGAGTAATGACATAGTAATAATTTTGATATAAAATATATTCGTTAGTGGTATATTAGTTCATATTTTATGAAACAAAAATCGGTAACACATTTTCATATGTAGTAATTTCATATTTTTGTGAATGCTAATCCACTTATGTGGTATTTTCATGTTTTTATGAATGATAATCTACTTATATCTCTGTTTATTTCCTGAAAACTAGTTTAATTTATAATATTTTTTTCGTGAAAATTATAACCTAATAAATATATATATGAAACAAAAAAAACGATAATTAGTCTTTCAAAAATATATTGATACACAAATAATATTATGAACAAAATAAAGCCAAGTACAGAATAATGATAATATTATGAACAAAAATATTATGAAGTATGAACAAAATAATATTATGAAAAAAAAATAATATATATGAACAAATAATATTAGGAAGAAATAAATTAGCATAATAAAAGAAAAGTTGAACTGATCTGAAATTAAGCTAAAGTAAACAGGCCATTGCAACTAGAAAATGCACTTGTAGACTCTTAGGGCCTCGTTCCCCTTATCTTATTTTTACTTATTTTCAGCAAAAATAAGTTCAGTTTAGCAAAATTAAGTTCAGTTTAGTAAAAATAAGTTTCAATCTTTAATAAATTGTTAATGATTTCAGTAAAAATAAGTTATAGCAAAAACAAGTTCAATTTAGCAAAAATAAGTTCAGTTCAGCAAAAACAAGTTTAGTTTAGCAAAAATAAGTTCAGTTTAGCAAAAATAAGTTCAATTCAGCAAAAATAAGTTTAGATAAACAAAAATAAATTGACGAGAACAGGGCGTTAGTCATCGCACCACCCACCTTCATGGCCGCCCCCTTCTGCACCTACCTGAATAGCTGCACCCTACCCCATCGCACCTAGAAACCACCACCGCCTAGGCGTCTATACCCCTTCCGCAATCCTTTCTCATAAAACCACCACTGATCGCACCTCCTTTGCCCACAACCACCACCTTTCGCGCAGTCGCACACCGCCGCTTGGACCTTCTCGCACATTACCCCTCATAACCATCAATCCGGAATACAACAACAAAGCCCAAGTCTACAACAATTTTGATTTAATTTGGGTTTGTTTTGGGTTTCGATTAGGTGTCAATCGTTTATATGGGCGATGGTCGTGGCTGGTCGTGAGCTTGTGTTTTGGGGTGTAGCGGTGTGGTGGACGTGGTTGTGGATTTGGGGTTTTGGTGGGTTGTGATTGTGGTTGGGTTTTGATAGTGTGGTTTGTGGTTCATGGGTTGTGGTCAAAAGTAATGGGTGTGGTAGAGTGGCAATTATGTGCAGGAGTGCAGGTGGGTGGTGGGTGGTGGTGGTGGTTGGTGAAGGTTGTATTTGAATATGTATATAATTTGTATTTGTACATATATTTAATTACATGTATCTATTGATACTATTTCAATACATTGTAAGATGACAAAAAAACCACCGTGAAATGTTTAATTTCGCATCTAACTATGAGATATTAAGTATTCCTCAGTAAAGGTTGAGAATAGTATATGTGGCAATCTAACCCTAGGTGATTTGTGTTGTTAGGCCATGTCCTGCATAATGATCATAAAACTACGGCTAGACTTGTTGCACACCATGCATGCCTTCAAAAGAAGATAAAAAAACTTTTGAAAAAACTTAGAGGCTTGCAAATTGTAAGACATAGTAAATAATAGTGTACGTATAGCTTTGAATGTTGATTAAACATGTGGAATAGTTAGCTTGATTGGTAACATATCACTATATTACTATATCACTATATCCATGCAAGTGCTTATTGTAAATTTGTGATGTATTTTTGAAAATACCAAGACATAAGAAGTATGAAGTGCATATGTTCATAGTTTGATGCTTAATAATAAACTATCCCTCCGTTTTATTTTATCCTTTACGTTTTATTTATATGTGTTTGTCAACGTAAATTTTGTAACGCTTATATCTTAAATTTTGTATTTATAAAGAACTTGATATTATTCTAGTAGCATAAATAAAAATCGAATCAAATAAGACCTTATATAAATATGTTTTTACTTACACATAAAACACAAACAACGACGAAAGCATGATTTGTGAATAATGCCGAAAGTCAAAACGTAAAAAATAAATTGCAACGTAAGGAGTAATAATTATATCTCAAAACTTAAACTCCACCCATACTTGAGAGTTGTTGACACTAGTGGAACCTAGGGCTTCTTTACTTCAGCTTAAAATCAGTTCAGTTTAGTTTAATTCAGTTCAGTTCAGTTCAGTTCAGTTCTTCTTTTATTTTGCTACTCATTAATCCTTCGTAAAAAACTTTCAGTTCAGTTCAGTTCAGTTCAGGTGAAGTAAACAGGCCCCTAATTTTGTTTAATACGGAGTAGCATGTAGCTAGACACTAAATAGTTTGAACTAAAGTTGGGCATGCCGGAGGCACGATTTTAGAAAATAATGTACACAGTAAATAATAAAATGGGTTTTTCTAAGGTGTACCCATGAGTTTTTGCATTTTCTAAGTTGTACCCAATGTTTTTTGAAATTCTCAGTTGTACCCTTAAAAACACCTAATTTTTTAAGTTGTGCTCTTTTAAATTAAATTTCCATTGAAATTTTTTGTTGTTATTATTTTAATTAATTCTTTTATAGTAATAAATACTCAAAATATTTAGATTTATCTCTTATAAAACTTCAAAAGAGTATCATTGAAGGAAACTAACCAAATTTGTAACGTGAAATTTCTTAAAAGGGGCACAACTTAATGATATTGATTAGATCAGAGTATTAATAAGAATTTTGAAAAACATTGGGTATAACTAAGAAAATTCAAAAATATATGGATACACATTAGAAAAACCCTAATAAAATTGATAATGTAAATAACGTTAAGAAATACAATATCAATAATCATTATTTTAAAAATAAAATTGCTTAATTAATAATAATTATTTTTAAAATTAATTAAAAAAACAATTTTTTATATAAAAGGGTGACACAGGCCAGGTCACAACGATCTGACACAACACAAATTCCACCTCTAGTTTGAACCATTAGAGCCTAAGCTAGAACATAACCCAAAGCCAAACTCATATTATCGAGTCATGTTCAATTGCTCAAACCGTCAACCATTCCGATAAAGTCTATACACAAGTGGTACACAGAAATTAAAATTTAGTACACAAAAAAAAATACTTTATACTTGAGAGCTGAGAACTTGAGAAGTTAATACACAAGAAAAAAAAAATCAACAATGGCGAAGTTTTGGAAACCAGGAACTGAAAAACCTCGACTAGTAGAAGACGAAGATGGCGGCGTTCTTCTATTCCACTCATCATCATCATCTTCATCTTCATCTTCTTCCTTTGGCTTTGCTAACAATCTCCAAAATCAGCGTCAAAGACTTCCTGTATTCAAACGCAAAGACGCCATTCTTTTCCTCGTCGAAAATCATTCTACTACTATTATCGTCGGTGAAACTGGAAGTGGAAAAACTACTCAAATTCCTCAGGTTTTTCTCCTCTTTTTCTTCTTAATTTTTTTTTTTCGATTGATTGAAGTTGTTTAACAAGCTGTATTAATTTCGATACTTTGATTCATAACTGTTAGTTTTTTTTTTTATAATTTTTTTTTTTGAATTTTTTGCTGAAATTTCTATTGTTGTTTCGATTAATTGAGTTTGTTTCAACAAATTATGTTGATTTCAATATTTGTTACTGTTAAAATTCTCTATGTAAATTTGTTAGGTTTTTTCATATCAATATTCTCGATTTCTTTGCTTAAATTTGTTTTTGTTTCTTCAATTCACTTTTGTTTTGAGGATTTGTATGAATTTGATTTTCAATAAGTTATGGAATTCTATATTCAAATTCTTCATTTTCTGTTTTTCCTGTTTTCTCAGTTTCTTTTGATTTAGCTTAATTTGTTTTGTAAATTGAACTTATTTTGAGGAGCTATGCAATACTTTTTTCCTCAAATGTTGTGTGTTTGTTGGAAAATGTAGTATCTAAATGAAGGAGGATGGAGTGATGCTGGTCATGTTATTGCTTGTACTCAACCTCGGCGTCTCGCTGTTCAGGTAACTTTGTAATTGTCTTTGTTTTGCACTATTTCAAGCTTAGTTGTTTAGTTTTGTTTGCTGCAACAATTTTTCTCAATGATTATTTAGATGGTTTTTAGTTTCGATATTCAATGGTAACGATGGATGCTTGGCTTTGTCAACAGTGTACTCTCTATATTGTAGCTTGTAAGGAGTTTATATAGCTTAAGATTTTTGAGCTATAATTCAAGCTAATGCATGCATTTGGACAACTGAATTGTATAAATTCCGAATTAGTGATTGATTTGATTAGCCGGTGCACCATTGGTAAATAATATTGACATATTGTTGAATTTACGTTGTTTGCTATTGCAAATTTTGAAATGCCAAGACTATAACAGAAAGTATTCTGCTTAATTAGTTCAATTCGAAATGAGAAAAAGAGTGTTTGGTTTTAATTATACTATTAGTTTTTGCTCGTTTTTAGCACTGTCAATTATTTTTATGGCGAATTCTAGTGTGTATCTGTGTAACACAAGGAATGTTGGCTAGAAAGTAATGAATTTCTGATTTCATGCCTTTAATTTTCGATTGATGAGCACTGGTATAAGCGAGATTGGTCTGAGATGACAGCCATATTGAATGCCCTTCTTTTTTGATGAATGAAATTACAGTCAGTTGCTTCAAGGGTTGCTGAAGAAATGGGTGTTAAACTCGGTGAGGAGGTTGGATATGTAATTAGATTTGAAGATGTAACCACCGCGGTAAGATCCATTTCAGTGGATAATTTCCATTCTTTTTTCTCAAAACTCACAATTTTTATGTATTTCATATTTTCATGCCAATAGTGCTGTTTTTTGAATTCAGAATAAACTTTTTATGTATTAGCTTGGTGATTTACTATCATCTTACTGATGTGAATTGATATTGTTTTGCCAGCACAGGGTGTTACCAGAGTCAAGTTCCTTACAGATGGTGTCTTGCTGAGGGAAATGATGGATGATCCTCTTCTGTCCAAGTACAGGTACTTTATCAAAAGTTTACGCCTGAGACTATATTCATGGTGATTAACCAAGGCTTAGTTTGTCTGCTAGTACAATTACAGAATAATAAATAATTCTTGTGAAATGACAGTATAGTTTCAATCCTCCCTTAAGTCTAACTTTATTTCAATCCTTCATTTCTCTTTGAACAAGAGCTGATTAGTGCTTCAAAATGTGAAATAGTTGAAGAGGGATGATGTTTGTAGGAAGTGTGATATTCGAAGTACTTTAAATTATTTTAACTTTGTAACATTTTAACATGTTTCGATCTTCTTAGTCTGAATATGCAATCCATATAGCTTTGAAATTTTGTTTGGATAAACTTCTGATGTCAAACCTTCCATGTTTATTTATTAATTTCTCAGTGTTATCATGGTAGATGAAGCACATGAAAGATCTATTTCCACTGATATTGTACTTGGTCTCTTGAAGAAGGTATCTCTTCTTATAATGCAAAGAATGTTGACTTTTAATAGATGCCTGTATTTTTAATTTGTGCTTTGCATATTCTTGAAATGAATTTCAGATTCAAAAGCGAAGGCCTGAGCTGCGTTTAATTATCTCATCTGCAACTATTGAAGCAAAATCCATAGCATCTTTCTTTACACCCAGGTTTATTCTCCAAGATCTGTTTTTCTCTTTTTCTAGGAGTTAAGATAATATTCCAGCATTCTTCTCATCAATCTTTTTCAATAAGCATACAGTTTTGTTCTTTATTCAATAATAGATATTTTGTTAAGCAAAATTTTTGGTGGGTTATTATACTCCCTCCTTTTCATTAAGTTAGTTACAGTTCGAATCTTGCATGTGTATTAAGACTTGAGTTAGTGGGGTTATCATATATTAATTTGATAGATATAAACTGAATTCAATATGTAAATGATCATGATGATTTAATGGGAGTTTTTATTTACTTTAGCCAACAATCACAATTAAGAAAAATTCTGCTGTGACTTTACAATAATAAATGCTTTCATTTAACAACCAATAAAATTGCTTTATAAAAGTAGAAAGTTTCCTAGTGTAACCAACAAAAGGAAACAGCATAAACAGAATCGTAGCAAACTTTTTGAAACTAAGGGAGTAGTAAATAATATGATTACTATCACTCAAATGTTCACCTGGCTTCACTTTCTCTTTTACTCTTTCTGCTTAAATGAGCTGGAACTGCAGATACTTAAATTCATTGTAGATTTATGAATGATGACTGGATTTAGAAAGAGAATGAAAATATGGTTTTAGTCTAATTTACTCATTAAGGCTCTGCTTGTTTTGGAGGAAAATTCTTTCCAAGAAAATGATTATCCATTATTTCCCCACTTTCCTTTGTTGTTTTGGTAAGGAGTGGAAATCAATTTTCTCAAAGGTGAAAAACTTTCTTTAAAAAAGAAAACCCATTTTACTTTTGTAAACAATGGTATGCCACATTTTTCTTCTTATTCTTTACTTTTCTATTCCTCTCCTTACAGTTTTCTCCCCCTTTTCCTTTCTTTTTCTTTATGAGTTTTCTTCCACCAAAACAAACAAAGCAAAACTTCTTTTACAATTTTGTTTTCCATTGAAAATTATTTTTCTTAGAAAATCGATTTTCCATGAAAAAGTGCTTTCCGTCAAAACAAACGGAGCCTGAATCTTTGGTATTGATTGATTGATCTTTATTATCACAAAGTTTAACGTATTGTACCTATACCTTTATCGTAAGCAGTCGTCTAGTTGAACAGATAAATGCTTACTTTACGTATATGATTGTTGTTAAACTAGTAAGAAGCACTGTGTAGGAGCTGGCGACGAAGTTTTGCCTAAGCGAGAACCTGCCATTATCTCAGTTGAGGTATAACACGCTTGTTTACGACAAGTGCATTTTGATTTTTGCTTTTCAACTGATTGCAAGAGCTGTTGATGATTTGTCCTATGAACATCCAGGGAAGAGGTTTTACTGTGGGAATAAATTATGTTCAAGAGCCTGTGGCAGACTATCTTCAAGCTGCTGTTTCAACTGTTTTGCTGATTCACAAACAGGTAGTTGCCGAGCTGGAGTGATCTTGTTGCATGATGCTATATTCTTTCCAAATTCATTGTTATTTATTTGTTGGATTGACTTGTGATTGTGACTTAAAATTTAATAACTAGATTAAAAAAGGGAAAAACTTTCCAATATGATTCAAATAAAATTTTGCCAAACTGGACAAGACTAGTGTTTTATTTCAGTCTTGCTTTTGAAAACTAAGCCACTCAATGCAAAAGGAATATGGGTTGGCAACAATGCAATGCCTTTTGCATTATAGTGGAAGTAAGCGAATGTGTATATTGTTCGTATCTGGTGTAGTATAGGAGATGGTTAGTGAATAGAGATAAAGAATAAATGCACCTCGTCTCAATTAATTTGCTTGACCTTTTTGTGATCCTTATCATCTTACTTTCTCTATGCCTTTTTGTTTGGTTGGTAGCAAGCAGCAGGTGACATTCTCGTATTTCTTACGGGTCAAGATGATATTGATGCTGCATCCCAGCTGCTTAATGAAGAAGCTCAGAGCTCCAATAGAAACACAGGAGGTATGTAACTGTAGATCCACTGATGGCCTTAGGGCCATTAAAGCTCACTCTCTTATACCTGATTTAAAATTGCCGCGTTATCTGTGCTTTTCTTCTTATTTGTCCTTGCTTTTTTATTATTCGATTTTTCTTAATTGGAATAGAAGGATGCTTGATTATTTCTGGAGCCTTTTCTTTAACTGTTCCTGTTTATATGCTTAATTTGTTGTCTTTGTTTTTGCTCCTGAGTATTCTACATACAATCATTTAGCATAATTACTTAAATTGTTTAGCTTATGCTTTTTATATTGCAGATGTGCTATAATATGACCTTCATCATTTGGTTTCTATTTCCAAATT
Organism: Suaeda aralocaspica; assembly: GCA_016808085.1. Lineage (NCBI taxonomy): Eukaryota > Viridiplantae > Streptophyta > Magnoliopsida > Caryophyllales > Amaranthaceae > Suaeda > Suaeda aralocaspica. Next base: position 1,286,056 of record PYUH01000101.1, read on the forward strand.
TTTACTCTTAATCTCATTGCAAAATCACTTATTTGAGGGTTTTCATGTGTTTATAGAATTGCTTGTTTTGCCTTTGTATTCTGGACTTTCACGTGCTGACCAGGTAAAAGCCTCGGCTCTGGTATTTATTTTCTGACTCTGTCTCAATGTTGTGGCGATTCTAACATGCATTGTATGTTATGATATTCCGTGTAGGATTTGATATTCTCTCCAACTCCCAGAGGAAAAAGGAAGGTTATAATATCAACAAACATTGCAGAGACGTCATTGACCTTGGAGGTAATAATGGCGTCAATTTAGTATCAGTAGTAGTTGTAGTCTGCCACTGCTTTGTTTGTCTGACCTTCAAAACTATAATTTGTAGGGCATAGTCTATGTTGTTGATAGTGGCTTCTCCAAACAGCGATTTTATGATCCGGTACATACCAACATTTTCTCTCTATTTTGCACTTATTTACTGTTTTGGGAAAATATAGATGGGAAGGCTTTCTGCCTTGTACCATTTTTTTATTCTTATCATTAAATGACTACTTAAAATTGTTATATTAGGATAACAGTTTCATCTATTAACTATTTTGTTACCAAAAAAATGTATGGTGTTGTCTTTTCAGGCGCAGTTCTTTGGTGTTTCATCTTATCTTTTGGTTTGTCTTTCATATAGATATCAGACATTGAGAATTTGGTGGTGGCACCCATATCAAAGGCTTCAGCAAGACAAAGGTCAGGTAGGGCTGGAAGAGTGAGGCCTGGGAAGTGTTACAGGTACCACATTTTCCCTTCAGACTTAATTTTTGTGATTCCATGAAATTTGAATGGTTTTGGTGTTTCCACGTTTCCTGCTGAGCTTGTTGACATGTAATATATTCAGACATTTTAAAAAAAAAAAGAAAGAAAAAGAACTATAGATCCTTACAAGTGGAAATTGTGTAATCATTTGGTTGACTTGAGCAATGTTATTGTATTGGGAAATTCTATTTCTTACAAAATTTCAATCGTCTTAATCTAGTGCTCTCTAGTGAACTTCCTGTAGGAATATTTACATCCATCTCCTATCCAGCAAACAACTTTTTGTATATTCGAGGAAATGAAGTACTATTGTTTCTGAAGAATGTTGGGTCATTGTAAATTTGTAATTCAGGAATCCAACAAATATAGAGTACATATTTTTAAATAAAAAATAACAACTAGTATTTATTATTTTTGAGTCAGTAAAAATTGCCTGATTGTTCTACAGTGTCAACCTTCAACTACTATCACCTTGAACTCAGTCAGTAGTCTTGTCGGGTAGATAATGGTGAAATCTGTTTTTTCCTGCTTCATCAACTCAGGCTATACACAGAAGAATATTATGTCAGTGAAATGTCAGCTGAGGGGATTCCTGAGATTCAGAGGTCAAACCTGGTCTCATGTGTTATACAGGTAAGTAATGTTGTCTGATGTTTTTGTTCTACCCGTCTGCCTTTGGCACTAAAAAATTTGTTAGTGCAGTTGTGCTGAATAAATGGAAAAAAAAGAGTAATGAAGTTCTTATTTAAACTGTTAAGATAACATATCTCTGGCCCAAAGTAAAATTTCTACTTGCATTTGATTATGCATAAATGTCTGTCGTCCTTGTATGATGCATTTTTTTTTTGTATACTGCGCATATCTCCCGTATTTATAAGTTATCTTTACTTAATTTGGCAAGATTGATAGAACATCCAATTAGGATACTGCATGATGTTTTCTTCATGCTTTCCTTCTTCCTCAATTTCTTGCTCTTTCTGTCAGTTGTGGACTTCTTCTAGTTGGTTATTGCACTCTTATTACCTCTCTTTTATTAATATATGATACCTGATGATATGCCTGAGCCATTTATCTGGAAGGGAAAATGACACTAAAATTATATTATTTATTTTGTTCACTTTGAGATCTTTAGACACTATTGCTTGCTACCCTAAAATACCCAACTTATTAATCTTTTTTCTTTGAGCGTTGATGTTTCCAAATATATGCAGTTAAAGGCATTAGGAATTGATAACATCCTGGGATTTGACTGGCCTTCATCACCATCACCTGAAGCTATGATCAGAGCTCTTGAAATATTGTACTCCTTAGGTGTGCTTGATGATGATGCCAAGCTCACTTCACCTACTGGGTTCCAAGTTGCAGAGATTCCACTGGTACTATTTTCATGTTATTGCTTAATGATTGATGTGACATCTACAATTTTGGAATTCAGTAAGAAAAAATGGGGTTATTGTGATGTATGCCGAAGTCAAAAAATTACCTGAAATTGAAATTTGAAGTTTTCAAGAATAGCTCTAAAAGGAAACTTTGAAGTTTATATGGACGGAAAGAGCAATTGGCACCAAAATTTATTTTCTTTTACATAATTTTGTCTATGATGATGAGTCCTGCTTTTTTGTGCTTGACTTCTGATGTTGAAATTATTGAAGTATTTTCATGCAATGCGTATTTAGCTTATCCATATTTTCTCAGCTTTTTTCTGGTCTCTTGATATACAGGACCCTATGCTCTCAAAAGCTATGCTTGCCTCTGGTGAACTGGGGTGTTCAGAAGAGATGCTTACTATAGCAGCTGTTCTTTCTGTACAGGTATGAATTCCCCCGTTTTTTAGATTTACTCATCCTTCAAAACAATTTGACCGTTTAATGTGGTCATTGTTCTTGTGAAGTCCTTGCAATTTATATTTATTTTCCTCTGGGCTGTTGCTCATGAGGTTTCAGATCTGATAGTGTCAATCCTGGGGGAGTGTAAAAGGCTAAGGGGCGTTTGGTTAAGGGTCTTCATTAAGCGGAAGGAAAATGGTTTGCTTTTACTCCCTTTGTTGTTGTTTGTTAGGTGTTTTTTACCCTTCCTTCTCCCCACCCCATTACCCCAATGCCTTCTAAAGTGATTCCCACCCACCCCCTAGCCTTTTGCATTCCCTTTTCTTGGCCACCATTACACCACCATACTTACACCTCCACCACTCTTCCACCATAACCCCACCACTGAAAACCCTAGCCACCACTTCCCCCACCCTTTCCGTCACTTGCCTGTCGCCGAAAACCCTAGCCACCACTTTCCCCTCCCCTGCCGTCACTTCCCTCTCCCCTAATAACCCAAAACCGCCACTCCCCTCCCCTCAAAAAACCCTAAAACCGCCACTCCCTTCCCACTGAAAACCCTATTCACTTGTATCCCTACCCCTGCCACCACTATCTTCCACCTCATAAGCCCTAAAATCGCCGTCTCTCTCCTCGGAAAACCTTGAAAGCAGCATCCCTCCCTTCGAAAAGCCCTAAAGACGCCTCTCTCCTCACCCTAAAAACCCTAGCCGGCCCCTCACCCTGAAAACCTGAAACGACCCACTCCAACCCTTGAAACCTCCAAAAAATGCGACAAAAACCCACAACACGTACGATGGTGGGTGTTTGAGGAGAATGGAAAGGGCGACAAGAGTGGGGGACACGACGGCCAGGGTATTATGGGGAGGGGTAATTTGGTGTTTTGACCCTAAATGGTGGCTGGAAAAGGACATAGACAAGACAGTGGTGGTTGTATGGTACCATTGATTCCCTTTCTTAATTAAAACAAACAACCAAGTAAATCTAAGATTTATTGTTTCCATTCACCTTGTTTCCCTTTCTCAAGCTCATTCTCTTTCCCTTTGGTGAACCTAACGGCCCCTAAGATTACTCGTTTAGATATGAATTTATGGGCCTATGGCGTAGCTAATCACATCATCTCCATGATCCCTGTCAAAAGAAAACTTTTCATAGTCTAAATCAAGACTTTGAAAATAGCAGTAAAGCTTCTGAGTAAATAGTTGTTAAAGTATCTTGTTGAGGATATTTTGAATTTTGTGATTATGTGCAGTCAATCTGGATCTCTATACGGGGAGCACAAAAGCAGCTGGATGAAGCCAGGCTCAGATTTGCAGCTGCAGAGGTGTGTTGTAATAAAACCTCTTTTTATTTATTTCATTCCTATATATATACAAGTAGCATCAAAATATTTCTAATGTGTTCTATGTAAATGTTTCTAGTAAAAAGTTATTGCTGTATCACCGAGGAAATCACTCATTCTAAAGCGTGCATGTGTTTGTTTATACAGTCATCTTGGAATTAGAAAAATAGATTTTCCACCTCATTACAGTTTTGTTTTGTTTTTGGAAGGACGAAGAAGACAAAATGAGGTTTGAAGGGTGAGGAGAGGGAGAGAAGAGGGGGTGGTGGAGTAGTAATACTTTAGTAGAGAGGAGAGGAAGAAAAAAAGGCTAATGTGTTTGGTTCATAAAAACATAGAGTACACGCTTATTTCAGACAGATAAGTACTTCTCTTGCATGGTACCACCAAAGCGTGTATGATTCTGAATATCTGGAATTCTCTACAATTTAGAGTTCACAACATAATGACTGTAAGGATGACATGATTGTCCATAATTATAGATGAGTATGAAGTATGAACTCTATATACCAAATACATATAGCTTTTCTTTGGTCTGTTGTGCAAATAAATATTCGAACTTTCTTGAAAAATTGACTTGGACTTCCTAATTTGTCACATACTCCGTACATCTTTCTCTGTAGATAATATATTCCTATTATCTAGATGAATGTTTTTTTTTTTGGAAAACATTTTCAACTAAAGTTTAAATACTGTTTTCAGGTTTCTTGTTAAAGGTAAACAATTCCAACAAGCCGCAAAATATAAGTGATGATAGAAATTTTTTCTTAAAACAATTGTTGCTTGTATTTAAATTGCTGTCACAGTTACCAAAATAAATATTAGTCAACATGTTTGTCCTGCAAGAACAAGCTTGTCCAATGCTGAGTTTGTCCAAAATCTGATTAATTTGACGCAGTAGAAAACACAGAGGCTTGGAGGGAGGGGATATATTTTTAGCATTTTTCTGGGATAGAGAAGTTGAAAATTTTTGTGGACATATTGATAATTGAATTTGGTGCTTTGCAGGGTGATCATGTAACTTTCCTTAATGTGTATAAAGGATTTCTACAGTCTGGTAAATCATCCAAATGGTGTCACAAAAATTTTGTAAACTATCATGCTATGGTAAGCAATTGTACTTGTCTTAGTCTCCTTGTAACTTGTTTTCCCTGTTTGTTGTGTACTAGAGCGGGCAGAGTACACTATTGATTATTTTTTTAATTACTTCTTCTATATGTAACCTTCCCCTCCCCTTTGTTTTTTATTTCATTTTATATTTATTTGAATTTTTTGGGGCCATGATCTCGACAATTTTCTTTAGTTTATACTGGTCTTCAAGATAAAACTTTTGAGCCTGTAAGCAGACAAATAATTTAATTGCCTTTTTTCTCTTGGAAATTTATATTTGACAGAAAAAAGTTCTTGAGACCAGGGAACAACTCAAAAGAACAGCACAGCGATTGGGCATAGTTTTAAAATCGTGTGACAAAGATATTCAGGTAACTATATAAACTTTTTTACTGCTTGACACAGCCTTTTGAATGGTTTGCAGCTATCTGCTGTTTATAGTTTCTCATTTTTAGTTATCCAGTAAGATTTACTTGGGAATTTGTGATAGTAGTTGTTACCAGTTAGCTGCCAAAAAATAAAACAAAAAATACTTCTAGTTAATACTTTACTGATTCAGTGAGGCACCATAATAGATTGTAAGTTGCTATAGTTTAAGCAGTTCTCCAGTCAATCTTCCCTCATCTGGTTTCGCTTCAACCTCTGCTTTCTCTTTTTAATCTGTTCTCTATAAGTTTAACCTAGCTTCACTCACTTGTTTTTGTACCTACCTCCTTTTACTTTCTTTTGACTGCCATGGAAAACATCAAGTTGGATCATATTAAGCATCATCTTACAACTCATCTAGTAGGGCAGTTCTTCCTAGCTTCACTTCAACTGGGTTTTGTCTCTCTTTGTTTTCTTTCCTTTTGGTTTCCAAAGAAAACATCAAGCTGGGCTGTGCTTTTACAATGTAGGCTAGCTGGGGTCCAACAGATAGATTATGGACACCTCTTGATAGATATTTGTTACGTGAGTGAAAACTCGATAAACACATGGTTTTTTGGTACTAGCTAACGAGTTTCATTGAATTCTATACTTCCTTATATATCCAAATATATAGCTGGTCGGCCATGGGAATTTTATCGGTTTCTTATGGTTAATTGGTTCAAATGTAGATAACATAAGATGGGCAAATTTAAAAGGTTGAGCTTAACCGGTGAGATTTGAGAAATAGTAGACATATAAAGGTTTCTTTAATTTTACATTTCCTACTATACCTGTTTTCATAATTAAGTCATGTTCTCTTCTTGCAGTTGTCACAGTTTCTGCTTTATTCATACTTCTGCTACATTCCAAGCCATCTGATTCTCAGTGCTAACTTTCCAAAACTTGAACACACATCCATATGACATCTTGAATTTTCATACCTGCAGCCAATAATGAACATCACAAGCTGTATGTGACCTTTAGTGATTCACAGTTTACTGTTCAAAAATCTCAATATTTGACTTTTGCACGCTTGCAGGCTGTACGAAAGGCAATAACTGCTGGATTTTTTGCAAATGCTTGTCATTTAGAAGTAAGTAAAAGATGATCTTCTAAGCCATTTAGACAAAGTTTTTACTAATTCTCTTGGATAGATACTGAATGTTCGTATGTTACTGTATTTTTGTTGTTATAGCCATACACCCATGAAGGAAAATACAAGACCGTCCGAACTTCTCAGGATGTTTATATCCACCCTTCATCTGTTTTGTTCAGGTTTGTGAAAAACTTGTACCCCATGTGTTGCTGGTGATTCTGTTATTGCTATCACTTTTGAATCTTTGGCTCTTCGCTGTAATTCTTGTTCTCGAATTAGTGCAATGATGCAAGTGTGTTTCTAAAAGGCAGTCAAATAATGAAGTATTTCGATTTTTACCTTGGCTTTATTGTTTGCCATAGAATATACTTGAGAAGCTACCCCATTCTATAATCAACTTATACATTACTGTTTCAGAGTAATCCAAAAGGTAAGCCATGTGCATTTTCAATATGTTCTAAAAGGTTTCGATGGATTTTGAAGTGGTGTATGACAGGCCAAATGTGTACAAGTGTCAAAGTTAGAAACTAGAAAGTGTTTATTATGTAGCGAAAGCATAGTAAGGGCAGTATAGGACCTCTAGGTATTTTGCTGTAGATATCTGCTTGCAGTATTAGGATCTAGGGTTCTTGATGGAGGTGTGGCCGTGTCACTCGTGTTGTCTTGTATAGTTGCTTCATCAGCTGGCTTTGTTCTATGATCTTATCAACTTTGGGTTTTGGGCAAAAGTTCTCAATAAAAAATTGTTCAACTTATACTTTGCCTCGTGTTTTTGTCCTGTGACCTATCAACTCTATTCTTCCTGATATTTCTTGTGCTGAAGGCCAAAGGTGATAATTTGGTGTATTGGTTTGTTGATCCATGATTGATGTAAAAATTTAGTGCTGATCTATTAAACTGTTTTCTTTGTGATGTTTAACTTTCATTCTGTTTGCTTGCAGAGTGAACCCAAAGTGGGTTGTATACCATTCTCTCGTCTCAACTGATCGCCGGTACATGCGCAATGTCATTACGATAGATCCAGCATGGTTAGTGGAGGTTGCTCCACATTACTATCAGTATGAAGGACATGGTTCAATTCCCACTTCAATTAGGTAGTGCAATACTAATATTGAAGTGTTAACTTTTAATTGAAACCCATAACTAGCGTAGAGATTGTCTAATTTTTAAGGGGTTGTATAATTTTTGTAGTACAGAAGCTTTGCATTTGGACCCGTCTAATATAATTGTTTAGAGTTTTCTTATCCACGATATGGACATGATACTGTCTGTGGAGTGTCGGAAATTTGTGCAGTTCATGAAACATAGATGAGTATAGATATTGAGTATGATGATGAATGTTTTTCTTTTTCTTAATCTTGCATTAGAAGAAAGCAGTTGTCAACCCTTCGCCCCATTTAAACACCATAGCCTCTGATCTGCTTCTGTAGGCTTTTATTTTGTATTTCCTCCGCTCATACCAGGGTGATTTGAATTTTTTTTTATATTATTTTTTTCCTGGGTTAAGTCTCGTATTTGTAATTGACTACTCGAGGGTAGAAAATCAAAATGGGCCTATTATTTGAAAATGGAAAGCACTTGTGGCGTCCGATTTCTGGTATGATTTGACTAATACAAATCTTATTACAGCTAATTTTGATCAGTGGTTGAGACCGAATTAGTCGGTATTATTGCCTTCACTTGGTACAATATACACTTCAAATGCTCTGTTATCCTGTATTAAGTATTATAAGTTTTAGGATGGTCAACAAGGCCTTGTATGATATATGGAGTATAGAACAATAGACGTATAATAGCATCATTATGCAATTTTTTATATGTAGTAGTCCCTATTATTTATTTATGTATTTAATTATTTATTGGTGGGACAAAATTATGGCATAGTTGCAATGGACCTTAGTCATTAAAACGCACGGGAGAAGCAACCATGATTACCAATCAATAGATGCAGTTGGTGCTGCAGAAAAACCAAAAAATTGAAAATACAGCTGGACAGTGGATAATTAAAGTAATTAATTGATTTGAAGGAGAAGCAATTAATTGATGGTAGACCTTTAAGGGGGCATTTGTTTAAAATCCAGTATGGGGTTGGAATAAGGAATGAGATTACAGTGTTATAGGTTTGGAATTTGATTTTAATACCACTTATTTGGTTGTTACTAAGATATGAATTTTTTTTTATTTTATTCGATAATTAAAGGTATGAGTACGAGTTAAACTCACCTCCTCGTAGGGTTCCTAAAACCCTTACCTTGGGAGATGAAGTATGATATTAATTTCATAATTTTGTAAAACAAACACAAAGTATGAATTTTAGCCATTCTAAACCCTTGCCTCATTCCATTATGGTTTGAACCAAACCATTCCCTAATTTGGTGTGATTAGCGACGATGTTTGTTTGGCTTGAGGCTCCGTTTGGTAGAGCGTAAAACATCTTCTATAAAAAGTGTTTTCTTCCCTTTCCCAATTTTACATTGTTTGGTACACAAAGGAATGTAAAATCATTTTCCATGGGAGTAAATGTTTCCTTACAATGATGAAAAACCATTTTTCTTCCAAAATGAAAGGAAAACAATTTTACTCCAATCCCCTTATACACTCTTTCCTCACTACCTCCTCCCACCCCCTTCATTTTCCCTATTTTCATCACTTTTTTATATGCAACCTAACAATGGAAAATTGTTTTCCATGGAAAACTATTTCCAATGAAAACCATTTTACATTGAAAATGTTTTACGCCCTACCAAACGGACCCTGAGTGTTGAACTGTTGACTATTCTCACTTATCGGTTGCAAACTTGCAAACTATATTAATAGGTGTTATATTATGATTTATGAACAAATTTATGGCATAGTTGCAAAAAATTTAATGGCTATGAAATGCATATCTTTGGAGTTGATTTTTTCCTCTTTATGTATTGACTTCATCAAGAGACAAACATAAAAACAATAATTAAAGACAAGAAGTATGCAAGACAAGTTTTGACGTTTGCAAGATCATTGTACTTGCATAATTTCTTGGACAATCACTTGTGATGACTAATTATTCCCCTAATTATCACCAAATAGAATAATTAGAATTCTTGCAGTGAGATCTGTAAAGAGTTATGCCCTATCCTATAAAGCACGAAAATTTCTAAAACATAAAGTATTGAGATTTTGAAAATTTGAACACTCGGAAATCCTGTGTGACACTATTTTAAAGCATTAAAAAAAAAACTTAATTTAAAAATTGGACACATTTCTTATAAGAGGAAAGTTCATTTGATGTTCAATGAATCGTTTCTGAAAATTAAAGGTTTACATACAAACGTCTTGTAATGTCCCCGAGTTGAGTACTCAATTTAGTGATCCTCCCATGACCCACTTCACGTGCCTACATTATAAGTTTTTCCACATTCCCCCGAAAACCTCGAAAAATGTTATTCCTTGCTCTCCCGATACCGTGTTATTAGGTTTCTAGCCGATTAAAATTGTCTATGGGTCTTCTCTTGATTTGAGAATCAACATGAAAATATTATACCAATATTTTTCTGGGTCTCCGAAATCCCCGAAAAGCATGACTAATATCCTTTATTTTCGACTTTTGGAGGAACTTTTAGGGCATCGTCTTGTTTTTTCCTCAAATTTCACTTACTTACTTCTCATTCATCATTTTCCGGAGAAACCCGGGACTCGAAATAAATAAATAAATAAACTGCCAAAATTTGACATGATGCAAGTATGGTTAAAATATGAACCCTGAGCAGCTAATAGGGATCGAACATTCCATAAGAACGTCCCGGGAGAGCAAAAAAAGTACAATTCCCCTCTTTCGAGATGTCCTTGAATAATATATGGTAACAAATTTTTAGAGGCTGAAACCGATTGTGGGTAGTCCTTTGGTGACCTAGAGCACGTGGTAAAAAAACCTAAACGAAAAGAATACGAAGCACGGGTTGGCCCCTTTGGAGGCCGGAAACAAAACCCTACAGTTTCTTGTAGTTATAGCCTCCTGAAAAAATAATTTTTGAAAATTTAACACGGTGCCTGCATGGTCAACATAACCCTGGAAAGCTAATCAGGGTCGAAAAGGTCATTTCAGGATCAAAAAGGCCATTCCAAGAAAGCGAAAAAATTGTTTTTCCCTTCTTCCAAAAGGTATCTAATAAAGGAATGATACTGTTTTTAGAGTACGAAACCAATTGTAAGGAATCCTGTGGTGACCAAAAGCACGAACTTTAAAATAGGGAGAAAATAAGACAAAGAACGGTCCCTCCGAAGGTCGGAAACAAAGGTTATAATTCACATTTTCCGTGAGTTCCGGGTTTTTAAAAAACTGCCAAAATTTTGACATGATTCAAGCAGGGCAAAAAGAAGACGGGGCTCAAGATAGCTTCTCTAAACAAAGGTTGTAATTCAGATTTTGGGGAAAGGAGAACCAAGATGCGAAATATGGTGAAAGGGGCGGCAACTATTCCTCCTACTCCTGAAGTCCTGATCATTGAAAATGATTTCTATAAATAAATAGGAAAAGAAAACAAAAACTTTCCATTTAAAAAATTGGAAAAATTCATACAAATAATTCCAATTATGGACGTTCACCTAATAAAAGGCCGAACTTTGATTAATCCAAAAATAGACCCAACTTTCATGTCCATTTTCCAATTTTGGACCCTCTTAAATTTTAACTTGTAAAATCAAGTAAATCTTGCTAATTATCCGGTTTTTGCTTAAGCAGGACCACCCGAAACCACCACCACAACCATTTCTTCCACCTGAAACCTCCAAATGTTAAGAAATAACCGAATAATTGACAAGATTTACTTGATTTTACAAGTTAAAATTTAAGAGGGTGCAAAATTGGAAAATGATCATGAAAGTTGGGTTCATTATTTTTGGATTAATCAAAGTTCAGTTTTTTATTAGGTGAACGCCTATAATTAGGATTATATTTATGAATTTTTTCCTAAAAAGTTTTCCATTTAAACAAATAGAGCCTACAAAGTTGATGAATTACGTAGTATTAGGCTTTTCCTTGGCTTATACAATTAAGTTGTCAAATTTCAAAGTAGAACAATACCATTGTAAATATTGGTTAAATTGCTATATTGGTATTTCGAATACTACCTCTATAAACATTTAATTGGACTAAGCTATTTTTTAACACTCATAAATAATATGTCTTTGTTGCAACTAATTGTTTATGGAGTTAGAATAAAGGTAAGAATAATTTTGAATGGAAACATCAACGGTTTTTACGCCGCGTATCTATGAGGTTTATTTACCGGGTTGCACGAGGTAAGTACTCTTATAGTTTAAAAAACGTACAATGTATCCTTATTAAGTTATGATTATGTACCAAATGCTCTTTTGTTAGATTTTTGTTAGTAAATCGTTTGTATGAATTTACAGTTGTATCCTTAATTAATTAAATAAGACCATAAACTTTCACCATTTCTTCAATAACTATTGTGAAATTATTATAATTCTCTTAATTAAAAAAATTATTGCATTAAAAAATTTAATATTTCCTCCATAACTATTACTACCTCCGTCTTTTTTACTTGTTACATACATTTTTCCACATCTACCAATAAACATGTTTGAAAATTAATTTCTCGAGTTATATATTTCAAAAAATTCTAAAATTATATATTTGAAAAGTTTACATCGAGACGAAACAAACAAAAGCTCATATGACTATATTTTTTATTACGTATAAAACATCAAAGTGAATTAAAATTTGACAATGAATAGTGTCGAAAACTTTAATGTAGCAAGTAAAAAACTACATAGTGAGTATACAATTTTTGGTAAGATTTAATTGAAAGGATTAGCTACCACCACCACTACTTTTCATCACCGCCCTTGTCACAACAACTACCGCAACCATGAAATTTAACATAAATACAAGGTATGATTTTTTTTATAATTTAACATGAAAAGATTGCCCTTGTCCTAAAGAGTAGTTCCTGTAATCAACCCATTCACAAACATAACAATCTCGAGATTTTTTTTATAATTTCCCTTCTAAGTCATCTCCTCCCCAAAACTCAACTTCTTTCTTCTTCGATCTTAAACTGATAAAAGATGACGTCACGTTGCGCAATCTTCTGCGAAATCCTNTAATTAACGGAAATCTAATAGATGAACATATAGCGCCATTAAAAAACTTAATAAGGATACTTGGTGAATTTTTTAAACTGTAGGGATACACAGCGCAAAATAGGAACATCAAACATGAAGTTAGTTAGGTACATAAGAAAATATTATACAAAAAATGTTTAAATAAAGTAATTTATGATAACATAACAAAAAGGTCCCGTAGCTCAGTTGGTTAGAGCGTTGGTCTTATGAGCCGAAGGTCGCGGGTTCGAGCCCCGCCGGGACCAACTTGCTATGAATTATTTTTTTTTTCTCATAAGCGTTTTGAGGGGTAAATATGTCTTTTCACGGTTACATAACATCAATGCAGAAAAGAAACAAAAACAATCAATCAGTGGAGGGTTTACTTTTCGTACTGCTTTTGCCTTTTTCAATACTACGTTGATCTACTCGAGGGGAATTCCACGTCATTTTCTCCTTGTTTCCTACTTTCTTTGACTCAATTATTCATTTAAATTTGGCTTGCATTTTTGCCAATTTTAATTTTTCTAAATTCTAATTTCAAGAGGTAACTTTGACTCTTTGAGCTTTGCATGATATTCAAAATACGGACTATAAATTGAATTTTGAAACTCATGTTAAGTGTGAGTCAAGGAATAAATGTATATGAACTTTTATCTATAATAATGATATTTTAAGCCATATGTCAAATTTCAAAGGTATTTGAAGAATTCGAAGGGATAAATTTCATAGATACTTAATTATGATAAGCTAATTTGATTTTTATTTTGGATGGAGTATTGTTGGTGTTAAGTACATTTAGAGTAATCAAACAAACACATACGAAGTATAGTACTATATTGCCAGGCATCAATCAGTGTATTATAAAATTGTTTGTTAATTATTTTGTGTTAAGCACCCACAATTACAGGCCAATGTACCCAAAAAGTCCAAAATTTACCATTTTTTTTATTCCTCGTATTTTAATTATTATTATTATATGTACCAAACAAATATTTTGTTGTTACTCCATATATGTTGTTGTGCATCATGCATGTACGATATATTATAAAGTTTATAACACTTATAAAATTCCGAAAAATAATAATCTCGTTGGTTTCACCGGCCACCGGGATACCAAATACAATAATTGTTGCCTAAAGTTTAAAATAGTAGCACGACCAAACAATATTCCAAGGAGATCCTGTATTCAATGAAATTAAAATGAGGAATTTATTTGGAAGGAAGGACCATCTTTATCCTAAAACATGCACTGTCATTTGGTTGGTCTAATGTCATTGTGATTATGGTTTGTCCAATTATATTAAATGAAATTTCAAAGTAATAGTGTTGGTGGAGGCCTCAATAGTCATTGGAAATAGAGGGATGGGTCCCCGCGGTCTTTCAACCGTATCAAACTCATCTGATTGTAACTTATGTTTAGACGGTAATCATTTGATTTAATTATTTGAGATTGTATGACCAAAACTTAAGATGTAAAAACCTTTAGTATCATGCCAAGATTGTATAACCAAAACATCTAAACATAAAACAACTTAATTGATCGGATTAAACTTCTTTGAAAATATGCACAGTTTTAGTTAAACAAAAATTAGAAATACTAGCTACTAAGTGCCATACTTCTACGATCTTATTATGTATTTGCATATTCTTGTTTTACCTACTAGTAGAGATAAATGAAAATGTTTTCCTAATTCTTATTGCTTAATTCAAGTTGTGCTCTAATTAAGCAAAATACTATAATAGGTCATTTCAAGTGGCAACACCTACAAAAGTTTTATATTGGCTATTTGGCTTGAAAATCCTTAATTAAACAAATTAACTTTTAATATTATAATTATTGTTTCCTCCTACCTCAAATGATTGCTTCCTGCTAATGTGTGGCTCACCATAGACATATTTATTTCGAGTAATCATAGTTTTTTTTTTTTTTTTTTTTTTTTATACATGAAAAAATTATCATTATTAAAATAAGACCACATATCATTGACTTATAGGGCGTATTCTTCACTTTCAAACTAAGTGTTAATCCCTTCACAAAAAAATAAAAAATAAATAAATAAATAAATTAAATAAATAAATCAATCTTGACCCACTTAAGTTGTAATCATAGCTAACCAATTTTAGCTAGTAAGTTTTTACCAATATAATTATTCAAATTTAACAAATAAAGCCCAATTTTATCACGTTACAAAGATCCAAATGATAACAAACAAGATTAATTAAATATAGAGTTCATAAATTAATATAACGTACTCTTAAACGGAGTTGGTAACTCGCCATTAGATATCAATTTATATGTGTTCATGAGAAATGGACAATTGAGCCATATGATAAATACCCTAGGATTGTAGAAGTGATGAAATCCATAGACACTCATTTCAAATTTGGAGATAGTTTTGTACAATATATTAAATTTTAAAACAATTATGGAGGCAAAGAAGGGCCAAAAGTTCTTTACCGGCCAATTGTAGAATTATGCCAATATTCACATTTGAGAGGGGTCATATGCAAATAAATGTTGAGATATTTTTTATATAAATATTCTAGCATTATTAGATTTAATACTTATGCCAAATACATGAGAAATATGGCCGCCTTTGGTCCCAATGAAGCTCCACCCATGCACGCATATAATCTAAAATGACATATTATAAAATTCAATAATTATTTTTGAACTTCAACCATCAGTTCTCGACTTCTCTTACAGATTTAGTTAAGTTGATCATTTAATATGTATGAATAATATGGTGTTAGATCTAACGTGTCACAAGATTACGAATTCAAATCTCATCTTCCCGTTATTTCATAATGAAGTGTTGAACATTGAGTAAGAAAAATACGAATCATGTGATAAAATCCCAAAAAATAACACTTTCCGAAAACTATAAACAAGTGTATTTGACCAAGTACCCCCCTATAGTTGTATACATACACATATAAAGTACTTACACATATAAAGTACTCATAATAGTAGTTATTAGCTACGCAATATACACCCCTTTTATTTATTTAATCAAAACAAAATCATCATCATCAAATTTGTATTTTAATCCATGCAATTATTTTTTTGCTCTCCATACAAAAAGAATAAATAATCCACCAAAAAAAAAAACAATTAATCAATTAAAGTCTTCTCTTAAAAAATTTGTCATCTTTTATATTTTATTTTTAACATATGGTCTTGTATAATAAGCTTGAGCATGGTTTTGCTTCAACTTTAAGACTTCAGCTGCCAAAAAAAAAAGGTCATAAGTCATCACCATTTTTTTTTTGATCTCCCACCAAATTTGGGACATACTCACATCTTCCCATTTATTCCCATTTTTTCATTTTGGTAAGTTAAATTATTCCCTTTTTTCTAAATCTTGTTTTTTTTTTGTTTGTTTTATGTTCTTCATTTAAATTTCTGTTCTACTGTTTTATATATTTTTTTGTTTTTATTTTGTTTGAAAATTTAGTTTTTTTTTTTGTTCATAATATTATTAAGTGAAAGTGTGAAAGATCTTTACTTTATTGGGTTTTAATGCAGAGTTTTTAGCTCAAAAATTCTGTTTATAAGAAATTATTTCCTTCTTTTGGGTTCATTTTAGCTGCATAATTTTGAATGGCAGAGAAGAAGAAGTTGGTATTTCTTGTTTGTCATCAATTTTTTTTTTTTTTGATTTGTTGTTTTTGATTATAAGTACTAGAATAACTTTTGCTGTTGTTGCTTATTATCATGTTTTGTGATTAGTAATAGTTGTGATGTAATTAATTGATTAATTTGAATTTTTGAAGCTCAAAAATTTGGAATTAAAGGGTGTCAATCATTTTTGCTTGTATTTTTTCATTGTTTTCAAATTCTCTCATTTAATTAGATAAATGGGTGCACCTTTTTCTTGTATGGTATGGCTGTATCTTATTTCATTTATATTTGTTTACTTTCTACTTATATGTTGCAAATGATATTTAAGATAGTAGTTAGTTATCTTTTTTTTATTTTTAAGGGTAGTAGTTAGTTACTTAGTTTTTCATTTCAATCATGAAGTAAGTAATTTTATATATGTTAATTTTTTAGTTTTTAGGTTGTGAGTAAGAAAATTTGGCAATGAGGTAGAATTGATTTCCAAAGTTTCTAGTAAGTTTCAGTTTTTAATTCCTTCAAATTAAAAATTTAATGTTTAAATTTCATTTTCCATTGGTGGTTGATGAGAATGTGATGGAAGTATTGGAAGTATTCTTGTTGGGAAAATAGTTTAATATTTATTGTTTAATTTTGGGTCTTTAAAAATGGTAGGAGCTGTTGATATGGATTAATATTAATGTCCAAGTGTTGGTGGGATTAGGTTTGAGAAATTGGAACCAACCAATTCACCATTCTAATTCACTATATTAATCACATTTGAGGTTCAATTCGCGTGGTTTATTAATCGATCAAGGGGCTGAGTAGTGAGTAATGTAGTAGGCTTGTTGGTCGGATGCAGTATATTTTGAAGATACTAGATGTGTGCATCGAATTGTCGGTTGAAGTAAAGCCAGATCTATAGTTGAAGCAAGAATTTTAAGCTAGTGTTTTGTTGGGGACCATACCTTAAGCTGGCTTGCTAGATAATCAATTCTTCTTCACTTTCCTCTTTTTTGTGATTGCTACATGTTTCAGTGGCAAGTGAACTTTTGTTGATCAATTGTATCAATATAGTTCCCTATCTTCTTTGTCCCGTCTTCAATCAGAGGGCTATATAGAAACATGTTATTTCTTTCGCTATATTAGCCAGTATAAGGAATCATATTGTTGGTCTCAAGATTTTTATTTGGTTAAACATTGCAAACTTGTTTGAGCTGGTATATTGTGTGAATCGCTCTATCTATGATTCTTTGGACTTTGAGCATTCAAAACTACTATAATGGTAGTGCTTGACTAGTTGCTCGTACTAGATTAAGTACAATTATGTAAGTATAAACCTTCATAACTAATTTGTAAATAAGGATTTTCTGAAGTGTCAATTCAAACTTGGACACAACTTTGCTTGGCACTAATATTTGAGTTTTAATAATGCATCTTTGGTTTCTTACATTACCTGAAAGTAATATATGGTTCATGCTAAGTGATGTTATTCTTGGATGCTTATTGATTTAAGTTTAGTTGCATAAATAATCTACTTAATATGGAAGCCTTTTGTGTTTCAGGTTTAAGATAGGTTGAAGTGGGTTCATCGACCTGAAAATGGGTTCTGGAGATTGGTTGAAGACTATAATTACGAGAAAGAAGGCAAAGCTTGACAAATCAAAACAACCAAAGGTATGCATGTCGTTTTTGTTACCCATCTTGTAATGTGGGGTGATGCTTGTTTGTTTGGAAAATGAGTGTAGTGCAGTTCCACTGTTATATTTCTCAGATAATCAGATTTATAGAGTTGTAATAATCTCCTATTTCTACACAATGGAACGTTTATATGCTGGATAATACTTTATTTGTGGCTGAATTGCTCAATTGTATAAACAAGGCTGGAAATATGGCAAATTAACATGTTTCCTTGTTCTTATCTTCTGTGTACTGAACTACTGTTGGACCATTTTTTCAATAAAATTAGTTTGTAATGAGGAGAGCCGATACAAATATTACTTCCATGCGTTGCATTTATCTATGAGCTTTGCTGTTTAAACTCATATCTGAAATATTTGCTAACCTGGCATAAGTCTGGTTTGCATTCCATTTCACTTTCTGTAATCTGATTAATGAGTAAAGGAAGTGTTTTTGCATGGAGGTGATGAATTTTTTGATACATTGTAACATTGAGTCATTGCATTCATTTATAGCAATTCTCATGTGATTAATTTTACTGTCTAACAGGCTTCAGACAAGCCAACTGGTTCTAAATCAAAAAACAAAAGTGACAAAAAAGGTGCTAATGGTGGTCGAGTTAGCAGTAAATCTAATGGCACTCTGAAACTCACAGAAGATGCCGCGGCAACAAGGATACAGACTGCTTTCAGGGCCCACTTGGTATGTTATGCATTAGCTAGCTGAACTAAAAAGTATTCCCTGCATTTTGAATTAGCTATCTTCCAATTCCTGGTGATTAAGAGCATAGTTTTGCTAAAAGAGCATTAGTTATAGTTGTGACATCCTCAAATATCAGGAAAATCATAACTTTCTTGGACACCCTTAAATATGTATTAGTAGTTTTGTAACAGGTTGGAGGCAGTATTTTTTGTGTCAAGAGAGAAGAAAAGAGGGACTTGCATGATTCTAAGTGCATTTCTTTTTCTTATTGCAGGCAAGAAAAACTTTACGCCGTATGAAAGGGGTAGTGAGATTCCAGAAACTGACACAGGCTCAGTCTGTTAAGAAGCAGGCAAATAACGCATTGAATCGTCTTCACACTTGGAGTATGGTTCAGACTCAAATCAGAGATCGCCGCCAGTGTATGGTAACAGAAGGTCGTCTTAAACAAAAAAGGCTAGAGAACCAAATGAAGCTTGAAGCAAAGCTCCATGATTTGGAGGTGTGTTTTTATAATTCTATTATCAAGATGAACAGGCACATATATGGTACTTCGTATATGTATATTTATATCTTCTTTTCAGATGAATGTTCTAATCTTTAATTATCCTTCAAACGTAAACATAGTTTTTGTTCAAGTCAAGCTCTTAACAGAATAATTTTTCCTTGATTAGGTGGAATGGAATGGTGGTGCTGATACTATGGAGGAGATTGTAGCAAGAATACATCACAGAGAAGAAGCAGCAGTGAAGCGGGAACGTGCCTTGGCTTATGCATTCTCTCATCAAGTATATAAGCTATCCCAGTTACATCATGAGTTGCATTTACTTTCCTTTCTTTAAATAGGGAAAAACAAAACTAACTTTTTCTTTGAATGCACATTACAGTGGAGGGCAAATCCTAGTCAAGGTCAAGGGACTAGTGCTTCTGAAATGGGGAAAGCTGACTGGGGTTGGAGCTGGAAGGAACGGTGGATTGCTGCCCGTCCATGGGAAAGCAGATTACCAACTCAATCCGTGAGCTCTAAGAATGGGCAAAAAAAGCTTCCAATAAAGGCTCGAAAAAGTAGCAGCACAAAAACTACACCTAAACCAGCTCCTGCTAAATCAGCAGTAGTAAATGGCAAAGCACCAGGAAAAGGCCGAAGGTCGTCCTACCCTGGAGCCGAGAAATCAACAGAGCAAGAATCAAACACTAAAGTGCAAGAGAAGAAGCGTGAATCGTTGTCTTAGATGTGTAAATCACATATTGAAGTGTTCATGTACAATTTGTAATGAGTTTCGTTCGAAAATTGCCTTTCTATAATTTTTTTGTTATTATGATATCATACTGGGTGGTTTGGATATATTGTTGCCAACTGATGTTAAACACATCAGTACTCTATTCTCTGTTACTTGGTGTCTGTTGTGTTTGTAAATGTTGAAGAGAACATACTATTTATAATGTAAATAGACCATTTTTTGAAGCGATATGAACAAATGTAGCAATGGATGGTTTCCATGTTGTTTGCTCTTGAGTAATACTCTGTACCGTCTAGCAAACCATTACTCAAAATGTGTTGTTTGATGCTTTAATTGGCGCTTGGTGCTTGTCGCTTTTCTATATGGCTCTGAAGGCTCTTTATAGTTTTTTTTCCAACAATAAATGAAAAGGAAACAAAGCTGATCAACAGCATCAGGAAAAAAACAATCATAGAAATACTGGATTTTATGGATCAGAATTCTCCTAAAATATCAACATATAGTGTGTATACATGTTTGCTTTTCAGTTACCAATTATTCACATTTCAAGATAAATTCTGTTATATGATGCTTTGGCAAAAGACCAGAATGCAAGGAAAAAGAAAAGTTACAAAGTATTAGTATGGCCACGCTTCTTCCGAAAATTAGGCTTCATTTCAGTGAATGCAGGTGACTGCTGGTACACCATTGATGCTTTCTCTGTAAAAATCTCAGCAGCACAAGCAAAAAAAAGACGTATTTCGCACCATCATTGATTTCATAATCAAAGTCATAAAGAAGCTACTTTTCTCTCGTCCAGTACTCTTCTGCTTTCATCCTGTTTCAAGCAAGGAAGATGAGGGATAGCACTACATCCCTTAAAGCATGTCAAACTTAACAAGATAACTACACTATTGTTACTTGAAATCTTAATTTCAGTGCAATTTTTTCCGGAGGCACTGGAGAATTCATTTTGATTATCAATGATCATGTCCAACACTCAACACATACAATGGCAAAGCCAAGAGTTTTGTCAAAGGGGTAACAAGTTACGTCAAGCATTAAAGGAGAAAACTTAAAATAAAACTCCGATAAATTGTTTAATACATCAATCTTACAACCTAAAGATCGAAAATATTAAAGATCATACAACCAAACATAACAAAAAAAACTTCAACGTAATATTAATATTACTCTTGCATCCGGCGAAGCGTCATACTTTGAAATCGAGCAATGAGATCTTCATCGGCAACTTGCAAGAACATATCTTTCTCAATGAAAGTGACCAAACAATCATTCATTAGTTGATCACCCATGCTATTTTCCAACTTACTTTTAACATATGTCATTGCCGATAAAACTCTTTCCACACTTGCAGTATTAACGGGAAGAATTAACATCAACTTGATAAGCAAAAAGATAGATGGAAAAGTTTCATGCAACTTTGTTTCAACAAGCTTCATAGAAAGGGAATTTAGATCATGCAAATTACAAAAACTATTATCATTTATCATAGTTTCCATATATACATCAAGCTGCATTTCAAGATCCATAACATCAAGATCGGAAAATTCCTCGGGATAAAATGTGGCAAGTTTAAGTACCTTTTCTTTGTCAAAAGAAGAGAAGTTATCTTTAGGACTTAAGCAAGCCATACATGTAGTAGCTCCATATTTCTTTCATTAAAGCGGTTGTCAAGTTCTTGAAGATGCAAATCAATAACTCTAAAAAAAACTTTAAAATAAAAATGATGACAAGTTGTTGTTCTTTCCACAAAACGTTCAGATCTTCCTAGAGGAACATAAGGAGAATCCATAGAAGGAATTTCAATATCATGTTTGGTGCAAAATGTAGTGACCTTGTTCAATAGCGTTTCCCATCCATTTTCTCTCATTTTTTGCAACACTCTTTTAGTGTGAGAAACAAGTCTCATAGCATTTACAATATCTTGCTCTTTCCTTTTCAAAGCAATACACAAATCGTTAGTGTATCCAAATACAGTCAACATCAAATATGCCATAAAAACAAAATCAAATGTTTCTAACAAGCCCAAAACAATTTGCGCCTTAAACTTATAGCCTGATGAAACATGTCTTCCAATGTGCACAAGTACCTCAACAACGGTAGGAAACAAGTGGATGATATTTAAGATAGATTTGTAATGAGATCCCCAACGAGTATCCTTGGACCTTTTCAAACCAAGTTCTTGATTCAAACCCGACTCACTATCAAGTTCCCCCACATCTAAGGCTTGAGCAACCTTTTGAGCTTGACTTTCTTGAATCATTTCTCTTCTTTTACAAGAAACTCCAATCACACCTAACAAGTTCTCAAGTATCTCAAAGAACCAACCACAATCGTCATTCTTTTTAGCAACGACAACAAGTGATGATTGAAGTTAATGAGCAAAACAGTGTACATAATAGGCTCTAGGAATATCATTCATAATCAAAGTTTTAAGATCATTTATTTCATCCTTCATACAACTAGCTCCTTCATACCCTTGCGCTCTAATCATAGGTAGACTCAAAGAATGCTCCCTAAGCAAAAATAAGATTGCCTCTTGAAGTGACAAGGCGGTAGTATCACCAACATGCACAATCCCCAAAAATCTCTCCACCACCGATCCGGATTTTTTATCAACATAACGCAAAACAAGAGCTAGTTGTTCTTTTTGGGACACATCACTTGACACGTCAACCAATATGCCAAAGTAGTCATCATTGAGCTCCTCAATTATGGGCTTAGTTGTTTCTTTCGCACAACAATGAATAATATCGTTTTGAACCATACGGAAGTCAACTGGCAGTTTTTAGGAGCATTTTCAAAATTAACATTTTTTATTTTCTCACATCTTTCTCCTAACCATTTCAAAAGTTCAAGGAAGTTCCCCTTATTATATGATTCTTCGCTTTCATTACACCCACGAAATGCCAAGCCTTGGCGCAAAAGAAATTTTAAACAAGTTAAACAAGCTTTCAGACGAACTTCATAATCAGTTCTCATCACATTACTTACATTGTCTAGAGCAACATAGATTAATTTCTCATTGGCATCTCTTAACTTCACATATTTTTCATAAGCAAGATTATGTACACTTTTAACTCCGCCAGCATGCTTGTCAAACCTATCCGGTTTATTCCATGACCTAAACCCTCCACTAACAAACGCATCCGCCCTTGGAAACTTTTCAGCTTCATTCTTGAACAAGTAGCAAACAAAGCAAAACGCCGCATCTTTCTCAATACTATATTCAAGCCAATCCCATTTTTTAAACCAACTCACACTAAAACGACGCATACCTCCGACTTCTCTTTGAATGAAGTCATGAGTTTTAGGTTGGCAAGGTTTCTTAAGAAAATACGCTCTCCTTACCGCATTCCTTTGTTTTGGAGGATAATCCATTATACTTATTCTTTTTCCGGGATCATGAGGAAGAAGTTCAACATCATACAATCATTCTTCTTCCTCTATAAATGGCACATTACTACTATTACTTGAACCACTAATATCCAAATCAATTTGCTCATTTTGCGGGACAGTAACTAATCGAGACGTAGGGGAATCATTAATATCATCCGAAACATCTTCAATCAAAGGCGCGGGTGAAGAACAAGAATTACCTTGAGAGGATTTCAGTCTTTTCGATATGAAGTATCGAAGATCGGGTTGATTTCCTTTGGATTTGCTTGACTTGGGTGTATCATTTGTCATTTCCTAATTAATTGGGTTGAATGAAAATCAATCAATTATACAATTTTTTTTTTTTTTTTTGAGCTATTAATCAATTATACAATTATACAATTAATCACAATAACACTTGCAACGTACTATTGATTGAATAAAATTCCAATTACTAATAATGCATTTGAGTTTGAACAATGTAAGAACAAAGAATCAAGTGACTAAGTATCTAAAACCAAAAACAATGTATTAACATGTGAATTAATGTATATTACTTATAAATTAATTAATCATGAAAAAGTATCAAAATATAACAACTTAAAGCAAAAAAAAAAAAAAAGCAAATAAGACAAATACTTACTGAAGTGGCGCCGGAAGCCCACAGCTGGCCGTCGATACGACGGTCGCCGGAGCAAAGATGCAAAGTGGGATATGTTTTCTATTTCTTTTTTATTTTTATTTTTTTGATAAAAAAAATTATAACTTAAGGGTTTTTGGGAAGGAAGAAGGGTTTTGAGAATTTTGTTTTTGTTTGGATCTTTTCTTTTAGGGACTGTGGGAAGAATCACGTTGTAGTAGTATTGCATAAGCAACCAAAACCACTTACTCTATGATTCTTTGTATGTCGATAATATGGATAATACCAGTGTGATGTATATAAATACGAAATTATATGACTAACATATCACCTCAAAATGCATTGTGATAACAAAATTACATATCACAGTGATTTACTGGTCAACCCTTCAATAATAGTACCGTGTAAGTGTTTAACTAGGTGATGATTTTCGCATTCCTCTCATACATAAATAATAATAATAACATTGATTACGGAGTACTGTTTATATGAGGGAGAGAGGTGCGAAAATACATATTTTATGTACCTATGTAGACCATTAATAAAGCTCTACCTGATTTTGGCCAAAATTAAGGGCAAATTTATAATTTCCAACTGAAAAACCAAAATGAAATTCCCATTTAGTAGCAAAATCACATTGAGTAAATGTAAACACATTGAGTAAATGTAAAAACATTGAGTACCGCATACATCGCGTCAAGCATTACATAGAATACAGTCAAAATCACATTGATAATATTCCATACTAATAAAACAACTTTATTTATTTATTTATTTACGATAAAACAATTACGAGTACTACGTATTAAACACATAGAATAGGTTGGCCAAAACAAGGTAGACAATTATCAATGTTCTTTCATATGACTAGAAATATTTATCCAATTTCGCTTTCGGCAAAGAAAAATAACCCCAAATTGGAGATCAGGAAAAAGAAAAGTTACAAAGTACTAGTACTGCCAAGCTTATTCCAGAATCTAGGCTTCATTTCTGCAAATGCAGGGGTTTGCTGGTACACTAGTGATGCAACCTCTATCAAAATTCCAGCAGTCAAAGCAAAGATAACGTATATCGTTCCATCATTGGTTTCGTAATCAAAGTAATGAAGAAGATACCTGTCTCCCATCCATTCCCTTTCCACTTCTCTTCGATTCTCATTCTGTTTAAAGCAAAGAAAAAGAGGGATCACATTACATCCATTACGGCATGTCAACTTGACAGGATAACAACACTTGTGTTACTCGGACTCTTCATGTCATCTGTTTTTTATTTTATTGGATGGTTGGCAATTGGACAATTCATTATGATTATAAATGATCAAGTCCAACGTTTAGATGCATACTATGAAGCATAGAGCAACAAATCTAGCAGTTCAAGTAGCGTAGAACAACACTTTCGCAAAGCTCAAGTAACAAAGGACTACACTGTAGTAATGGGATCAAACCTTGAGAAACATTGCTAATGGAGCATCAAATATTGCTTCAACTTCAGCAATATTCAAGGTAGGATGAAAAGCAGTTTTGTCGTAGAGCAAGCCGATCACTGGTACAACTATCATGCCATTCTGTTGACAGCAACAAAGTATAAAACCAAGTTTTTGATATAAAGTGATTAACTTTTTGTAAACTGAAATGATTTAAACGTAATAAGATCAAGCTAGCAAGAAGATAACCTTCATAGTGAAAGGTCCAAGAATAGAAACAACGTCAACAAGTGAAGGGTCTAAACCGATCTCTTCCTTTGCCTCCTTCAAAGCAGTTGCAACTTCATTTCCGTCACCTTCTTCCATCTTTCCACCAGGAAGTGCCACTTCACCTAAACATCAGCCAAAATTTTTCAGTAGCTCTATTAACCCGAACCTGAAACAGACCCTGAGACCCGACAATCCTAGTGAGGAGTAGTCTGAACATAAAAAAAAGGTGCTCAACCCGGCAACCCCTCACTAATCCATCTGGTCACTGGATGGTATAGCTACAAGAGAGGAGTGACTAACCAGAGTGAGATGAAAGAGTCGAGGAACGCTTAGTGAGGATGACTCGCAGTTCACTATTGTCTCCTTGAAAGATGCAGATCAGAACTGCAGCTCTTCTGTGAGTACCTGATCTTGGTGTGCTGCCAGGCTGGCAAAGACGGAGCTGATGAGCCAAGTCTGATAGTGTCTTGGATCTGACGTCTTCTTCAGTTTTGGTATCCATTTTCAGATCAGATAGAGCATGTGCAGATCAGTAGAACCTTAACCAACCAACTTACCTACTTTCTCTGTTGCAGATTTCATTTTGTGATGGATATAAAGTGAATTGAATCTGTAATGATGTCCACTAAAAATACACAAATCACGTGGTTTTCCACTTATATAAAGAATATTTATAAGATGAATTTTTTTCAATGTGAAGCATAATTATGGTACAAAAAGTTGAGATTCAACAGATTATACAATCAGGAACAAATCAAAATTGCATCTTGCTTGAAGAAAATTTGTTTCATTAACTTGGAAGGATACACAGACATAAATGGCAGTTCTAGATGACGCAAGCTTATGAAAACTTATGATCTTCGTATTTAAAAAGAGAGCTTCAGGTGACGGAAACAAAGTAAAAGCGCTTATCAAAACACAGCTTAGTGGAAACTGGAAAGCATAGAATCAAAGATTCCATATTTACAATTTTATACTTTTATGAACCTATGTCTACAAAATACTACTTGTATTACCATATTACGGCTATATACAATTATTCTTTAAGAATGCCTATAATCGCATAAAATACAATATGTATAATGTAACAAGATTGTGTATGTGTACATACAATCTGTCATACTTCATGTGTAACTACTACCTAACTGGATCAGCTAGCAAAGGATAAAATCCACACTTTCACTGTAATCAGTGATTTTGAATACTGATATTAGTCCCTGTCTGCAACCCGAATCAGTTCTAAGACCACTTTGATTGGAGTCCAAAGGAATCCCTAAAATGGGTTGTTTCCATTCAGCAGAATTTGGGATAACTCAACAGACATCTCTCGCACAAATCAGGGAAAACTGCAAGGTTACGTTAGAAGCTGAGGACCTCCTCCAAATATGCAAAACAAAACATCAGTTTTACTAGATTGATTCCATCCTCGGAAGCGCTGTGAACATGGAGCAGTCAAGCCAACTCTCTCAAAGCCACTACTCAGCTTTCTGCTACAATGGAGCAACTCATTTGCAGTCGAGGAAAATCTACTACAAGTCTACAATGGTGTGTGAAAGAACAAGTTTATTGTTGTCCAAATCCCTAAGTCATCTGCCAGTCCTGCTGTTTTTAATATATAACTTAAATTGATCTGCATAACTACATTAGACCAGGATGCAGACACATTATACACCATATTCACAAATACTAACAGTTTTTTTAGGATGAATTTACTATTATTATTTGACTTCAGACTTTTCTTGGACTTATTTACTGAAGCTTATATAAAAGATTTGCAGCTTAATATCATCAAATTTGCCTATTTAACTCTTGGTGCTACTTCAAGAGGTGGAAAATGGAAATAGAGGCTGTAACTATGTAAGCAAACAGGCCCAACCTACTGAAATTTAATGTCTAGAAACAAAAGCAAAACAATCAACATAAAAGGACTCGTGCAAAGCAAAATACTAGTTTCCTTTCATCACCAATATAATCTCCTATTTCATATTCAGCAATTATATATTGTGGTAAGGAATTCATGTTATACTCACCTTGTTGAAAGTGTTTAATACTCAAGTAAGACCTAGCTAGATAAGTTTCAACCTGATCATGTCCAAGAAATACAGAGAAAGTACTGGTAAATGGCAAGAATACTGACCTGAAAAAGTTCTTGAAAACATGAGTACCATAACTCATAAGCGCGCTGACTCCTAACCTGGAAGTTCTTGACAGAATTGCAGCATAGCTGGACAACTTTTTTCAGAAGCATATTTAACAATTGCATTACTGATTGAAAGAAACTAAAATGATAAATACAAAGTAAAACTACGAGATTTTATTAATACTTTCAGCCAATAATGTACATAAACATGTATTATATCAACTCCATTGTCATAGTTCTACTGTGCATAGAACTACGCGAAAAACTTAAACTTGTTCAACGCATAACAGTGTTTTTATCAGCCAATTTAGGAACCTTAAATTTGGGATTCTGCTCCAGAAATGGTGGTGGTCTTTCATAAACAACTGATGCAGCTCTAATCAAGACCGCAGCAGTTAGACCCCATATAACATACTTTTCATTGTCCGTCTCATGATCAAAATAATGAATCAAGTACTTGTATCCCATCCATTCTCTTTCCTCTGCTCTGTGATGTTCATCCTAGATGAAGATTCAAATGAAAAATGTTATATAAAGAAAGCACACATAAAATCTTATATGGTGAAGAATGATCTGAAGTAGAAGAGCCGGACCTTGATAAACATTTCCAAGGGCGCATCAAATACTGTTTCTACCTCTGCAGTATTTGGAACAGGCTTGAATGCATCCTTATCAGACAATATCCCAATAACTGGTATCACCTTCAGAAGATGCTGCACAAAGAATACATAAACATGATGGTCATGTCACAAAGACCATAGGATTATATCCAGAAATTTTTATTTAATTTTTTCCCATTTTGTTTTTAATTGATAAGAGACTTTCCTTCTGGATTCCAACAGCTAAAAAAGTACTTGTGGTAAAACTTAAGTGTTATACTTTTGTCTGTCCCCAAGAAAATTATCGATATTAAGATATATAGCCTAGGCTCATTGAGAATAACACAGATCCATTGTCTTACATAAATCAGTGAGACACTGAGACAGACTTGTAAATGAAGATGTATATCATTCCATTACTTTCTTGCAGAAGTATTTTCAAGAAGATCAAGACACATGCAATAAATAAAGCAAAAGTTCTGTTTTTGTGTTTGTTAGTTCGGATTCTTCACTATTGGAAATCCCATTAATCAAATTAAGAGCTCTAGTCCTGCGAAGCTGGACCAACTGCTCAATATAATCATCCCTAAAAGTTTGTCTCTGTATACAGAGTTAGGTCTTATTTTTCTTCTAAGATTTGATCCCAAATGATGGGTTACAGCATGGACACCATGCTGATGAATGTGACACAGCTTTATGCTGGATGTTTCGAACCCACAACAATCCTCTTCCGTTATCCGGGCTTGGGACCAGCAGGGAGTAAACTCATAGGTAGAGTTATGAATACAGAGATGGTAAAATATCATATCTTTTCTATTAGAGGTCATTTTATATGGAAGGATAATACTTTAACAATCTTTTTTTACATATCAACGTACCAGATACTACATCCCACCTCTAGTCAAGCAAATTTGTTGAACATGCAACTATATTATGACTAATTGACTAAAAGCAATCATGCAAATCTTAGTTTTCCAATAATCGGAGCTTCTCATGGAATTCATGCCTTCCAGCCTTGTAAAAGGTTATCAACATTTGCAAAGTTTGTAAATTAATTGGCTGATTGCTTGTTATGTTTTTTTCTTATGTAGTGATATTCAAAGGTTCCAGCCACGAAACAAAATGCAGAAAAGATTTCCACTCTCCATCTAGAAATGATTGTCAAAATGCAATAACAAATTCAATGGATCCTTCTAACTATACAAGTCTGTGATCTTTAATAACTACAAGGCTACAAGTCTACAACTTTAGGCACTAATAGTAGGATTGTCGCAAGTTGCAACTTGCAACAGAGCTATATAACTTTTTACGGCATTTTGCCTTCAGTGAAGCCATCTTATATATGGTTCCCTTCTAAAAACGTAAATTTAAATAAAGCCAAGTTATAAACCAACAAATGGGGCATTATATACCTTAGACAAAAACGGCTCGAGTGTGGTAACAACATTTACTAGCGACGGATCCAATCCAATCTCCTCCTTAGCCTCTCTTGTTGCAGTTTCCTTGTCATCCTTGTCGCCCTCGTCAGCTTTACCACCGGGCAATGCCACCTCCCCTATAACCAAAAACCAGACACACAAATTGACACATCCAACAATCCACATACCACAACACTTTACTCTTGTATCATCAATAATAAACAATTGAAATTTGTAGCAATCTCTACAAAAATTACCAAAATCCGAAATCCAAATTACTCAAATTCCCAAAGTTAAATCAAATGAATGAACACAAAAACATGAAACTAGCAACGAATTCTCAACAAATTGACACATTTAACAGCCTACATTCCACAATACTTTACACTTGCATAATCATCAAGAAACATTTGAACCTTACAATAACCTCTACAAATTTACCAAATTCTCAAATTCTAAGTACTCAAATCACCCCCATAATAAAACATTATTAATAACAAAAAAAAGCCCACTTCAGAGAACACCAAAACCAACAAATTAAACACATTTAACAATCCTAATTCCAAACAAACCTCATCAATACAACCAAAAAAATCCACATTAATCAAATGAATTAATACAAGAACATGAAAAACAAAAAATTCCACTTCAAACAACACCAAAATCAAAACAATTAACATCCCTAATTCCAAAACCACTTCATCAATCAACCAAAAACAATAATCCAAACAATAAAATAAAATAAAACCCACAAAAATGAAATGAATTAATCCAGGAACATGAATTATAAAATTTTTTTTTAAAAAAAATCCCACTTCAAACAACACCAAAATCAACACAATGAACAACCCTAATTCCAAAACCACTCCATCAATCAACCAAAAAACAACAATTCAAACATCAAAATTAAAATTTAAAAAAACCCCAAAAAACCCACAAAAATTAAAATTCACCTGAATGAGTAGAAAGCTTAGAAGATCGTTTAGTAAGAAGAACACGAAGAACCCCATTATCATCTTCAAACAAACAAACAAGAACAGCTGCTCTTTTAACCACAAACTTCTCCTTTTCTTCCTTAAATTCCACAACTTTCTCCAAATTTTGACCAATTAAATCCGATGATTCAGAAAACCCAACTTCTGCAACAATTTTCCCAGATTTTTCTTCAATTTCTTCACCATTTTCTTCATCAAATGAAGGTGAAAAGGGGGGTTTATAATGGCGAAGTTGTTGAGCTAAAGAAGATAGTCTAATTGATGAAGAAGTGGTTATTGGGGTTGTTGAATTTTCTTCCATTAGAAGTGAAAAGGTTGAAGCTTTTGTTAATGGAGGTTTGAGTGATGAAGTGGGTGTTTGAAGGTGGATATGAATTGAAGGTGTTTTTCGAAGGATTGATGATAACATCAAGGGGTTTTTGAAAGATGGTTTTAATGGAGGTTAATTTGTTGGTGGTTTAATTTGTTAGTTGTGAATGAAAGTTGTGGTTTTTAGTTCCATTGAAAGTGGTTGGAAGTTTGGGACTTTGATTAAGGTTGATTTGGTGGGTGATTGATGATTAATGGATCTAGTCAAATTTAAATTTGATTGATGATCTATGTGACATTGGTGTTTGGGTATGTATTTTCGTATCCGATTCTACGAGCAATTTTGATTATTCATATTTTTACTATTATTATTATTAGTAATATATTCATGTCATTTTAATCAATTTCATTCATAATCTATTAAACGTAATTAAATTATTGAGTCAAACAATCTAATCAAATATTTTTCCTCTTATCATCCTATATGTATGAGTAAATCATGTCATGTCCACTAGTCATGCATCTTTGTGTCACTTTTTGCTAGCTAAATATAAATGTAAATCATGTCCATTTTCATACATTATCCTCATTTCTTTTCTTCTAATATAAGCATTCTTTTGGTGAATGGCCTCTTTTCCTTTCTTTGACATTATGATTTTGGTGAGGCTATGACTATCTCTTTGCCCTTTTCCACCTCCAAGTCTACAACCAATTTGGAAATCTTTCACCCATTAATCCATTGTTATTATTGTGCTCAAGTGTTCCTTTCATTTCCTTCCAAATACAAAAGTGCTCCACACTTGCGTGGACTAGTACAGGTGTGTCCTAGAGGCAAACATCTATAATTACTAGTGCATGTGTAGAAATTTAATTTAGCACATGTATGATGAATCATCATTCATCAAAAAAATCTTGCAACCTTTGGAAAAGAACATAACTTTCTAATCATTGATTATGATTACATATTTTGCTTATGTTAAATTTTATATTTAAATAGTGGGTTGGTTCGATTTTGGAATTTCAAATTTTAAATAGTTTTTGAAGGTTAGGATTTTAGGAAGTTATATTGGTAATCAATCAATCATGCATGTAAACTAAAGAAGATCAAAATTAGAGCAAAAGGCCAACATTACTAACTAGTAACTACGCATTGGATAAAGGTATCATGCGGAAAATGGAAATGATCAAAACCCCCACGTATAAAAACTATGGAGTGCTCCCAAAATACAACAATGTACTCATTAATGATTCAATTGAAGTAAAGGTTATAATTGTGAATTGGTCCTCCCCTAATATATTATTTATTGATTGCAAAATGGTCGAAGCGTCAAAAGCCTAACAAAAGTGAAAAAGAAGAAACAATAAAAAGAGATACGAAGTACATCATTTTGGATGAATTTATCTTGAACTAATATTTCGAATAGGAAAAAGCATATAGTTCAGTTTAATACTAAAATCAAAAACTAAATTCTCGTTTTGTTTCTAATTGTCAAAGTTTAAACCCTAATGAATGTGATAGACGTCATGGATTATGAATAACTCAATACTAAAACTATTGTCAAAGTTTAAATTCAAATGAACTAGTCAGGTTCTTTCTATCTAGTATTAAAAGCTTGTTTGTTCGATCTTAGATGTTTCAAATTATTATATCGTTTTTATTCAATCCATAACCTATGTCATTATAGTTATTTCTCTACTTAATTATTTCCTTCCGATCCAGCAAGTAAGTACAACCTATATCATTATTTATCTTCCTCATCAATGACATATTCATTCCAAATTTCTAAAATTTCAACCAGAAACATTGATTACCATTAAGTATTGTTCTAGTACGTACAGAATAAAGTTTGATACATGCATGCTTCATCTACTCAATTGAAGTCAACCACCATGCATGCAGCTTTATAACTTCGTATTATGCTTTATACATACATAATACAATATCCTTTATGACACAAAAGTCACACATTTATGCACACAATTGATGATTTGAACGTCAAAATAAGTAAGCATGATACATAAAGCTTATACAATACAGTAAATTATGTGCAAGTGCAACAGTACATTAATCAATAAACTATCTCAGTAAAAACAATGGCATGAAGAAGCAATAATATAATCTTCATTCAGATCAATCTTCTTCAATATAGCAAGTAGTACATATACAACAACCAAAATGGTTTTCCAGGCTGTTAGAAACCGCTACTCCTCCTCTTGAATTCGACACGTACGCGTGTTAGGGTACATAATCAAACTCTTCAAGCTAAGGTTCATAGATAATGAGTAAAGAGATCAAATGTAGACATTAGACATGTAAGGACATTCATTCACATGGTGCACTGTTAATGGATGTCACTCTCATATATACATACATGTACCTAGGAATCTCCTTTAATTGACATCAATTTTGCTTCACTGCAACTGCAAATTACTCAAAGTTAAAGCATCAAAGTGAACGTATAGCCACTTTTCTTTTATTGAGGCCTTGAGGGGGTTGTTACTTGTTTCATGTGGGTGTATTGTATTTTATTGTATTGTTGATAGACTAGGCAAAATTCGGAATACTGAATAGATATAGACATGAGTTAAATTAACCTGGTTCGATCATAAATGTAATGAATCGACTTGAGATAAACGAATTTGAATTTATAAGATAAAAAAAGTTATCTTAATAGACGGAAAGGAAAATAGGGTGAACTTAAGCAATTAGTCATAGAGTATGAAACTACTTCTAGGCTTCCGACTACCAGCTTAAACATTTAGTTGGGCTGGTCCAATCCTTTGGATATAGTAGTGGAATTACTGGCAACTAAAAGAACAAAGATCACGATTTCAAATCTCTCATGTGAGGAGATTTAATAGATATGTCTTTAATCGAATTAATAACTTGACTCCAATTGTGTACATTAAGACTATTTAAATGATCCATTTAATTTAAATTAGCACATATATATGTGTTGCATGAAAGGAAACAACTACAGTCAAATTGTGAAAAGGCAAGAGCAAAGAGTGGGAAAAAGTACTAAAAGTAAACTCAGCATACCAAGCTTGAAACTTCAGTTTTGGTACCATATTGTAAAGCAAAAGCTAAAATTAGCAGGTGTAAAGATAACAAAATGTATAGTACATCAGTACATCACTAATTAGAATCAGTTCTGTCATTTCACTTAGAGACCCCCAAAAAAAGAATTTTGTCACACTATAGCTTCCACATCTGTCAGCAACAACAACATTAAAACAAAACTTTAATTTAGTCTAATCAAAAAATAATTTAGGGTCGACTAGACATGAACCGGCCTTCATGAGGATTTTAATTTGATCCTTAATATGACAACCCCATACTGGAAAACTAGCACTTCTCATGTTAATTTTGGCACTCCTTTTTGAGTTGTACAAAGCATAGAAAAGGATTTTCTCATGATGAGAGTGTCGATATCATTTCCCACCCCATGTCACATGAATGCTTGAAGTGGAAGGTTGTTTGTATAATTGACTACTCCAGTACTTGGGTACAAGGTACTACTAGTAATTGAACTTGAACTGTCTTGTCCACTAACTACACAATTTTTGCCAGCCAAAAAAGCACAATATATAGCTTATACTTTCCCTTGTTACCATTGTAACAAACATAAAACACAGTTGAATATAATTCAGGTATATATAATTTGGAGCATAGAAGCATAATTATGATAAATATGTATCTTAGTATAGAATGAAGAGGGTAGCAGATAGTTAGGAAACAAGTTAAGGTTATTTAGTATATAGTGCCACAGTTACTTAGCTATCGAAATTGCACAAGGCCAATGAGTGAAGCAGGAAAGATGGTTACAGTGCAGCTGGAAAAACGAACAATGCGAGCATCATCATCAGCAAGAAATAAAACTCGAAACAACAAAGTGTACACAACCAAAGGTCCAAGAGATAGAAGGATCCGGTTGTCTGCAGATATCGCGATCCAGTTCTATGATGTGCAAGACCGACTTGGTTATGAACGTGCTAGCGAGGCAGTTGATTGGCTCATTAGTAAAGCAAAAGGTTCAATCGACAAGGTCATTGAAAACTCTTCTTTACAGCAACAGTTTGAGCACATTACTAATTCAGGCGCTCAAAACAATGTATTTCTTCAGGGTGATCAGTATCTTACAG
The DNA here is from genome assembly GCA_016808085.1 of Suaeda aralocaspica. Lineage (NCBI taxonomy): Eukaryota > Viridiplantae > Streptophyta > Magnoliopsida > Caryophyllales > Amaranthaceae > Suaeda > Suaeda aralocaspica. The sequence goes on from PYUH01000101.1 coordinate 1,321,280, forward strand.
GAAATAGTCTGCCAGGAACTATACTTAATAGAAGTACTGATGCTGGTTTAAGCTTCTTCCAAGGTATTTCAAGCCAAGAAGATCTTAGAGTATCCGAGTTCAACAGCCCAATTGATAGTTCAGGGTTAATTCATTACATTCAAATGGCAAATAACTCAGAAAACCGCCAATTCTTTGAGCATAGCAGTATGCAACCTTTTCAGCACATAGATGAAAAGGGTCATATTCCAAGAATGGTCATGTTTAATTCCAAATTGAATTCAAGAAATGAGGTGCACCCATTTATACCGAATTATGTGCCATTGATGTCATCATCTGTGGATACAACAAGTGATCCGAAACTTAATCTTAGTCTTCCTGGCAACAACACATCAGCAGCCTTCAGTGATTCCGAACAATGGACCATTTTCTGATCAAGTTCTACAGCTTTATTTTTCAAGCAAATATCATGGTTATTAAAACTAGATACCTGAATCCAGTCACCTTATGAACGTGCAATGCTTATTTTTGTTAATCTGCTATGAGACACTTTATTTAGTTTTGCCTTAATATATATTAGCAGTTCCAGTGTATTTTTCTTTATTCTGTTAATTATATGTTAAGATTATGTTCCATGCATGAGCTACAACAACTACCAATCTCTCATAATAAGATCTTCTACATGGATTCAATTATGCAGCAAAATATTAAATTAACAGACAACAGACTCATCCTCATGTAGTATGACAGTATTCAATTACAGGTCAGAACAGAAGAAGCCGTTAATTCTCAGAAATTATAGCTTTGTTCAAAAATCAAATTGATAACTGATAAGTGTGCGCGCATTGTGATCATATTCAAATAAGTGTCAATAAGCACCTACTGTATAATGTACAAAATACCATGATCAAGTTACAGATATACATAATTCCAAAACAAATTACATAAGTGATCAACAACTATAATCTCTTAAATTTCAATCATTTTGAAAATGGCCAGTTTGAACCTTCCAAGCACTTTTTGATCTAGAAGTTTTGATTTTTAAACTGTAAGCCGAATTTGACTCAATTTTATTGGATCAACTCAACCCAATCCCTGCATATCATATTAACACTAGATTGAGACCTGAGAGAACTTGTTAACCAAGAAAAATAATAATATCCCGAAAAAAATAAAAAATGAGTAGACTTCTATAAGGATCTTCACCATACATCATCTGGCATCTGCTACGTCGTTTGACACTTCTGATGGGTGATTAAGAAATGGAGCATACAACTACTTGTCTATATAAACAATGACAGCTTCAATTTTACGAAACAGTAACAAAAAAATGGAAACAGAATCAGGAAGTTCGATTTTAATATCAGTAGCATGTATACTAGCTGTGACAGTGTTAATCAAGGTGGTGAATAGGGTATGGTTGAAGCCTAAAAGGCTAGAGAGATTGCTAAAGCAGCAAGGTTTCACTGGTACTTCTTACAAGTTCTTATTCGGAGATATGAAAGAGTTCAACTCCATGCGCATTCAGGCCTTGGAGAACCCCATGACAACTGCTTTTTCCCATGATTATTTTCCTCGTATTATTGAACCTTTCCGACATCACCTTGCCATCAATTTTGGTACGCAATCTAACCTCTATTCTTTTTCCATCTGTTTTTAAGTTTTTGCTTATATAATGTTTGACATGCAATCAAACTGATCAAACATACATAGCAGCAAAAATGCAATCTAGTTTAGCTGTAGTTAAAACCTCGAGATTGAATCCAATATAAACAATTACACACATTGCCTCTTTATGGATCTTCATAATTAACAATGTTCTTATAAAATACAACTCTAAGGCAGACACGAACTTTCTTGGGTCATACTCAAACTTGATAAAATTTTGAAGTACAATAAATTTCTGAGAAGAGGTTTGATGATTGGCATTAATGCAGGAATTGAGGATTTTGTCTGGGTTGGACCTATACCAATGTTAAGCATATCGAAACCAGAGTTGATCAAAGAGGCCTGGACAAAAACAGAAGACATTCAAAAGGCGAAGGTGAACCCTCTTTTCAACAAGCTTTTCCCGGGAGTTGTCAGCTATGAAGGAGAGAAATGAGCCAAACATCGGAAGATAATCAGCCCTGCCTTTCATATGGAAAAGTTGAAGGTCATTCCCTAAAACTTCAAATGTAATATTTCTAATTATAAGATTGATTAGAAAAAATGAAAGTGAACATCAAAGTTCTAAGTGACTAATCAATCATTTAGCCATCTTGACATAATCACTTGTCTGTTGCATTGTTAATCTCATGTAATCCCTTACTTGATCAAATAAGCGCAACTTGTTATGGCCAAATAACATAAACATTTCATAATGGTCATCAACTTCAGTTTTCATTTACTAATGAAGTAATGATCAAAGATATGCATACAGGACTATAAAAAATGGGTGCATTAGATCACATATCAAGTTTGCATAAGATACAGAAACTGAGAACAGACAAACTATAATTTACTTCTATTGCTTGTTACAGCTTATGTTGCCCGCGTTTCATGAAAGTTGTGTCGAGATTATGTACAAATGGGAGAAATTAGTAGCTGAAACGGGTTCAGTCGAGTTAGATGTGTGGATGGATCTAATGAAACTCTCTGCAGATGTGATCTCAAGAGCAGCATTCGGCAGCAACTATGGGGAAGGACAAAAGATATTTGAATTGCTCAGGGAGCAGTCTGATTTAGCTCTTTTGATTCTACGAACAGTTTATTTCCCAGGAAAAAGGTAATGTGTAGTTGTATTGATTAGCAATTATGAACTTATAATCAAAACAACCTTTATCGTAAACCCATAGTAAACAGGAATTTTTTAGCTAATGAATTGACAATTGCCTTCAGACACATGCCAACAGCAAGAAATAGGAGATTTAAGGAAGTTGAAGGTCAAATCCGTACTTCATTGCTCGCAATAATTAACAAGAGGAAAGAAGAGATTGAGGCTGGAGAACCAGTTAAGGCAGACCTGTTGGGCATACTTTTGGATTCCAATTCAAAAGAAACCCAACAAGCTGCTGGCAATAGTAACAAAAATCAGCATGGTGGGATGAGTCTTGAATAGGTGATTGACGAGTGTAAACTATTTTACTTGGCTGGACAAGAAACGACATCTACACTACTAGTTTGGACTGTAATTTTGTTGAGCAAGCATCAAGACTGGCAAGCACGAGCACGAGAAGAAGTCTTGCGCACCTTTGGGGATAATGTGCCAGACTTTGAAGGTTTAGGCCATTTGAAATCAGTAAGTTTTCTGTTACTAATACATTATACTGAACAATGGTTTAAGAATTGTTAACAGTGTATGCTTTGATTGTGAAGGTGACCATGATATTGCACGAGGTCCTTAGACTCTATCCGCCTGTGATGCAACTGACAAGATGGGTTTGCAAGGATACAAAACTAGGCACATTATCAGTTCCTTCAGGTGTATTGCTCACTTTTTTTACGCATACTGTACACCGAGATCTGGAGATTTGGGGCGATGACGCACATGAATTCAAGCCAGAAAGGTTTGCAGAAGGGATAGCTAAGGCAACAAAAGGGAATCATGCATTTTTTCCGTTTGGTTGGGGTCCAAGAACATGCTTAGGGGAAAAATTGGCCATGACAGAAGCAAAACTGGCACTGGCCTTAATTCTACAACGCTTTTCCTTTGAGCTTTCGTCGTCCTACGTTCATGCACCAAGGACTGTTATGTTTTTACAGCCTCAACATGGTGCTCTGATAATTTTACACAAACTTTGATGGTGTGTTATCAGAGTTGCTCAAGCTTCTGCGCTTTTTATTAAAATTGCACCTTGATGTTGATAGCAACTTAGCATATGCTTAACATTTGTGAATTGCCTTATATGTTGGATTTTCTTTCAAGGTTAGTTTCTATAATTTGAGACGGGGCTTAATCACCAAACAGGGAAGATATCCACATTGACTTGTAGGTTTGAGCTTGATTTGAGAGATATGGTTATATGATTCATCGATTCAACAAGCTATAAATATAAATTATAAGCATTACGAAATACAGCTAAAACAGAGGTTCAAAGTAGTCACGAATTCACACCAGAGCTCATCTCCTCATGAGATGAAAGCTTAGTTTTCCAGTAAACCTTAAAACTGAGAGAAAACTTGCCAGTTAAAAGTTTCTCCAACTAGTTAACTCCCTAAATATTTCATAGAAACAGTTCAATCATATAAAAATCATGCACAAAAGTACAAACATTATGTATGAAAAGACAAATGGACTATGGACAGTAGAGTTGAGTTCATAGTTCTAAGGTTCTAACACATGGTATTGAGTGTCTTTCAACATACTAAGACAATGGAAACTTTCTATAAGCACTTGCAGAGATGCAATCGGTCTCTTTTGTCATCATAACAATGGCACTCATATTGGTAATGATATTCAAAATAAAAGCTTGAAGATTGCATTAATTTAAGTAACAAAATAACCAATAATTTGAAACAAAACATTATATCATTGAGCTTATCCTCGGGCAGTATGAAAGTATTCATTTACATTTCAGTAAAGAAGAATCCATGAACTATCAGATAATCAAACAAGGTAAAGATATAACAATTCTAGATCTCATAATATATTTCAAATGACAATAATGCAGTCTGGATATATCACTCTAGTCAGAAATCGTGTGCTCTAGAAAGGAAACAAGATTTACCCTCCGAAAACAAAATTTAATGACATAATGCGTCTGATGAATTGTTTAGCTAAATACCTCATAAAACTTCTCAATAACAAGCAAGCCTGAATCAATTGACTCCAAAGGATCTTTCCTCAGCCGATGTCTTAGACAGTTGGGAATAACAGTAGCAATATCCTCAGCAGCAACCGTATCTCTACCTTTGAGAGAAGCCAAAGCCTTGGCTGCTCTATTTGTCACAATGTCACCTCTCAAACCATCAACATTTAACTCGGCACAAACCTTAGAGATTTTAACACGGAGTTCATGATCAATTTGAACTGCAGAAAGATTGCTTCTCGCAGCTGTAATCTGGTCGGTTAGCTTCTTTTGTTCTTCGTTGTAAGTCTCCCGGAATTCTTTAGGATTCTTATCAAAGCGAGCACGTTCCTCCACAATCTTTACCCTAAGCTCGGCATCTCTTACAGTTCCGACTTGAGCATGCATTCCAAAACGATCAAGTAATTGGGGCCTAAGCTCTCCTTCCTCAGGATTACCAGAGCCAATCAAAATGAACCGAGCAGGATGTGAGATAGAAATTCCTTCTCTTTCCACAGTATTCCACCCTGAAGCAGCAGAATCCAAAAGAACATCCACCAAATGATCATCAAGCAGATTAACCTCATCAACATATAGAATACCACGGTTAGCCTTAGCAAGAAGCCCCGGCTCAAAAGCCTTAATACCTTCAGTCAAAGCCTTCTCAATGTCAATAGTCCCACAAACCCGATCCTCAGTAGCACCAAGTGGCAAATCAACCATATTGATCTTAGTCAACATAACGGCAAGTTCTTCTCCTTTTATTGCCTTTTCTCTCACTTCTACCCCCATCAACTCAGGATCTTCAGGGTCAGAGTTAAACGGATCTCCAGACACAACTTTGATTTCAGGCAGCAAATCTACCAATGACCTAACAGTAGTTGATTTACCTGTACCCCTGTCACCCATGATCATCACACCACCAATCTTAGGGTCAATAACATTCAATAGAAGGCATAGTTTCATCTCATCTTGCCCAACTATCGCCGCAAACGGGTAAACTGGTCTTTGGCTGTCTGTTGCAACCTTTGCAGCCTAGAATACACATATACACCATTCAGAAATTTGATAAAAACATTTATCACAACTTCACAACTAAACAAAAAGAAAATTACTTTACCAAAGAAACCCCATTTCAGATTGATATTTTAATCAAAAATACAAAATTATATTATATATTCAAAATCGATTCAACTTTCTAAACACTAACATCAATTTTTACAAATAATTCAGCAAACATCCATACAATTCAATTCAATAATAAGTGTTTACATGTATAATTTAACTATTATGCTAAAACCAACATTTTGTTAATGTAGTACTAATCAAACAATCTAATTTAATCAACATTATATTCAAAAACAAAAGCAACAAAAATCAATTTTTTTTTTCATTTTCAAAAGACTAATAATCAAAATTGAAGAGCAATTCAACAAAAGGGTTTCATCACATTAATAACCCAAATCAAAATTCACAAAAATTCATTCGTAATAAAATAATTATTACCTGTTCAATAGAATTTATTTCAGTAGCAACATTAGAAATAGAAAAAGACCTATTTTTCTTCACAGGAAACCCAATTCCACCATACAATTTTCTCCAATTAATATTCCCTGAAAAAAAAAATCAACATTAATAAATAAACCCCATTCAAATTAACAATAACAAAGAAACCCCATTTCAAAGTTCAATCAAAAAATAACAAAAAACATGAAATAAATTAAGAAAAAAAGGAAATAAAATGTGTACCAGAGTTAGTGGAAATGGCGAAAGAAGAGAGCTTAGGAGAAGAAAGAGTATGAGAGGAAAAGAGGGTTGAAGAAGAAGATCCCAATAATCCAGCCATTGTGGAATTTTGGGAGAGAGAAAGAAAGAGTGTTTGAGTGAAGCAGAGTATAGGGTGAAGTGTGTGTGATTGAAGGCTAAAGGATGGCCATCAATTGAGAGTTTGGTTTTAGGATAAGAGGATAGATTTTGTTGTTTTATCTCTTTGTCAATTCATTTTTCTCTTGTGACCTTGGTGGTTTGGTGGTGTGGTGAGCGGTGGTGATTTTTTTTTTTTTAATTTGGGGTCGTATTTTGGCTAGGATAGTTAGTTAGCTTTTGGTGGTGTTGTGAGCGGTGGTGACCTTTTTATTAACTTGGGTCACATTTTAGTTAGGACAGATAGTTAGCAAACAGGTTAAATGTGGTAGATGCTAGTGTATTGAGTTTGCGCGATAAGTAGATTCAAATGTTGGTTGTATGAGTTAACAAGCGGGTAATATGAGAGTGAGGGAGTAGTTCAAGTGGTAAAGCTTCCCTTCCGGTTCTAGTAAATCTTGAAATCGATTCTCACATCTGTTCTTGTGGCTCCCTTAAAAAAAAAAAAAAAACTGGTGATATCTAATGTATTGTTGAGATAAGATTTTAATCCCTAGACATAACATTTGAGTTTAAGATGATGCTTCATTAGGTGAAAAATGATGTTGGGCTAGGTTGTTTAGGAGGAACGACAAGACTTTGTTTATAAAAAGTGTAGCATAATACATGCACGAGGTAAACACAACACTTTATAAATAAATTAGGCTGCTAATTTGTGGCATGCAAAACTTAGGTTCAGACAAGCCGTTAGCTGAGTCTCACACATTTTTCGGCCTTTATACCTAGCTTGCACAATAGATAAAGATAATATAAGGGTGGCTATGTTACGAATTGTCCCAATGAAGCTACTTTAAACTTTACTTTTTCAATTTATGCTATGTTATCACTTTATCTGTTTAAAATTTTCTATACTAGATTTTTCCCCTTTAATGCTATTAAGGAGGGTCAAGTGAATTACCAACAAGAAGAGTTTCAGAGTTGTATTTACTTATGATTGAATAGCAAGATTTTATTATATACATAATTCAATACGTTATTGTACCCGTTTGTTTTTTTTTTTTTCAGTTGGTTAGTTATTTTTCAATACATACCAGGTGATTGTGGGATGAAAAGACCTAATGAGGGACGATAACAGATTTTTATAAGGTTCTTAAATTAGTTGTTTTTCCATTGTTTGGAAATCCTCAATTGAGGGATGGTAACAAGTTTTTGGAGGCTGAAACCGATTGTAGGGTCCTATGGTGGTCCATAGCACGCAGTGAAAGAAGAGGGCGAAAATTGTCCAGGTCCTGGGAAAGCCCCTCAGGATGCCTGAATTGAAAGCTATAATCCATTGTTTTTTGAGTTTCCGAGGTCCCAAAAAAAAATTTAGGAAAAACCATCCGAGGGTTCTCGTATGATTAAAATATGAACTTAGACAAGGCGATTTGGGGCGAAAAGGCCTAAAGAGGAACAATAACAATTTTTGATAAAGGCCCCTAAAATAGTTATTTTTCCCTTGTTCATGAATCCCTAATAGAGGGATAAAAGGTTTTTGGTGGCTGAAACCAGTCTTGGGGGATCCTGTGGTGGTCCATAGCACGTGGTGAAAAAACAGGGCGAAAATTGTCCGGATCCCTGAAAAGCCTCTTAGGAGGACTCAATCGAAAACTATAATCCACTGTTTTTTGAGTTTCTGGGGTTCAGGCAAAATTTTTGAGAAAAACCATATGGGGTGTCCGTATAGTTAAAATGTGAACCCAAATATACCAGACGATGTGGGGTGAAAAGGCCTAAAGAGGGACGATAATAGGTTATTATAAGGTTCATGAAACAGTTGTTTTGCCTTGTTCGGAATTCCTCAATAAAGGTATGAAAACATTTTGGGGGCCGATAACTTATCGAGGGGTGTCTTGAGGTGGTCAATGGAACGCAGTGAAAAGTAGGGCGAAAATTGTCCGGGTCCCGGAACAACCCCCGGGAGGCTTCAATTGAAGGCTATAATCCACGGTTTTTTTTTTTTTGAGTTTTTGAAATCCCGAGGAAAAAATTTGGGAAAAATTCGTCCATGGTTTCTATATGGTTAAAATATGAACTCACACCAGAAGATTTGGGGTGAAAGGCCTAAAGATAGATGATAACAGGTTTTTATAAGGTCCCCTAAATAGTTGTTTTTCCCTTGTTCGGAAATCCTCAATAAAGGGGATGATAATAGGTGTTTGGGGGTCGAAAATCGATTGTGGGAAAGCCTTTCAATTAAATTCTGGCCAAGTTTAATTGTTAGTTTGATATTGTCGAAATCGATGCCGAGAGGTAAGATTACCACAATTAGATCACATGGATAATAGGCAAAACGAGACTAAGTGAGCGAGAGCCATTAAAGGAGTTTTAAAGGAGACTAGATTCGAGAGAATTAGTGAGCCTTAGTTCAGGAAGCCAATAGTTGGTTAATTAATCGTTTTTCAATTCATTGGTTGATCTATGGTGAACCGACCTCCTAGGTTTGCTATTAATATATTTTTGTGTGTAATTCTTTCTCTAGCAACCATTAGTTCATTAAATAAAACCCAATTCAAAGGCCCCTTACGGCAGAGTAGCTTTTTAGAGTTAGTAGAATTTCTTTACTTTCCTGTGGATTCGATCCCTACTTCCCTGTCTACATTAGTAGAAGTTGTAGGTTATTTTTGATAGGTATACGACTGTCCCTCATCAACTATAAGGTCCATGATATAGATGTTTATTTATTTATTTATTTATTTAATTTGGAAATTTTTAATAGATGGATGATAACAGGTATTTGGGGGCCAAAACCGATCGTGGAGGGCCCTATGGTGGTCCATAGCACGGAGTGGAAAAACAGGGCGAAAATTGTTTGGATCCTGGAAAAGCCTTTCGAGAGGCCTTAATCGAAGACTATAATCCACTATTTTTTGAGTTTCCGTGGTCCCGAAAAAAAGTTGGAAAAAACCATTTGGGGTGCCCGTATGGTTAAAAAATGAACACAGACAGGCGATTTGGGTTGAAAAGGGTTAAAAAGGGATGATACCACATTTTTATAAGGTTCTGGAAATAATAGTTGTTTTTCCCTTGTTTCGAAATTCTCAATAAAGGGGTGATAACATGTGTTTTAGGATTTGAAAACCTATCGTGGGGGGTCCTGTGGTAACCCAATAGGACGCCGTGAAAAAACATGGCAGAAATTGTTTGGGTCCCGAGAAAGCTCCTCAAGAGGCCTCAACCTAAGGCTATCCACTATTTTTGGAGTTTCTAAGGTCCCGTAAAAAAAATTGAGAAAAACCATCCGAGGTGTCCAAATGGTTAAAATATGAACCTAGGCGAGACGATTAGGGGTGAGAAACCCTAAAAAGGGACGATAACAGTTTTTTACATGTTTCTAGAAATAGTTGTTTTTTTTTATTATTTGAAAATCTTCAATAGAAAGATGACAACATGTTTTTGGTATCCGAAAATTGATCATAGCAGATCCTGTGGTGGTTCATAACACACAATAAATAAATATGGGGAAAATTGTTCGGATCCCCAGATTTCCTTTTTTTTTTTTTTGACAAGCGAGAGAGATCCTTGGGAAGCTTCAATTGAAAGCTATATATATATATATATATAATATTCAAAAATAGTGGGAATTTTTGAATTCATTATTCATCTTCCTCTCCAAACTCAACTTTCTCTCTCCAAAATCAAAATTCAGAAAACCTCATTTCACAAATTCATCATCGTTTCAATTTTCAATGCAATTCATCACCAGTTGAAGGTTCATCATCTTCATTTTCCTCCTAAAAATCGCCGATTTTTTGTCGCAAATTTAATCTTCATTATCTCAAACCCTAGCTCTCTGTTTATTTTCGGCGTTCGCGTAAGTCTGTAATTCGTCTTATAAACTGTTTAAATGGCTTTGATTTTTGATGCTTTTTGTTGAATTTTGCGCAGTAATTTGAATGTGCTTTGCATTTCGCAAAATTTCAATTTTTTGATAGTAAGTTGCTTTGATTACTGACTATTTTTGTGCGAATTTTGTGCTAGAATATGAATATGCTTTGAATTTCGTAATTTTTCATTTTCTTTCGCCTTTTCGAAGTAAAGATTGTGATTTAATCTGGTTGATTTTGATAATTTTGACGAAATTGTAGAAACTTCTTTCCATGAGAAACATTGCATTATAATTTTGCAATTGTTTTCGCATTTCTGATTAGAAAGTTTATTAGAATGAAGATAATGAATTTTGATATGGTTTTGTTAGTTTCAATTATTTGATTGCGAAATTGTTCATTGTTCTAGTGTTTTTGTCAGTTAAAAGTAACTTGCAATCACATTTTTCAAGCTCATTGTTCTAGTGTTTTTGTCAGTTAGAAATAACTTGCAATTACGAAATTTAGGCTCATTGTTCTAGTTTGTCTGTTAAAAATAATTTGCAATCGCAAAATTGAAGAAAAGTATGTGGAGTCGAGTTTGTGTTGAATGTTTGTGTATTTACTTCTTGTTATACTGTTGTTCTATGGAGTCAATGGAAGTTGCAAACCGACAATGGAATTAGGCAGCAATTCAACTCTATTTCATGTGATGATATCTTATTTGATAAAATTCTCAGTATGCTGTGTGTGTACTTTTGGTGTTGCGAATTTGCTGTCTGGTCATTTATGCCAAAAATCGTCTTTAATGCTGACATTCGGCTGATATGTTGTGGTTTCTTTAGTCTTATATCAACATCCAATTTTGCGCGTTGCGCATTAATCTAGTCTGCTACTTAAAAGTTTGTTGATAGATTTCTGGTAGTAGATGATTACCAATTGTAGACTTTTTACAAAACAAATATATTTGGTTACATGCTCAGGCTGTTACTTATAGTGGATGGCAAATTGATATGAACTTTTGTGCATTCATATTTTTTGCTATGGCTTATGCTGTAGGTTACATAGACCGTAAAAAGAATACACTTATTCAGGATCGCAGAGACAATGACTCTAGTTACTTAGACCTTGAGTAACTATTGTATATAAAATTACAGTTCTATGTACTGGATGCAATTGTAGGAATTGCTTTGACTGTCTGCCGAAAAATTACACTAGGTTCAGGTGTTTAACGATTGTGATAGGTTAATTTCTGTTGCAACCATAAGGTCTTTGTAACAATATTGTAAACCGGAATGCGTTAGACATCCAAGTTACTCCTTTGTATGAATTAACAAAACTCAAATGAAACGAGCGTTGTATAGCTGGTTTTAGTCTGGACAATACCAATCGGCCTGCTGTCACTCTTCTAAAGTTCTGAACTGTGAAGTCTAGTTGCTCCTTCTTTACCTTGACTAACAAAACTAAATTTCTAAATCTTTTGGAGTAGAAAGTCAAGCAGTGTTGTATCAAAGATGGCAGATTCAGAGAAGGGTGATTCATCAACTAAGGAAGCAAAAGCAAAAACGTCACTGTTAGGTATTCTCATACCTAGACATCATCAATTTTTTTGGTGGTTTATGGTTGTTTTGGGTTCTATGGAATTACTACAAGATAAAGAAGACAGATTTAAACACATAATTATCTTAAGTGAAGCCGGAAAGGGGAGTATGTAGAAACCCCAAAAGGTAATTAAAGACTAAATCCGTGGAAAATAATAAGGTCGCCTGTCATTTTTCCTGCTGCAAATGTCTAGCTCTTGGTTATTCTATTGTATGTACATGACTTTTGCTATCCTAGCAATCTTACAAAACCCTTGCTTTGATCAAACTTGCTACAGATGAAGACNTAATATTCAAAAATAGTGGGAATTTTTGAATTCATTATTCATCTTCCTCTCCAAACTCAACTTTCTCTCTCCAAAATCAAAATTCAGAAAACCTCATTTCACAAATTCATCATCGTTTCAATTTTCAATGCAATTCATCACCAGTTGAAGGTTCATCATCTTCATTTTCCTCCTAAAAATCGCCGATTTTTTGTCGCAAATTTAATCTTCATTATCTCAAACCCTAGCTCTCTGTTTATTTTCGGCGTTCGCGTAAGTCTGTAATTCGTCTTATAAACTGTTTAAATGGCTTTGATTTTTGATGCTTTTTGTTGAATTTTGCGCAGTAATTTGAATGTGCTTTGCATTTCGCAAAATTTCAATTTTTTGATAGTAAGTTGCTTTGATTACTGACTATTTTTGTGCGAATTTTGTGCTAGAATATGAATATGCTTTGAATTTCGTAATTTTTCATTTTCTTTCGCCTTTTCGAAGTAAAGATTGTGATTTAATCTGGTTGATTTTGATAATTTTGACGAAATTGTAGAAACTTCTTTCCATGAGAAACATTGCATTATAATTTTGCAATTGTTTTCGCATTTCTGATTAGAAAGTTTATTAGAATGAAGATAATGAATTTTGATATGGTTTTGTTAGTTTCAATTATTTGATTGCGAAATTGTTCATTGTTCTAGTGTTTTTGTCAGTTAAAAGTAACTTGCAATCACATTTTTCAAGCTCATTGTTCTAGTGTTTTTGTCAGTTAGAAATAACTTGCAATTACGAAATTTAGGCTCATTGTTCTAGTTTGTCTGTTAAAAATAATTTGCAATCGCAAAATTGAAGAAAAGTATGTGGAGTCGAGTTTGTGTTGAATGTTTGTGTATTTACTTCTTGTTATACTGTTGTTCTATGGAGTCAATGGAAGTTGCAAACCGACAATGGAATTAGGCAGCAATTCAACTCTATTTCATGTGATGATATCTTATTTGATAAAATTCTCAGTATGCTGTGTGTGTACTTTTGGTGTTGCGAATTTGCTGTCTGGTCATTTATGCCAAAAATCGTCTTTAATGCTGACATTCGGCTGATATGTTGTGGTTTCTTTAGTCTTATATCAACATCCAATTTTGCGCGTTGCGCATTAATCTAGTCTGCTACTTAAAAGTTTGTTGATAGATTTCTGGTAGTAGATGATTACCAATTGTAGACTTTTTACAAAACAAATATATTTGGTTACATGCTCAGGCTGTTACTTATAGTGGATGGCAAATTGATATGAACTTTTGTGCATTCATATTTTTTGCTATGGCTTATGCTGTAGGTTACATAGACCGTAAAAAGAATACACTTATTCAGGATCGCAGAGACAATGACTCTAGTTACTTAGACCTTGAGTAACTATTGTATATAAAATTACAGTTCTATGTACTGGATGCAATTGTAGGAATTGCTTTGACTGTCTGCCGAAAAATTACACTAGGTTCAGGTGTTTAACGATTGTGATAGGTTAATTTCTGTTGCAACCATAAGGTCTTTGTAACAATATTGTAAACCGGAATGCGTTAGACATCCAAGTTACTCCTTTGTATGAATTAACAAAACTCAAATGAAACGAGCGTTGTATAGCTGGTTTTAGTCTGGACAATACCAATCGGCCTGCTGTCACTCTTCTAAAGTTCTGAACTGTGAAGTCTAGTTGCTCCTTCTTTACCTTGACTAACAAAACTAAATTTCTAAATCTTTTGGAGTAGAAAGTCAAGCAGTGTTGTATCAAAGATGGCAGATTCAGAGAAGGGTGATTCATCAACTAAGGAAGCAAAAGCAAAAACGTCACTGTTAGGTATTCTCATACCTAGACATCATCAATTTTTTTGGTGGTTTATGGTTGTTTTGGGTTCTATGGAATTACTACAAGATAAAGAAGACAGATTTAAACACATAATTATCTTAAGTGAAGCCGGAAAGGGGAGTATGTAGAAACCCCAAAAGGTAATTAAAGACTAAATCCGTGGAAAATAATAAGGTCGCCTGTCATTTTTCCTGCTGCAAATGTCTAGCTCTTGGTTATTCTATTGTATGTACATGACTTTTGCTATCCTAGCAATCTTACAAAACCCTTGCTTTGATCAAACTTGCTACAGATGAAGACTTCTCCAACAACTTTCTTAGCTCTTGGAAATCTATGTCTGCCACAGGAGGTGATGATATGGACTTTAACTTTGAGCCAGTCAGCAAAGGAAAGAAAAAGGCTTTTGACTTTGGCATGTAAGTCTTCTGATATGATTTTTATTTGTTCCGTTTTTCTCCTGCTCTCATTCTGTTTCTCTTTTGACTTTCTTTACTTGCATGCCCCAACACCTTTTTTTGTACTAATTGTACGGGGTTAGTGTCATAACTCATGTCATACAAAATACAAAGTTGCATTATTCTCTCTGTTTTTGGTTTATAAGAGATGCATGAGACAAGAAAGAAACTTATAATACTCATGTCCTTAAGTTGTCCTAGACTCCAGTAACATGTACACCACATGCTTTATATAGTCAGGATTTTTGGGGTCATATTTCCACTTTTCTAATCATCTATGTTCAGTGGGCTTGTAATGAAACTTTGTTTCAGATAATGATTTTGCGTAATGGTAACTATGGTGTATTGAGTGCATTACTCTCTATAGCCTATATTATGGTAGCTATGTACGGTTTTTTAGTCTATCTGTGCTCATAGCATGTATCTTACCAGGGATATGGACTTTTCACTGGATGATGCATTTGGCAAGATGTCATCTTTCAAGATAGACATGCCAGATCTTGACTTTTCTAGTTCTCCAAAAAAATCTACAAAATCAAAGGAAAAACCTGAAGAGGATTCTGGCAAGGGAAATCGTCTAGACAAGCATGACAATTTTAACTTTTCTTTTGATTTTAACGGGCAAGTATTCTGTAACTCTCTTTGGAGCAATAATTAACTGCATAGGATACACTGGGCAAATGCTTCATTTAGTTTGTCATTTTTAACTCATATTAGTCGCTGCATGGCTTTTAGATTGGATGACTTCAGCTTAGATGCTCCATCAGCTAAAGGAGGAAAGAGTCCTAGCAGAGAGAAAAAGAATAAAAATGATGGCTCTGAGTTTGAACACTTGCCCAAACGAGTTACTTATGATAAGAAAGAGACTGTTGAAGATTCTATAAGCAAGGGTCCTGCAGTATGTGAAGATGCAGCCTTTTCAAAAACAGAAGATTTGGTGGTTGATGATATTCCATCTGTGAAATCAGTCAATTGTGCTTCAAAATCAGTAGGGTTATCATATCCGGTTCCACTGATAGAACTGGATAAGAACCAGAGTTCTTCTGAAAAGGAACTTACTAATAACAATTCCCACAAGACTGACCATCAAACTCACCAGGAAGGAGAAGCTTTTACAAATAAATCTTGTTCCCCAGAAAGAGAAGGTATCCTTGATCCAATCTCTGTAGATAAACCCCCACAATCAATTGGCTCATCGATACCATCAGATTCAGCTGAGGTGCACATTCCCTCAGGGACAGAAAAAACGAGTTCCCTGAGCACAGAGGATGAATTTCAGCCAAAGGAAGAGAAAAGTTCCATACAATCACGTATTCAGTTCAAAGACACGGATCTTTCCTCAAACACCCCGTTGGTAGAAGCTTCAGTACAACCAAATGCTTCAGAAGGATTGCAAACTAGTTCTCCAGAGAGGAAAGTAAGCAACGGATCTTCTGAAGGTGGAATTGTCGCTGCAGAGCTTACAGCTGAAGTTGATTTGACATCAGCTTCTGAAAAACCAAATTTTGATAAGCCGTCCCAGGAATGCTTGATTGTCAAAACGAGGATCAATGATGGAAACAACAAGCTCGGAAACAGTGGTAATTTAGGTAGAGCTAAACTCCCTTTGGGCACTGTTGCTCCTCATGCAACTTGTGACACAAAAGCATCGTCCTCTAGTACCAGTTCCAGTGCTGAAATTCAGATTCCAGTTTTGAAGATTTCTTCAGCATCAATTGGCAGGTTATCCACCTTGCTCTACTCTTTATGAGATTTCTTTGTATTTGGAATATCTTTGTAGGCTTACAGCCTTTTTTATTATACAAGATATTATCTGCATTATTTTCTCTGTTTGTAATGCTTTCTCTACAATTTAGCTGATCCATTATTCACTTTTTTTTCACTATAGGGAGGGAGGGAGGGAGGGAGAGGAATGTTTCTGTCCTCATAGAATTTTAAAGATACTGTTAACTTGTAATCAGTGAATGTTGAGGAGGAGATAGGAGCCGCACAATATGGAGTGTAGCCTCATTGATCTATTTCTAGCTTTACAAAACTCATATCAGTGGTGAGTATTCTTTTGTTAGGGAGAAGGGGGAAGCGTGGGAATGTAGTCTGGGACTCCAGGAGGGACGGAAAGAATGTTAAGCCTCATCATTGAAATAAGCATTTATCTAAATTAGTTATTTTAGTGAGATACATCTTCCATCATTGTCTAAGTGGTACTTAATATTGTTCAGTGGACCCAACGTTGCAAAAGCTATGCTAATGAAGAATAAAGTTCCAAGTGCTATGAATTCAAAGTTTTCAATCAAACAGGCCACAGAAGATGTTGGTAGAACAGAACTTTCATCTTATATAGATAACAAAGACTTTTCAACTCATATAGGTGCTGTGGACAGGAGGTAAACTCTTGTAATATTGGAACAGGGCTTTCTAGCTTTTTGGTACCTCTAATGATCTTCCAACATCTCTTTTATTAGTAGTTGTTATGGTGGCAGAAAACACAATGAAAAGAAATCAGATGACAATCCAAGTTCATTTGCCAAAGAGTTTATTAAACCAGATTCAGTGTTG
This sequence comes from Suaeda aralocaspica, assembly GCA_016808085.1. Classification (NCBI taxonomy): domain Eukaryota; kingdom Viridiplantae; phylum Streptophyta; class Magnoliopsida; order Caryophyllales; family Amaranthaceae; genus Suaeda; species Suaeda aralocaspica. The sequence goes on from PYUH01000101.1 coordinate 1,338,466, forward strand.
GAAAAAAGTGAGAACATTGCTGCAGCCAACTCTCCTCCTAGGTGATGCCACTCTGAAGCAAATTTCTGATTTTGTCTGTGTTTATAAGACCTGAAGTTTACTTTAAATCTTCTATTAGAACCTAAACCATACATTTTGTGCAGGGCCGAAGAGGACACTCTAATCAGAAAAGACAGGAACGAGATGAGTGTTAACACAGAACTGCCAGAGGGAAGCGAATCGAAGAATGTGCACCCTTCCCCAGAATGTAAGAAAATGGCCAACAATGTCAAATCTTCTGGGTGAGGGTTATCTTTACTTCATTTATTCCCAATATTCTACATTTTATCATAACCTTCCCATGATATCCTGCACTTGAGGTTTAAATTTCATGCCCTGAGAAAAGAGAACCGTACACTGTAGAGAGACTTTTATCCTGTATATCTACCTGATGAAAATCATGCATATATATTTCATTCTGCTTTAAGATGCTCCCTTCTTTTATTGTATTTTGTAATGTATACACAATAATTAGCTCCAATATTTTTATAATGAGGAGATGTAAGCACATTGCTAATTATCATAGTTTGGAGGTTGGCTTAGTTTTCATGTGTTTACTTAAAATCCTAGATTGTGTACTTATTTGTGTAAGGTTAAAAAGAGAAAATAAAGAAAAATGACATATGTTGGGCATTTCTGTTTGAGAAAGAAAAGTCCTATTTTCTGATTATGTTTGGGCAATGTGTTTGAATGTTCTCCAGCTTAAAAAACCCTTCATTGACTTCACCAGAAGAGGGAACTACATTTGGCATCCAGGAGCAAGGGAAACTTAAAGACAAGATTTCAAGCATCTCATCATTTCAGAAATTAAATGTCGGTCAGGGAAATAAACTTTCATCTCAGAGAATTGAGAAGAAAACGCTTGCTCTTCCTAGTCTGAAACTTACAAGGTATGCTAGTACTTAATCAGTAAAAATGTTCTCTTATGCATGTTTCTGTCGATTTATATTCTCAGTAAGTTTTTCTTGCCAAAGAAGTACCACTACAGACAAGCAACTTGCTGCTCCCACTAAGCAAAGAAATTTTGGATCCCTGGGAAATTTTGAGAAAGGCACAAGGTTACAAGCAGCAAGTAAGATGGTGTCTCCAGTAACTGCAGAGAAGCAAACATCTTCAAATCTTTCTTTGAAGCGCAAAACATCCGAGGTTCTTTCCAGTTTCCTTAATTTTGTCATCTCAAGTTCTCTGGTAACCCAAGTAAGACTTCTAAGGCTTTTTTAGTAACTCATTGAATCAATGGACAGGTTGCTATTATGGATCCAGAAAAGCTTCATATGCCAAAACGTGTCTCACCCAATGAAAGCAGGTGAGAAACATATTTTCAAGCTGGCAATTATAGAGTATTATATCATCGAGTATATCGTATATATATATATCAGGCCTGTTTTAGGCATTAATTTTCAATTATCTTGAATGTGCAGGATGACTAAAGCATCAGCCAGAGTACTTGAAGAAGGGGTAATCTGTTACACATGCTGATGCCAAACGTTACTCTATTAATTGATTCTAAAGGGAAAAGAGATTGGAGATAGTACTATTAGTACATACATGAAATGACTTATTCTTACAAATTTTCCATACTGTGTGTTAGGATCCAACTCAACGTAACTTTTTAGAAGGAAGCAGACAGAATGTCTCAGTAGAGTGCACAACTCCTCTGTATGATTTTGGCCAAGAGGCAAACATAGAGGCCCTGCAATTCAGTATGATGGTAGAGAATGATGAAAATGTTGAAAAGGCTGAGGCATGTGCAAAAGAGCTTGACAATGTAAGCATCATAAAATTCCTTATGCTCAATGAAAATCATTTCCTGCAGACATTTTTTACTTAATTTTATTGCAAAACCTAAGCTTATTGCAAAAGAGCTTATTTTACAATGTAAGTATACGATTTCCAAAACATAGCATATTGTCCTCAAATACCAATCCCGTTTAAACTTACTATGTTTATCACACAACAACTTATGATATGTCTGGTTAGGGAGTCCTAGACTAAGTTAAGAGGCTCGAACACTCATGTTGGACATAGGTACCTGTATGTGTTAGCTTTATTCATTTCAGTATAGGAAGGATTTGGCTTAGTATTAATGGGTCCTGTTGATTGTATTTCTTTCCCTTTCCCCATTCAGTTTATATATAAATCAATCAATCAATCAGAGCCTTAATCCTAAAATTGGGGTTGGCTGTATGAACCAAAATTAATCATTCCATGTGGTCATCCACATAAATAAGGGAAAATTGATACCTCTCGCTGTCACTCCATCTCCTCCTCATCTGGTCTCCCGTGTAGAGTATGTCTCTTCCTTTTGATGTTAAGCCTCTAATGGTTATGCTGGTCAACTTGACTCTGATTTTGGGGGATCAGAAATACAAATGGAGATCAAACTTAAACTTCATAACGACCCCCTTGCTGTCTATTAGCCCTGATGTGTCCTATACTCCCATGTCTGTATTCAAGTATCCTGACTTGACTGAGTAAAGACTAAAGTGAGTGTGCTGCTATGTTCTTTTCATTTTTCACCTTGACTGCAGTTTCTCCTTTTGATTAGGTAAATGTTGTGTGTTGACAGAACTTTAAATATTGGCACCCCTATTTTCATGTGTTTTGAAGTTTATGGTGACACTTTTCTTCCTCACATGAAGCTTTCATTTCTCCAGCGGCTTTGTGAAGCTTGCTCATGTCAATGGTTGGACTAATTTATGCAGTTTTCTAGGGTTGTTACTATTACAAACTATAATGTAATCTCCATCCAAAAATAAAATAAAATAAAATAATGGGGTTATATTGCAAAAGAAGAGTTTTGGTGTATTTTTTCCTCCAAACAGCAAGCCACATTTCATAAATTATTGTCTTTGACAGAACGGATTGAATTATATCCATATGGATTTGGTTTCATTTTTGTAATTTTTGTCAAGGATGATGCTAAGGGGGTGTCATTGGTAAGAGTCTAAGAGGTCTTCTGGAAAGAAAGGGATAAGTAGTATCATTCAAAGTTTCATTTGTTAAATTCAGAGAATGGCCTTGACATGAACTAAACTAAACCCCTGGCTTAATATTTAGGAAAGGAGGCAGCATACATCTGTCATTAACTTGGTAGCTTGTGGTAGAAGGGAGATTAATGTATTCTCTACTTGTATGTATGACTTATCGGATGCTACTTTCACCAAATTCTCACGTTTCTAATTATCTCCTGCAAAAAAATACTTTGCATTGACTTGTACTTGCTACCAAATTCTTTTTTTTCTTAGCTATGTTGTGTTTCTGAGATATATATATGATTTTGGTCATGTTTTGCAGATCTGCAACATGTTGAAGAAGAAGCATGAAGAAGCTAAGGAGTTATTGGTCCGTGCTCTTGTGAACAACAACTATCTTTTGATGTTGAACCACCCTATCTATGAAGAAAAAATATCCTTTTATTTACAATAGTTGCTCCCACATCAATTATAGCTTCTTTCGACAGGTTTGAGATCTATGTGATGAACTTTGTTGTAGCCTGGAAGAACTGTTGTTACCCTTGACAGTATATACATCCGTAGAGTTCAGAGAATTGCTTCCAGATTGATGACCAAGGAGCTAGTTGAAGCATAAATCAAGTCACGATTATCAAGCAAAGGTGCTGTTTCTCTCTCAATTTTTGTGCACACATTATACAAATGTTTGCCTGTACTCATCTCATTTAAATCTTTTTTAAGAGAACAGATGATCTGAGCAGAGCATAAACAGTATGGTGCTGTTGTCGTTTGTACTCCTCGGATTGTGTGACGGTATTGCTTGATCATATATCCATGTACATGAACTGGATTATATGTTTTTTTTTTTTTTCAGTATAAGGAAGTCCAAATCTTGAAAAGAAATTGCCACCTCTTGTATATGTACACCTTCGAGGATGCTCACTCAGTTGTTGAAAAATGTATGCTCGCCTGCTCGGCTTGAGAGCTGGGATCCTTTGTTTAAGTGCACAATGTGGTGGCTCAGTTCAAACTCTCAGAGCTTGATCACAATGAAAAGGTCAACTACAAACTAGTTCCCGTCTCAGTTGAAGTATTCCGAATTTGCATCCAACCACATGAGAAAGAAAAACATGTACAATATGGTTACTGAAATCTGTAAATCTCTTTAGCTATTCCCCTTTATTTTTAGCCAATTTGGTTTTCTTTTTTCCTAGTTATACAAGTATGCAACCCATTTTTTAGGCAGCAAGCAAAAAACAATGTTTGTGTAATTTTGTAAAATGAATTCTACTTAAATTCAGTATCCATATAGGCATGTAAATGGAACTCCTTTTCAAAACATGTAATTCTCTTTACGAACTTTTATGTTAGGTATCATTAATTCATCAAGAGTCTTCCTTACAGAATTATGAAATGAAGATCATGATTTTCACCTGATTTTAAGCTGTTTCATTTTTAAAGGGTTGCTACGCAAACCATTGTAGAGTGGCATTAGCCTCCATTCTTGTATCTAATGAACTTAATACGAAGTATATAAGCATGAACAAATTTAGAGGGCCTTTTTACCATTTTATCAAATGGAACAATTAAAACTATCACGCAAAAAGACATGCACAGAATCATAATGCTCTGAAGTACTGAACCATCAACCATGTACTCATCTGTACCCAACTTTTATCTTATTTCCGACAAGCATATGCACTAAAGATGTACATCAGAGTTTGCTTGTTCATAAACATTATGATATGAATAGCTAGCTAGTTACACAAAGACCCATAAGACATAACAACCTTGATAGGTTTCAATGTTTCATACAGAGTCAATGATATAAGTTAACATAGGTGACTCAATCCTCAACAATGGCATCAGTTATCAAAAGCTTTGAGTGGGTCTTTTGGATTAATGTCAGAGAATAGTGGAAGATCAGCTGGCAACTTTTCTAGACACGCTCCCACCTCTTTGAGCTTCTCCAAAACTTCCTCGAACACGATCCTATTGCCACCTGGGGTGAGGTGCAGGCCATCCCTGCAAATTCAATCAATATATTGGTATTTCAATGAAACTGATTTAAAAAGGTCGATTATCAGTTCTATGTCAGTTATTAGTATTACTTCTTTAAAGCGATGCCCGTCCCCAATTACAGGTACTCCATACATTGTTAGCTTCCCTTTGAACTAATATCTTGATACTGTTTAAATAAAAAGGGATTGATTGCTTTGTAAATTTCCGTGAAAAAAATCCAGAGTCAAACTCTATGTTGTGGAGAAACTGGAAGTTACTGCCAAGGGTCTGATAGATAGGATTAAGAAATATGCACGAAGTACTTTTTTTTTTTTTTTTTGATGAAAAGGTTAGAGCAATAAAATAAAAGAGAGAAAGTTCGGAGCTATCAAGAGTCTCATGATGCTTTGCTAGCTAAATAAACATGTAGAATTTCATCATAGGCAGAACATTCTTGACATCAAAAGTATACATGCTGTCTAATGGGTAAGCAATTCTCTGTGGATTAAAAAATTACGATCTGTAGAATACATTACAGGGTTTCAGAGGGATTTTATTGCAAACCAGTGGGCAAAGATGTAAAGAGGGTTTTAGACTATCGGACACACTGTTGGAAATTGAGTAGATATTGATTAGCAGAGTGATAAATGGTTGCAAAGGGGCGAGGTTGGAATTAAAACTGAAAGCAACGGACAAACTCAAATGATTTACTAATACCAAACTCAAAGCAATGGAATGGCTTATCTAAATTGGAGGGCTTTTACAAAAGAAAACAGTTGCAGAAATTTTGGCAATTCATATATCTGATGAGGACAGAGTGGATCATCTGGTTTGGAGACAGGAAAAGATGTGGGAAATTTCGGTGAAATCTCTTACATTTTAATGATGAATAGTCACAAGGGAAGTGTTGACATAAATTTGAAATTGGAGATGTTTGTTTGTAGACAATTAATCCCCACTTTGGCATCATGCAGCAGCACATCCTTGTTTAGATAAACTTGGAGGCTCGGAGCAGTGCCAATAGTAAGGTTGTAAGGTATACATGAGATCACTTCATTGCTAAAAGTTCAAATAGTTTACATTTCAATTTTATTTGACGAAAAATTTAAATCAATAAAAATAGTATACACCAAAATTTATATCACTACATCACATACCTCAGACATGAATTTTTCCAATCAGTATATTCTTGCATCTTAGTCCAGATATCAACTACTGGTGTTGCACACTCTTTTGCAACTTCAACGCATGCTTTGGCATAGGCACCAGCAGCCTCATTAGTCCTCTCAGGGAGACCGCCTGGATTCTCAATATAAGGGTGCCTGCACAATTACTCTACATTTTTAGTACTGTGATTACATAATATATATACTAAGGAGAGCCTCAAAGTGCAAGAAAGTAAATAGCTGGAATATTGGTTGTAGGAAAGGACAAACTTAGACAAAACTTTACAGCAAACGTCCAGCTTCATCTATTGGAGGAGGGGTGATGAAGATAATAGCAGTTGTCTCCCATCTTTCCTGGACGCAGCAAAGCAAGCTTTAGACCGGTTTTCAGAGAATAAGAAGACTGTTAGTGTAATTATGATCACAGATTCACAGTAATGGTTCAACTGCTGAACTTAGACAACCCATCATACCGTCATGACAGATGAGATCTACAAGGTCATCAGAGTACAATGACTCACCAATCGACACATGACAGCAAAAGTGATACATACAAGTAATGAAAATCTAGCATTCTGTGCATCTCTTATCCATTTTTATTCTTACATAACATCACTAGACACTTCAAAGTATAATACTCTTTCATCCATAAAATGAATTTCAGATACATTTAAACAATTTCTAGACACCATACATATAATTCTTGGCATTTGGAGGTCCTGCCAGTATATTCACATCCCAATGAGACTACATCAGAGTTTCAATTTGCNATGATGCTTTGCTAGCTAAATAAACATGTAGAATTTCATCATAGGCAGAACATTCTTGACATCAAAAGTATACATGCTGTCTAATGGGTAAGCAATTCTCTGTGGATTAAAAAATTACGATCTGTAGAATACATTACAGGGTTTCAGAGGGATTTTATTGCAAACCAGTGGGCAAAGATGTAAAGAGGGTTTTAGACTATCGGACACACTGTTGGAAATTGAGTAGATATTGATTAGCAGAGTGATAAATGGTTGCAAAGGGGCGAGGTTGGAATTAAAACTGAAAGCAACGGACAAACTCAAATGATTTACTAATACCAAACTCAAAGCAATGGAATGGCTTATCTAAATTGGAGGGCTTTTACAAAAGAAAACAGTTGCAGAAATTTTGGCAATTCATATATCTGATGAGGACAGAGTGGATCATCTGGTTTGGAGACAGGAAAAGATGTGGGAAATTTCGGTGAAATCTCTTACATTTTAATGATGAATAGTCACAAGGGAAGTGTTGACATAAATTTGAAATTGGAGATGTTTGTTTGTAGACAATTAATCCCCACTTTGGCATCATGCAGCAGCACATCCTTGTTTAGATAAACTTGGAGGCTCGGAGCAGTGCCAATAGTAAGGTTGTAAGGTATACATGAGATCACTTCATTGCTAAAAGTTCAAATAGTTTACATTTCAATTTTATTTGACGAAAAATTTAAATCAATAAAAATAGTATACACCAAAATTTATATCACTACATCACATACCTCAGACATGAATTTTTCCAATCAGTATATTCTTGCATCTTAGTCCAGATATCAACTACTGGTGTTGCACACTCTTTTGCAACTTCAACGCATGCTTTGGCATAGGCACCAGCAGCCTCATTAGTCCTCTCAGGGAGACCGCCTGGATTCTCAATATAAGGGTGCCTGCACAATTACTCTACATTTTTAGTACTGTGATTACATAATATATATACTAAGGAGAGCCTCAAAGTGCAAGAAAGTAAATAGCTGGAATATTGGTTGTAGGAAAGGACAAACTTAGACAAAACTTTACAGCAAACGTCCAGCTTCATCTATTGGAGGAGGGGTGATGAAGATAATAGCAGTTGTCTCCCATCTTTCCTGGACGCAGCAAAGCAAGCTTTAGACCGGTTTTCAGAGAATAAGAAGACTGTTAGTGTAATTATGATCACAGATTCACAGTAATGGTTCAACTGCTGAACTTAGACAACCCATCATACCGTCATGACAGATGAGATCTACAAGGTCATCAGAGTACAATGACTCACCAATCGACACATGACAGCAAAAGTGATACATACAAGTAATGAAAATCTAGCATTCTGTGCATCTCTTATCCATTTTTATTCTTACATAACATCACTAGACACTTCAAAGTATAATACTCTTTCATCCATAAAATGAATTTCAGATACATTTAAACAATTTCTAGACACCATACATATAATTCTTGGCATTTGGAGGTCCTGCCAGTATATTCACATCCCAATGAGACTACATCAGAGTTTCAATTTGCGGAGGTTGTGGTGTGAAATTTCTTAATCTTCACCTCAAAATGGTTTCAACCTCTGTACCAGAAAGTTCTTTGAATTGCCATTTGTTTTAATCTTCAATCACTAGTAGAATCTTATATCAACATAGCTACATTTCAAATTTAATATAGGATGTAAAAACCAATAAACTTCAAATTGGTCACTTGTTCCCAAAGTTTAAACTTGACTTTAACTATCTTAAATTATAAATAAATCATTTGTCCACTCAGTCCATAATTAGTATATATTGATGATTGCACATCTATAGTATCTCGATTACTTAATCGCCTCTAGATCATGTTGCTTCTAACTTTCCTCTAACCCCTTCTTTTCCACCTTCATATATCATGAACTCTCCTTAAATTCCTTTCTAAATGCACCCCTTATTACCCCCGAATCAGCATCAAAATTCTTCTACACAATATGCAAGCCTTAATTCAACCGCTTTCAACAATTGACAAGGCTTAGCACAGGGTTCCTATCAATCATCAAGTATGTAATTCCCTTGTATATACCAGAAAGAAGACATACATGACCGGGGTGACAAAAGGGAAGAAACATAGCTATAAAGCAATAGAAAGAAAAGAATATTTCAGGAAAAAACACAATACATTGGGTATTTACAAAAAATTTGCCATCTTTTTCCAATGACATCTTAACAACACATTCTTAGTAAGCATAAAGCACCTCACTAACAAATAGACAGTGCATATGTCGTCACATACATGGTTTTTTAAGTAAATTTTGTAAAAATAAAACTTAAATTCGTTATTAAGCATACCTGGATCTTAATTGAAGATAGTTGGTTTAGTTTCTTAGACTATTAAACCTTGTTTCCTAATTTGAAGAGAATATGCCATATCCAGGAGGTGAAGCACAAAAGAATTTGTACTGTACAAAAGACGATTGCTTCCATGACTGGGTGCAGTAATATGATTTTGTCTATTTTTAAGACATCATTCTCTTGGATATTTCATATTTGTATAGAATAACATTTCATGTCAAAGAAAAAGCACGAGTGCAATTCATGCATACCATGCGGTTCAAAATAAAGTAGATATTACTTCTAAAACTAACCCACAATTCAGTCTCCATGCATAATTTCACCTTAATTGCATTTCCAATTGATCAGAACAATGATTTGGCTTTGAATGACCGAACGATCACAATCAAAGTCTTGATCTCACAAGTGAATCAGCTAAGTAAACCAAAAATGTTATCCCTCGTGGTCATCCACCCATATTCTCTTCCTCCATTTTCTACGATCAAGTGACTCATGCTCATGCAAATACAATGTTTTCATGTCATTCTTAACTCTCTCTATACACGTCAATCGGTCAATTATAAAATATACATCCAATTTTAATATTAACAATGAAATAAAACAAATAATTGCATCACGACCACAATATCAAATTGCCAAGATAATGATGGATGAAAATCACATGAAAGGTAAGATGTGTGCTTTTATAATGATATTGATAGAATACTGAAAAATAAAGCATTATGGTTTCTATACATTCTGTTCATGAAAATCAATTGCTGACCTTGAGAATGACATGCAGTAGGGACGTCTACAATAGTGGGCACAAATAATTGAAGCAAAGAATCAAGAAAGGGAAATAAAATGGTGTTACCTATTTCCATGTATTCAAATTTTGCAATCATTCCAATTTCGCCACATTCCAATATACAGCAAAGTTATGAATATTCTAACATACTGTATCAGTTAAACATTGTTTTTCTCTAAAAGTTGCTACAAAAATACCACTTAGATTAAGCCATTAAGGTAACAAGTGTTTGTAAATATAATGGTTTTAAGTAAAGTTTTGTGAGGAGTTGCACTTTAAATTTTATCAAGTTGTACTTTAGATATAATGGAAGAAGTTGCTTACTTAAGTCACATTTTTACATTCTCTTCTTGATTAAAACACTTAAAAGTTATGCAACACTTGACAAATTTCAAAATTCAATTATTCACTATCTTCATTTTAAGATCGCACCCTACTAATAAAATCCCTTACTAACTCGATCACCGCTGTTTGGGAGTTAATGAAATGAAGCAACAAAGAACTCTAATGGGCATTATTTGGCTAAAAGTTTATTGGGAGAGACAGAAATAAATCATGAGTTATGAAATTATACTATCTTAGTATTAGTTAAATTACTTGGCAAATTAAACGCTTTTACTCAAATAACTAATACAAACATCTCGTTAAACAAACTACCGAAAACAATAACATCATAGAACTGAAAGTTGAGAAAAAGAATTTACAAATATACCAATATCTTCACTATTCAGCAAACACTTTTACTTAAACCATTAATACAAAGTTACAAACACTTAGTCAAAGCAACTACTGCAACATTTATCAGCTACAAAATCTCTGGTAAGACGGTCTGATGGTCAAAGCATTTTCACCCAAAACTTTTAATATCTAAAACTCCAAATAAAAAGTTAAGTGGTTTAACCATCAGCCAGTCCGACAAAAACTTGCTCATTATCGGCTAATACAAACAACTAATTGCCACGTTGTACTCGCCGAACAAAGGCCATTAATTCATCATGTTTAATTCTTTAGACATTTGTGTTCGTGCTATTCTTGCATACGTGACACAAAGCCTCTAATACAAAGACAGACAGAAAAAAGGGCAGATATAATTATACCTTAAGAAAACAAAATATAGTACGAAGGTTCTCCTTGTACTCTTCCAAAGGCACGTGTTGAAATGCAGCATAACGGTTCTCAAGACACGCGTCATTAGCCCCATAAAACACAGTCACCGCCACTGGCCCCACCGCCTCTTCACCCGCCACACCAAACACCTTCTCCAACACCTTCACCGCCCACCTTGTATTATACCCACTGTACCCTCTTAGCACAATATCAGCCTAATTTCGAACAAAAAATAACAGTTACATTCAAAATTTGATCAACTACCCAAAAATCCCCAGATTCAAATTCTTGAATAAAATCAAATTTTAAGTAATACCCACAAAATGAAAAGCTGAAAATAAGTGTTTTTTTCATTGAAACATTAAGTCGAACAGTTGGTGTGCATACCGTACGAGAGAAGTGATTAGCTAGTGAAGTTCCCCAACCTCCTTCATTGAAAGCTTCTTCAGTAATGGAGTCACCAAAAAGATAGATTTTTGGCCTCATGATTTCCTTAATTGTTCTGAATTTTCAGCAATCAATTTTTTTTGTAAAACCTTTTATGGAGATTGATGATAAATAAAAAACAGAGCAATTGGGATTTTTAAATGAAAATAATTACAGCAAATTGTATAAGAAATATGAATATTATAATGAATATTGAGTAGTAAATTATAAGAGAATACAACAAGAGTGTTTTGTTTAATTGATCATTGAAGTTTTGGAGATTCAAATTCACATGGTTAGAAGTTTAGAACTTTAAAACAGAGGTTTGAAGTTTTGGAACAATGTAATTTTGCACTTTTGCAATGCTATGCGCCTATGTTGTGTGAATATAGTTTTCTTGTTGTATATAGATATTTTAAGTGTTTCGTAAAGGAAATGCGATGCGGCAATGATGTAGATGAGATTTTATACGGCATAGTTAATCGTTAACTGTCAAGTATTAACTTTGATGTTTTTTTATAGATTTATTGATAGTTTTTTCAATGCGTTACGTTTTGGTATCGATAACTGCATAGTTATGTTTTTTGTAGATGAGATTTTATAGTGCATAGATTTATTGATAGTTTTTTCAATGATGTAGATGAGATTTATCGATGACAACTATCAAATACATACAATCCAAACAAGGTCCAAAATTGATGTCATAGAGCCTAGTTTAGCACCACGCTAAGCAAAACACATATTGCCTACGTACTTTTTTTAGTATTGAATGTATTTTTTTAATTGTTTACCATGTTCATTTTTCATTCATTTTCCAATTTTAGACAAAAATCACGAAAAACTTACAAAATCAATTACGAAAGTTTGTTTTATAAATAGATACATATTCAACAATTATAATGATTAATCCGAGGCAACGCTTTCGCAAAAAAAAAAAAAAAAAAAAATTTTATTGAAATATATGAAGAACAATTAAAAGATTATAACACGAAGAAATTTCGCAGTAGAGATTAGCTGACTAGATTAATGGTTGATCGCTTAGTCAATTATAAGATAGTCAAAAGCAAATACACAATAATTGAGCATAGTCTTTCAATAATTGAGCAAATGCACAATTCTTTCACAACCAAATAAATGCATATGGTCCTATATGGTAGTGTGCAACAATCAAGACAAAAAGAAAAAAAAGTTCAAATAGCTAAAAAATGGTCAAAATATTTGGAATTTTCCACTATATATGTTTTAGACCACTAGCTCATAAATTCAATTGTCTCAATATATAATAAACCAAATAATTAATTTTCTTGATCATTCTAAACAAAATTCTTAATATTTTCTCCAAAAAAAAAAAAATGATAACAACTCCAATAATTTGCATTCAAAACGCAAATGAATTTGTCCAAGAACAAGGACATGGTGTTAAGGGTTTAGCTGATATGGGCATTAAGTCTTTGCCTAACAACTATATCCAACCACAAGAAAATAGGTTTAACGTAGACAATACTAGTTTAACCAACGACCTCGATCACTCGATCCCCATCATCGACATGTCGAATTTGGATGATCAAAACATGGAAAAACTAATTTGTAATGCTGCTGAAAAATGGGGTTTCTTACAAATTGTTAACCATGGAGTGCCACTTAGTGTGCTAGAGGGTGTCAAGGACGCTACGTATCGATTTTTTGAGTTGCCTGTTGAGGAGAAAAAGAAGTATTTGGAGAAAAATACACCTACAAAAAATGTTAAGTATGGCACTAGCTTTGTACCAAATTTTGAGAAGGTTTTGGAATGGAAGGATTACCTTGGTCTTTCATTTGTTTCTGAAGAGGAAGCCCTTGCTTATTGGCCTCTTGTATGCAGGTAATAAATATTTATATATCTATCTTGCTTTAATGCAAATACTAGTACTAGTATATAAGATGAGATTTTTCAATTATTGTACAAATGTTTCTAGTTCCTGCGTGCTTTGCATCCTATCAAAATTATAAATAATAATAAAAAAAAATTTGTACAATGTTGATTTGGCATTGTTCACAAACTTTTTGACGATTGTGGTAGGTCCAGGTTGTTAATTCCGTGCACTTAAATCATCTATGTTTCAAATTAATCGCAACATGTGATTTGTTCTAGATTATATCTCCCTGGCTATGCGAGTACCAAATTTATGTATTCATGTGTTTCTCGTGACTGGTAATTTCTTGGTTAGGGATGAAGCACTTGAATACTTGAAGAGTACTGAAAATGTGACAAGGAATCTATGCAATATACTTTTGAAGGGACTAGATGTCCATGAGATTGATGAAAAACTGGAGTCAATTATAATGGGTTCAAAGAGAATCAACCTAAATTATTATCCAAAATGTCCAAACCCCGAGTTAACCTATGGAGTTACTAGTCATTCAGACATATCTACTCTTACCATTCTCTTACAAGACGATGTTGGCGGGCTCCATGTCCGACGATTAGATGATGAGAGTTGGGTTCATGTACCTCCTGTCAATGGCGCGCTTGTAATCAACATAGGTGACATATTTCAAATACTTAGTAATGGTAAGTATAAAAGCGTGGAGCACCTTGTGACCGCGAATGGAACAAGGACTAGAGTCTCAATACCAATTTTTGTTTTTCCGACTCCAAATAGTGTCATTGAACCATTACAAGATATAATAGATAGAGGGGCTAAGCCGAATTACAAAAACGTTCTATTCTCACATTATGCCAAGAGCTTCTTTGGTAAACCACATGATGGCAAGACCACAATGGATGAATTGGCCAAAATATAATGATGTTGAATGTTTGAAATAAAAAATGTTGGTTCGTTGTTGTAACATGGAAGATCGCATTATAATGATATAATGATAGTAACTGCTGAAGAATGTCGATTAATATAATGATTTTCACATTAATTAACTAGTGTTGATGTAAATTGTTAAACTCTTTATGTATTAGACTATAAGTGTACTCCGTATAAGATATGAGAACATCGAAAGTTTATACGTATTGTATTTGTTTTCCTTATCGAGTAGAATTTATTACACCTCTTGATGCGTGAATTCCCTAGCAACATCAAGGGATAATGTAGAATAAGAGTCCCTAGTGTTGCGTCCCAGTCCTCTACTTAGTCCACACAAGTGATATTTTAACCATACAATAATGGAATATTGTATGGTTAAAATAATATGCATAGAAAGTGGAGATATACATTTAAAGTTGAATCAAATCATATTGTTTTTCTTAATATGATCGAATTGCATATATTATTTTTCTTTTAGTAAAACCTAGAAAAAAATTCAAATTTCTTAATCCAAGATACACGCAAAATTATAAGTATCAGTCTGTCCATTTTAGGTTGTTTAATTTTAATAAATGTGGCTTGATTTAACAAATTCCTTAGAGAATTTAGGGTTTAGGCACGTCATTAAGATTTAATAGATCGAGTATAAAATTTATTTACGGGCTTCACACGTTGGACCAGGAAGTAGATGTATCATGGACCCACCCATACATAGAACTAATTAATTCCACTTAAAAATGAGGGGTAAATGAGATATGAAACCGTGAATTTTGCGTCACACTGACACTGATATCTTTTATATTAAAGGACCAACCCAACTAAAAACCCAGATTAATGGTTAAAACTTAAGAATAAGTTTTATATTATATGATGATCGATGTAAATACACATTTTTGATGTGTTATAACTTATAAAGCCAAAATATTACATCCCGCGAATAAAACACTTGTGTTATTAATTTACTCCGTCCGTGTAAATATCTTTGTTTGTTAACCTTAAGTCATTTTGGGACCGAAAGAGTAGTCGTCAATATGGATGACTTGTCAAAACAACCTGCTATCTCTTTCTTTCAACTTGTTTATGCAAACATGTTGCTGTGATTAATTGGAAATTTGTCATTATTTAACTTATTTATA
Source organism: Suaeda aralocaspica (assembly GCA_016808085.1). Classification (NCBI taxonomy): domain Eukaryota; kingdom Viridiplantae; phylum Streptophyta; class Magnoliopsida; order Caryophyllales; family Amaranthaceae; genus Suaeda; species Suaeda aralocaspica. The sequence goes on from PYUH01000101.1 coordinate 1,353,983, forward strand.
TTCAAGGTTGCCCAAAAACGAATACTGGTACAGGTACGGACACAAAACGGATACGAGAAAACGTCATTGAAAAAATTGAGGATACGGGTACGTGAAAGAAAACAATTAGAAAATATATAAATTTATATATAATTTCAATAGAATATAGAGGTAAATATCAAATTTGGTGATGATAATATGATTATTAAACATAATAACTACTAAAAATCTAAAAGCCATAAACAATTAAAGTGGAAAAAATAACGCAAAATCTATGGGACACTCATATGAGTCTAATCAGTTACGTCAATGTGGGTACGCGTGTCCAACGCAGGGCCGTTCCTGATAATTTAGGGGCCCGGGGCAAATTTAAATTTAAGGGCACCATAAACCGGTTTAGAAACATCTAATATTTCCGGGAAAGAAAAACATATAGTAAAGAATTTTTTTAGGCGAGAATGAGGATTTTTAGTCCTTCATGCTTATAGACAACACATCTTATTTCATTGTCATCGATCTCGTAGAAATATAAAAATTACACTATTAAAATACTCTATATGTCATCGGTAAAATAACATAAAATAAAATTTTGATTAAAATAAAATGTTCAATATATGAAGTCTTTGCGGAGTAAATATAGATAGACAATGAGAAATAACAATGACCTTATCTAGCTAGTGGATTACAAATGCTTAAAAAAAATTACATAGTATTTTTTCAACATTCACCAAGAAATTCTTCAAATTATGAAATAAATAAAATAAACAAAAAATCTAGTAAAAGAAAATATTGAAAGTGTGTAACAATAACAATTTGTAAAAAGTATTAATAGAATTGCATTGAAGTTAAATGTTTAACTAAGGATATAGTTTATAAAAATAAAATTAAAAAAAAAAGAATTTCCTAAATTTAGTAAAGGAATTGGAAAAGATTAATGATAGAACTATAGAAGCATGTAAAAACTAAAAGTTTAATTAACTAATAATGTGGAAATGTGTATTACTCCGTATGATTTATGAAAAAGGGAAACATATATTAAAAATTGTAAAAGATGTCATCAAGAAGATTCAAATCCAAGGCTTTAAGTATCCCACACAACCAACAAACCATACATGTTGTAATGGTCATTTGGTGCAAGTAAAGGTATTTATACCAATTTATTACTATAAAGCCTTTTCATATCTTGGGCCCTGGGCGTAGGCCCCGCTTGTCCCTCCCCAAGGTTGGGCCTGGTCCAACGTGTGTCAGTGTTGTATCAGTGTCGGACATGAGACATGACAGATTGGAGGTGTGTCCGTGCAACCCAGTTTAGATTGTATTTGATTTTATTTATGATACATTAGGAAAAATCAACAAAATTCAAGGTAGATGACTCGTCATGTCACAAAGCACGAACTTATTGACTTCAAACAGCAATTAGTGGATTCAATGATTTCAGACTTTGAGTTAATTAATTTTCTTTTGTACGGAGTACATTTTTTCTTAATGATAAAGTAGACAAACAAATTTTGTACCAGTTGACTAATACTCCCTTCGTCCCTATTTATTTGATACATTTTGGCTTGTACACATACGGATATACCAGACCTTAAATATCTCTTATTGAGTACACATAAAAATTATAATAATTGGATATTAATAACGTACTTATAGAAACAAATCAAACAAGACATCATAAGACAACATTATGTATTTATGTTTTATATATTGAAAAAAATTAAAATTTAAATAATTGGTCAAAATATGTCCTAACAACTGTACATAGTAAATTAAAACACAAGGGGGCCAACCATTTGAAAACCATAACACATAATTATGTTGTTATTGAGTTAAAGGCTACATCTATTTAAGAATCCTTAAACACGTGTATTGAACGGCTATTTTACCATGTTCCTCCGAACTATTGTAAAATGCACCAAATACCCTCGTTTTAAAAATGCACGAAATACCCCTGACCAATGTAAAAAATACACAATATATCCTTATTGCACAACGACGTTAAATAACCGTTAACTCTTTCATCCTCCTCCTCACCTTCTTCTCCTTCAATCCAAAAATACCATTAATTCACCTTCTTATCCAATAAAAAAACATTCATTCACTTACTTCTCCTTCAATTTCACTATTTAATTTAGGGGTGTGCAAGATTTTACGGTTCCGAATTTTCGGTCCGAAATTTTCCGATTCCGTTCCGAAAAATCGGAATTCCGATCAAGATTTTTGAAAACCGGAAAAACCGGATATTCGGTTTTTTAAACCGGAAACCGGATCGGATACGGAATGGTTTTATAAAAAAAATCGGATTCCGGATTTTTAAGGAAAACAAAATCCGGAATTCCGGTTTTCCGGATTTTCCCGGATTTCCGATCCGGTTTTTAAGGGTATATGTGTAAATTTTAGAGAAATTCTAGTATATAATTCGGAACCGGATATCCAGATTTCCGATCCAATTTTTCCGGATATCCGAATTTTCGGAATTCCAGTTTTTCCGGAACGGATACGGAATCAATTTTGTTGGTTCCGAAACTCCGGATATCCGAATTTCCGGATCGGAAAATTTCCGATTTCCGGTTTTGCACACCCTTAATTTAATTAACCTCCATTACAAAATCAATCATAACATTTCAAATCTTGATGTTTCAAAAATAGCTTAAATTCATGAAAACCTCATCTTCTTCGTGGAAGCCCCAACAATCTCGACCACAACAATGACGCCACTTTTGTCATCATTTTTGCAAATATTATGGACCACTAACTTCATCTTCTTCCCTAACCATTATTCATTTCTTCCTCCATCTCTTCCATTCCTCATGAATCTCTTTTTCTCAAAAAACATTGTTGATTTTCAATTTGATATTGTTGAAACTGCAATTCATCTCATCAACATGTTGTTTCTTATGTTGATTATGGGTTTTGATTTTTTGGGTTTATAAGTTGGATGGTTTTGTTGGTTAAAGTTTGGTTTTTATAAAATTTGATGAGTGATATCCTAATTTTTTTTTTCGCAAATTTTAATTATATTATGAATAATGATTTAAAGAAAAGTTTTTGTTCTCAACTTACCATGCTTTTGTTGGTATATAAAAGGTTTGATTTTTTGTTAGATAAATCTTAATAATTTGGGTTTTTTTTAATTAAATTAACTTATCATCTCTAAAGTTAATCAAAGAAGAAGAAGGTGAATTAGGGGCTTTTGGATTGAAGGATAGTAGGTGGAATGGAAAGAGATGAAGAAGAATAAGGAGGAAGCTGAAAGTAAGAAGAAAGAGTTAACGGTTGTTTAACGTCATTGTGCGGTAAGGGCATATCATGTATATTTTACATAGTTCAGGGGTATATTACTATATTGTGCTTTTTTAAAACAACGAGGGTATTTGGTGTATTTTGCAATAGTTTAGGGGTATATGGTGAAATAGCCGTAGATCGATTGAATTGTTGTTGTGTTATAAGCATCTACTATTTTTAGTATATACGGGAGTAGATGCTAGTGACTTCATATTAAGTGTTATATAAATTTGAAATTTGTGATTTATTTTTTATTTCACTCGAATTATTGAATTTTCTATCCTTTGTGCATGTTGGTGTGATTTATTGGCAATTAGCTCAATTCTCCTCGATTTATTTTTACTTACTTTCAATAAAAATAAGTTCAGTTCAACAAAAATAGGTTCAGTACAGCAAAAAATAAGTTCAATTCACCAAAAATAAGTTCAGTTCAACAAAAATAATTAAGTTTCAATCCTCAATAATTTGTTAATGATTTCAGCAAAAATAAGTTCTGTTTAGCCAAAAATAAGTTCAGCTCAGCAAAACAAGTTCTGATAAGTAAAATTAAGTTCGGTTTAATAAAAATAAGTTCATATAAGTAAAAATAAGTAAACGAGAACATGGCTTAAAATTGCAACTTTCTATTCATGATACACTATATAGTATATATAGTATTCAAAGTTCAAATCACAAGCAAAAATCAACAAAATTCAATGTCGATGGCCCTTCCAAAAAAAAAAAAAAAAAAAAAAAAAAAAAAAAAAAAAAAAACAGCACGAACTTATTGACTTCTAGCAATAGTAGAATTAATAACATAATTATTTTTTTAATTATGGTGGAGGAAAATTGTTGGATTAAAGATTCAATGTAGCGTCACATATTAAGGAAAATACATATTGTTAAGAGTAGTTTGTTATATAGTCAAAGGCATGTGTTAATTTAGTGGAATATTAGTAGGATATAGTGGGGCATGTTTATCCAATTAACCACAGCTCCATAGGTTTCCAGTGTATAATAGCTCAGCTGTTTTTAGTGCTCCCCTCCGATTTCAATCCTAGATAGATGGTTTCTTATTGTCCCTACTTGTAGCTCCTTTCCATTATATTTGCAATTACAATAAGTCAATTACTAAGGGGTTGTCCGTTCCGACCTTTTATCATTTTTATAAAATTAAAAATAAGAAACCACAAAAATTGGTTGGCACTTTTATGTTGTTAGTTTTCAAAATATCTATAACTTTTATGAAACAAAAATTTGAAAACTACATTGACGCCGAACAAAATTTTATGGCGCTTATATCATTGAATTAGGTTAAAGTTTTTGTCTCTTTATACCCTAAAATCCAAACGTAACGAACATGTAGGAACGAATGGAGTAGTTGACTAAAAGACATGACCGTTGTGGCCATAATGCCAGACAGTAGCAAGAAATATTTGGCTTTGTGTTTTTCTAATTGACTAAATATAATGCATCTGGTAATGTATTTACACAAACAACAACAACAATATGTATATACTAGGGTAACAAAAAAAATCAACCAAAAGCCAAAGTCAATGGTTGATGTCCAAGAATTGATTTTAAAATTTATCAAGCATCCTGTCACGAGTTAATTACAAAGAGACAAGAGCCCAATGGGCTTCAATCGTGGATGCAACATGGGTCTCCCCTTCATACCTAGCACTTAATAATTCTACTTAGATAAAAGAGATACATGGATGAAATTCGAAAAAGTAACCTTCACGCGACACTGAAAAATGGTGTTTCGGGATTCAAAAAAGCTCATAAGACAATGCCGGGAGATTTAAAAAGACCAATGCGCGCTGATTCGGAAATACTATATAAGGGAATTTAATTACAAGGTTTTATAAGTTGAAATTGAGCATCGAGAATCTTACAGTGACCCAGAACATGTAGGGTAAAAAAAGATGAAAACAAGATGTAGATTAGGACGACCATCCGAAAGCCAAAAACGAAGGCTATAATTCAGAGTTCTGAAGGTTTTGAGATACTGGGACAAAAATTGCAAAAATTTTTACAGGTTGCCCATATGGTCAATATAATTAAGTACTCTAATCAAGGATTCAAGGTTGAAAGGGCTACGAACGTTGGAAGTTTTGGGGTCACGGAAAAAAAATTGGCAAAAATTTTACAAATTGCCTGTATGGTCAAAATAGGAGCTGTGAGTAGCAAATCAAGGTAAAAAAAAAAAAAAAGGCTATACGAACGTCCCCGGAGAGAAGCTATCATTCCCTTATTTCAAAATATCTAAGAAAGAGGGATGATAACAAGTTTTTAGAGGCCAAAAACAATCGTTGGGAGTCCTGTGGTGACTCAAGACACGTCGTAAATAAACTGAGTAAAAACAAGAATGAGCCCGGAAAACCCTCCGAAGGCATAAAAAAAAAGTAAGGTTATAATTTACAATTTTTAGAGTTTTCGGGGTCTTGAAAAAAATTGCCAAAAATTTACAGGGTGCCCTTATATATGGTCAAAACATGAACCTTGAGCAACTAATCGCGGTTGAAAAGGTTATATGAACGTCTTGGGAGAGCGAAAAAAACTATTGTTCCCTTCTTTTGAAATATCTCGGAAAGAGAGTTGAATAACAAGTTTTTAGAGGTCGAAACCGATCATGGAGAGTCTTGTGGTGACCTAGAGCACGTGATAAAAAAAAATAGGGCAAAACCATGATAGAGCCCGGGAGAGCCATCTTGAGGTCAAAAACAAAGATTATAATTAATTCACTGCTTTAGAAGGGTCCGGGGTTCCGGAAAAAATAAAATTATTGTCAATAATTTTACATGCATGCATATTGCCCGTGTGGTCAAAATAGGAACACTTAGCAACTAATCGGGGCTAAAAAAGCCATACAAATGTCTTGAGAAAGCAATAAATCTATTGTTCCCTAATTCCGAAATATATCGAAAAGACGGATAAATTAAAAACAAGTTTTTAGAGGCCGAAACCGGTCAGTGAGAGTTTTGCAGTGACCCAGAACACTAATAAGTGTGTTTTATATCTATATTTTATCCCCTTTAACACAATATGTGCAATCACTAAATTCCTTTTCTCAATTTAGAATGATTTTAAAGTTGGAGTCAACTAACACTAAGGGTCTGTTTACTTCAGCTTAAAATCCGTTCAGTTCAGTTCAGTTCAATTTAGTTCAGCTCTGTTCAGTTCAGTTCAGCTCTTCTCTTATTTTGCTATTCATTAATCCTTTATAAAAAACTTTCAGTTCAGTTTAGTTCAGCTATTTTTAGTTGAAATAAATATGCCCTAACTTTTCAGTTGCACAATATAAAGATAAATACACAGAATTAGGAAGGGTAAAAAGACAAGCTAAAGATGTGTTCGGTTTGTTTCATAAATCAGATTAGAATTGTTTCATCAAACTTTGTCCTTAACTTAATGGCATACTAATTCATAAAGAATACAATTACCAAATGACATGCGTCATATTCATTTTAACGTACTACCATAAATCATAAGGAATACAATTGCTCATTGCCAAATTACATGCACCATTAATTAATGAATAGTTACATGCGCCATCAATGAGAAGTTTCCAACTATGTTGTTTTGGTAATGTATTTTTAACAAAAAATTGAAGGATCTAGTATTAAATAAAATCCAATTAAGAGGAAGACTTTATGTGTTTTATTGTTTAAAAAAAAAAAAAAATAAGCACTTGTCATATGAAATTAGTTGGGTTAACAATATAGCCTTAAAAAACTAATAGAAAAAGAAAAGTATTCATATACTTAGGACTATAAATATATATATGTAGCCTTAATTAATTAGTGTTAATATAAACCAAAGAAAATTAAAATTCTACTTTTCTCCACTAACAATGGCAACAGCTCCAACAATTAGCCTTGAAAACACTAGAGAATTTGTCCAAAACCAAGGACATGGTGTTAAAGGCTTAGTTGATATGGGCATCAAAACTTTACCAAACCAATATATCCAACCACAAGAAAAAAGGGTTAACAATGACAAGGTTAATGTAACCAATAATGGTAATGATCTCCAAATCCCCATTATCGACATGTCGAATTTGGATGACCCTAATGTGGGAAAACAAATTTGCAATGCTGCTGAAAAATGGGGTTTCTTACAAGTTATTAACCATGGGGTGCCTCTTAAGGTGCTAGAGGAGATCAAGGCTGCTACGTATCGATTTTTCGAGTTGCCTGTTGATGAGAAGAAAAGGTATTTACAGAAAAATTCACCTTGTAAAAATGTTAAATATAGTACTAGCTTTGCACCAGATGTTGAAAAGGTTTTGGATTGGAGAGATTATCTTAGCTCCAAATTTGTTTCTGAGGAGGAAGCACTTGCTTATTGGCCTCCTGCATGCAGGTATCTATATCTCCTTTATGTTTATTGGATGTTTTAGCGCATGCCCATATATGTCAATTGAACACTAAGCTAAGAAGTTAGTGCCTTGTTTTTTAAACAGGCAAAGGATTAATTTAACCAAAAGTTTAATTTGATGCTTTCGTACCTGGTCGATTTTACATTCAATTGTACACTATAATGATTATTATCGATTAAACTATGTCAAGTTTTAAGTACCATGTGATAGATTAATCCATGTTCAATTCTTATATATATATATATATATATATATTGATTAGGGATGAAGCATTGGGATACATGAAGAGTACTGAAAGTGTGATCAATAACCTATTTAAGATACTTATGAAGGGATTAGACATCCACGAGATTGATGAAAAAAAGAAGTCAATGTTGATGGGTGAAAAACTTGTCAACCTAAATTATTATCCGAAATGTCCCAACCCTGATTTGGCCTTTGGAGTTAGCCATCATTCAGATATATCTACTCTTACCATTCTTTTACAAGACGATGTTGGTGGACTCCATGTTCGACGTTTAGATGATGATAGTTGGATTCGTGTGCCCCCTGTCGATGGTGCACTTGTGATCAACATAGGAGACGCGCTCCAAATGCTTAGTAATGGTAAGTACAAGAGCGTGGAGCACCTTGTGGTCGCAAATGGAACCAAGAGTAGGATTTCGGTACCAATTTTTGCGTTTCCAAGTTCAAATGCTATTATTGCACCATTTCAAGAGATCATTGATAAAGGGGAGAAACCATTGTACAAAAGTGTTGTTTTCTCTGATTATGCTAAGTACTTCTTCGGTAAGGCTCATGATGGTAAGGCCACAATCGAATATGCCAAGATTTCGAATTAGTTTTAGCTATATATATATATATATGTTTCCCATCCAAATGAATCAAGGAGTATTGTTTTTTGTAATGTTTTCTCAATGTACTAGTGTTGTTTTTGTTTTGGAATAATAAAGTTTTAGTCCGCTGATTATTATAATACCATTGATAGCAACAACCAATATAATTGAATAAGCAAATGATAGGAACTGCTGGAAGAACGAGCTTGAAAGTTGAGACTAGTGTACTAGCTAGTCAAGCTTCACGCTCAATTGATGTTGATGTTGATGTTGATGTTGATGTAATGAATAAATTGTAGTCGTTTATGTGGAAAATAATGAGATTTTTGAAACTTCCAAATTGTCTCGATTTATCACTTATATGACTCTATTCTTTTGAGTTGTATTTAATTGAAATAAACTGAAATGTAATGAAATTTTAAAATTGCTAAATGGGCTGATAAACTTAAAATAAATTCAAAAGAAAAAAGTGTATATTAGATCAATCATCAAATCAAACATTATTGCAATCTAGTACACCTTATTATAAGAAGCAATTAAAACTTAGTATGATAGGATTAGTTTTGGTGGAAACTTATCGAACCTATCAAAATCGATTATTATTATACCGAAATACAAGTATATACTCACTACCGAACGATACTATTGGAACAAAAGATACTACTAAATGAGTAAATAACGGCAATGTTCCGACGATAAAAAAACAGTTAATAAATGATTTTGGTTTCCGTGGACACAAAAAGATTAGATTGGCCCAAATAGACGAGGACAAAAGGTCATAATAAGCCATCAAAATAAATTAAAGCAAGCAAAAAATAAATCAAAAGATGATGAAAAACATGTACTCCGTGGTAGAATTTATTTTACCACATTTTGACTATTGTAACTTAATAATAGGAGAGCGATTATAAGGCGAGAAATTTCTTCATTCAATTCGTGGAAAGAAAAAAAACAAATGGACATAAAAAAATCACACTTTACTCTGTGGTTGTTTAAGTGTACATTTTTACCGGCTATGTTCGATTTCTACATTCCCCAATGAAGGATCTTCAAGTAAGAATACATTTGTCTTTCTCACTTTCCCGGGATCATTAATAACCTTTCGAACCATAGAAAGCTGCTTGGGAAGCCTCACTATGTAAAATTATTTTCGGCATCTTTTTTTTTGGGAACTCAAAATCCCCGAAAAGTGAGTTATAGCTTACATTTTCAAGTTTCAACTTTTGGAGGGCTGTCTCGAGCTTCTTCTTATTTTCACTCTAGGGTTTTTTTTAACCACGTACATGATGTAGTTGACCCCAAGATACTCCACGCTTGATTTTAGCCTCTAAAACCTTGCAAATTAAAGTTATAATACCCATCATGATGATTGCTTTAAAAGGATTGTACGTATGTACTACTCATACCAACAAGATGCATCTTTCTTTTAGGGAGTTTAATTCCTAAGAAACTCCAAAGTTAAGCGTGCTTGGCTAGGAGCAANCTAGTGTTGTTTTTGTTTTGGAATAATAAAGTTTTAGTCCGCTGATTATTATAATACCATTGATAGCAACAACCAATATAATTGAATAAGCAAATGATAGGAACTGCTGGAAGAACGAGCTTGAAAGTTGAGACTAGTGTACTAGCTAGTCAAGCTTCACGCTCAATTGATGTTGATGTTGATGTTGATGTTGATGTAATGAATAAATTGTAGTCGTTTATGTGGAAAATAATGAGATTTTTGAAACTTCCAAATTGTCTCGATTTATCACTTATATGACTCTATTCTTTTGAGTTGTATTTAATTGAAATAAACTGAAATGTAATGAAATTTTAAAATTGCTAAATGGGCTGATAAACTTAAAATAAATTCAAAAGAAAAAAGTGTATATTAGATCAATCATCAAATCAAACATTATTGCAATCTAGTACACCTTATTATAAGAAGCAATTAAAACTTAGTATGATAGGATTAGTTTTGGTGGAAACTTATCGAACCTATCAAAATCGATTATTATTATACCGAAATACAAGTATATACTCACTACCGAACGATACTATTGGAACAAAAGATACTACTAAATGAGTAAATAACGGCAATGTTCCGACGATAAAAAAACAGTTAATAAATGATTTTGGTTTCCGTGGACACAAAAAGATTAGATTGGCCCAAATAGACGAGGACAAAAGGTCATAATAAGCCATCAAAATAAATTAAAGCAAGCAAAAAATAAATCAAAAGATGATGAAAAACATGTACTCCGTGGTAGAATTTATTTTACCACATTTTGACTATTGTAACTTAATAATAGGAGAGCGATTATAAGGCGAGAAATTTCTTCATTCAATTCGTGGAAAGAAAAAAAACAAATGGACATAAAAAAATCACACTTTACTCTGTGGTTGTTTAAGTGTACATTTTTACCGGCTATGTTCGATTTCTACATTCCCCAATGAAGGATCTTCAAGTAAGAATACATTTGTCTTTCTCACTTTCCCGGGATCATTAATAACCTTTCGAACCATAGAAAGCTGCTTGGGAAGCCTCACTATGTAAAATTATTTTCGGCATCTTTTTTTTTGGGAACTCAAAATCCCCGAAAAGTGAGTTATAGCTTACATTTTCAAGTTTCAACTTTTGGAGGGCTGTCTCGAGCTTCTTCTTATTTTCACTCTAGGGTTTTTTTTAACCACGTACATGATGTAGTTGACCCCAAGATACTCCACGCTTGATTTTAGCCTCTAAAACCTTGCAAATTAAAGTTATAATACCCATCATGATGATTGCTTTAAAAGGATTGTACGTATGTACTACTCATACCAACAAGATGCATCTTTCTTTTAGGGAGTTTAATTCCTAAGAAACTCCAAAGTTAAGCGTGCTTGGCTAGGAGCAATATTAGGATGGGCGAAATGCATCTTGGTCGGGCATAGTGCATCCGAACTGGGCACACTACACCTTGGCCGCCCTAGGTATTTCTTGCTTGCTCGTTTGCTTCAAATTTGACTTCTTTGCTTCCCAAAGGCTTCTAACTCACATCCTAACTCTCTTATGACTTCTTAAAGTGGTCAAGACTCCTACTAACTTGTCAAGTGTCCAAAGTAATGCGAAAATCGATACGAATGCACCTGTTCCTGCAATATATACAAACCGAAACACAAAGCACTAAAAGTAACCAAATTAGTAGAATTAGGTTCAAAAGAGCCTTGTTAGAGTCAATAACCAATATAAAATGGGAGTAAATAACAACATAAAATGCACTTATCAATTATCCTATGACATCGTGTATCACCAAAAAACAACTCAAGGACCCTCTTTTGACCTTAGGGCCTGTTTACTTCAGCTTAAAATTAGTTCGGTTCAGCTCATCTTTTATTTCGCTACTCATTAATCCTTCATAAAAAACTTTCAATTCAGTTCAGCTGAAGTAAACAAACCCTTAGGGGCATCATGTGAAATTTTTGCAATTTTGTTTTTTAACCTTGTGACCCCTGAAAATTGTGAGTTATAACTTCCGTTTTTGACTTTTAGAGGGTTGTCCCGGACTCTGATCACTTTTGTTTAACTTTTTATTTCTACGTAATGTAGGTGACCCTAGGGTGTCTCACAGTTGATTTTTTATCTAAAACATTGTTAAGCTCTCTTATTGAATATTTCCAAAGTAGGAATACATTGATATTTCTCATTCTTCCGAGACCATCTTATCGAAACATGAAAATTTAAGTTGTTTGGGTCCGTTGTTTCTAAATTTAAAATTTTCGACAATTTTTTTAGGACCTCACCTTCCTTAAATTGTGAGTTATAGCCTTTATTTTGTTGTCATCCTATTTTTATCATGTGTTTGGATGACCCTAATACGCTCCACACTCGGTGACTCAGGAGGGTTTAGGTTGTGGTTTGAAACTTACAATTTGAGTTTTACTTTATTCTAACCCCAAAAAAATTAAAAGTCGTATAAGCTACTCAAAAAGTGCCCAACGTTGCTGTTTTCTTCAATGCCTTTGTGCATGGGTTGCCGTAGTTTCTAAAAGTTTTTTACATTTTTTTTGAAGCATGCTAGAAAAAGCAGCCCCAATCGAGACTATATTAGGGCCTGTTTACTTCAACTGAAAACAGCTGAACTGGATTGATCTGAACTGATTGGAGCCAAATTGAACTGAACTGAACTGAAAGTTTTTTATGAAAGATTAGGCCCTATTCTTTTGGACTGAAACGGAGCTGAGCTAAACTGAACTGAAAGAAGCTGAACTGAACAGAACTGAAGTGGACTGAAATGAAGTAGTAATTATAATGGAGATGAGCTGAACTGAACTAAAGTGGACTGAACTGAACTGAAGTGAGTTGAACTGAACTAAACTGAATAGAGCTGAACTGAAATGCCAAAAATTTAAGTCCAAAAGAACAGGGCCTTAATGAGTAGCAAAATAAGAGAAGAGTTGAACTTAACTGAATGGAGCTGAACTGAGCTGAACTGAACTGAATTAAACTAAACTGATTTTAAGCTAAAGTAAACAGACCCTTAATGTATATAACTCGTCATGTCCAAAAAGTTGATGCAATATGCAGGAAAAACGACATCATTATTCTTTGTCAATTTGGTTGATCAACACAGGAGTACAGGAGAAAGTAAAATTAGGCAGCCAACTAATAAGGTAAGGAAGTTAATTGGTAGATAGGATACATCAGGGAGTTATAACTACTCTCCTGTTTTTAGGAAATTGTAAAATTGATTTTCATTTCCGCTTTTAATTACGAGTTTCTAGCGCAAAAAAAAAAAGGATTAATTAGGATAACTAGTTTGTGACTCCAAACCAACCTTTTCTCCCCTCCTAACACAATTAGTTTTTCACCTAGTGGATAGGTGGACTCAAATAGGTATTCCAATTTGGAGGCCATGATCAAGACTCACATAAAAAAAAAATAAAAAAAATTAATTAATTAAATAAATCTATTTTGCCTAATTTTTTACTTGCAAGGAAGGAATATATGCAATAAAGGAATATTTTATTATTATTATTATTATTATTATTATTATTATTATTATTATTATTATTATTATTATTATTATTATTATTATTATTATTATTATTATTATTAAGTGAGACATGAATACTTTAGAAGTAAATCTTAGTTTCTTGATTGATATATTTAACATAAACATATCAATACTGATGTAAATAATATAATCTTGTGGTTTCACTAAAATGGATATGGAACAAATAAATATACAAACCACAAACTTGTTTGTATTTATCAAACCGTCTATCGATATGCTAACAAATAAATATACATCTCCCAAACTTATTTTTATCTACTAAATTGTCACTTAATATACATATCATCAATAATCAGGCGACCCTCATACTTTAGTGTTTTTGCTAAATTAACTTCTCCACCATAGTGGTGCTTTTGGGAGTTAATTTGGAAATAGAGAGAAATTAAACACTCATAGTATAAAATTCCTCTCGATCCATTTAAAGATTAATTATACATTGAATAATCAATGAATAATTATCTAACTATGTATTTGAGAAAAATGCATGTGGCTATATTTGCACCTTTCAAATTAAAGCTCCAATGGAATTAATTTAAAGTTGATAGATAATGGGGATCATCATTATACTGTTTTTGTTCGTGCATGCTAAGTTTATAATATACTCCTCAATTTTTAAATTATGGATAACAAAAAAAACTTTGACCGTAAGATCCATATTCTTTCTTACGTATCTCAAAGGATGCATGCATGTGATGGATTTTGACCTTTCAAAATAAGTATATATGCATTTTTAATTTCAATTGTGTGGACCATTTTTGTTGACTTTAATATTTATACAATATTTTAAAAGACATCTTTTAGAAAATTTTGGTGTTATATTACACATCACTTAACAAAAAAAAATTATGCTTAGAACTAGATTTGAATATGTAATCTCTTATAAATTAAGGTCATGCATGCATTTAGCAATTCGAGCAATTTTTCATAGTGATTTAAATCTCCACTTAGCATTATATATACATTTCGTTCTTCACTACAGTAGAAAACAAATACACTTTAAGTGGAAAAAACAAAGCTACGCATGGGGGAACGCTCCGGCCAACACGCTAGTTTTAAGTTAAATGACGATTACAAATGTACAACAACAACATTTAAACAAAATAAAATAAAACAAAAAAAAAAAACAACAAGAAGAAGAAAACACCCTTGACATTGATAATTTATCTTTTAACTATAAATGAATGTGCCTAGGCAATCCGATAAGTGGGGTCGTTAATTTGGGTCAATACTATCAAATTTAGCTAAAACTAGGTAATCAGTGACGTCATTTAACTGAACTGGAGATGGACTATAAATTGAACAAATGAATTGATAGATTATGATAACTGAAATGAATTGAACGGAAATTTAACTGAACAGAAATCAACGTAACTGCACTAAAATGAAATAAAACTGAATTGAAATATCAAAAAACTGAATTTAATTTAAACAAATTGAAATAATTTATGCGAAACTAATTAGTTACTTAGTTTGAAATTTGATACACATCACATTTGTTGTTTAAGGGCCCCTTTAATCGTTTCACTTTGGGCCTCGATCGGTTATGTCCGAGATGGTCCTGGCTGATCTATATTAACTGAACTGAAACTTGAAACAAATTGAACAGTTTAGATATAATCAAAACGGAATTGTTGAACTGTTTGACGACTCTAGTAATAAGGGAAGAAATTTTTTGTCAACATAACAACTCAAATGAGATTCCATGTGATATGAGACTTATATCCTATGGTTATATATGAAGTTAATTATTAAGGAGTATGTTTTCCTTGTTCTTATATATAATTTGCTCAATCATCATTCTCGTATTAGTTACGAAAGGTTTTGGTTGGAATCGATTCTCATCCCCGCCCTTGTACTTCTCTAGCATCAAAAATAAAATTATGTATTAGTTACTCACGGGGATCCAATTATCTACTCTCCTAGTTACGCACTTGAGCATGACTAGCTAGATGGATGGATTTTGCCTAGAAGCAACCTGTAGTATGACAGTGACATTGATGATGAAACGGTTGAAAATAGAAGCACAATTTGTTGAATTGCAGTATGCAAAGACGAGTAAATATTTGCTAAGTCATCATCATAGTATCATACATGTCATTGAAAGGCATGAAAAATTAAACATGAGCTTGAGTCGCTTGACTACTATAACAAAAGTTGATTTAAATATGTATTATTTGTTGTGGAGTGTACTTCTATAGTTCAATGCATGACAACAGAAAAACGACTTAATCGAAAGTTTAAGCTTATTTATCCTGATAAACCTACTCTTTCTTCACCTAATCATATATTTAACAAATTAAAATATAATTGCATGCTTCATCAATTCAATGGTTATGAAAATACGTGATGTTTAAAATCAATAATAATATATGGGCAAATCAAAACATCAATTTCTATCTTTTTAAATTAGCCAATAATAATGGAAAGTTTTAACAAATCTACTTTTAGTCTTTCGTTTACCTTGAATACTTAAGTTGCGGAACAGAACACTAGACTACAACATACGACTTTAAGAATATTATAAGATCAATGATTATAACATGCATTAGTTACTTTTTTTTGAATCTATTTTATTAAACTAATTGATTAGTAGGCTACAACTATTGTTGCTTGTAGGTTAACATACACAAAGATCGAGCTGATTTCAAATAGGAAGTGATCGAGAAATTTTCATTATTTCTAAATTGTTTAACAAATAATAAAGCTAACTTTTTTTTTCTTTTTTGACACAAATAATAAAGCTAACTTGAATAGGGTCATTTCAGTCTTTTAGAGGGTGTGCAAAAAGCCTCCAAATTTTAGATTTTGTTATAGAAAGAGAGTTTTTTGGAGGAGAGTATTAGGAGAATAGATGTGTATGTTCTCCTTCAACTATAATACCATATATATATATATATATATACAAAGTGGGTAGGGTTTCTTGTACAGTAAACCCTAGTATATAGAATATTCTAGATTATACAATAATAAGTATAATGGGCATCCACCTTAATATATATTATATATAACACTCCCCCTTGGATGACCATTATCGAATAGTGTGCCTCGTTAAAAACTTCAACTAAGAAAAACCCTGTGGGAACAAAAAACCTAGTGAAGGAAAAAGAGTGCATCACTTTCGTAATACGCTTTAATATGTTGCCTCATTAAAAACCTTACCTGGAAAACCCAATATGGGACAAAACCATGGTTAAGGGAAAAAGAGTGCAACGCGTATTTTCTCCCCCTAATGAATGCATAACTTGAGATCTTTTAAAATAATGAACCCAACGTCTTTGGTAGTAGCTTCGCAGGAATAAAATTCAACTCCTTGGTAGTTGATCCTCCTGATTGGACTTCAATCTTCAACATAAGATATATTCATTCCTCCGTACTCATGAAAATAATACTTACATTGTGTTTATCATTACTACATATTTGTCAAGTTGCCATAAATATTAAACTTATACCTTCTTCTGGAAGCTATATAAAGTAGCTGTTGATAATTACATATTGATCATAATTTATGGCAACTTGTGATATAATCAACATCATTGTCTAATCTTATGTAAATTAGTAATTACATTTAAGTAATAATTATTTGTTTATGGTTCTTCTGGACCATAAAAGGATTATCCTTATAATATCAAGTTCTGAAATGAACATAAGATTCTGATTAGCACTCACATACTCAAACTTCAGGTTGAGTGTTGTTAATTTAGTCTTAAACTCTTCAGGAGTTTGATAGTAATGTCACCATTGAGGTGCTCAAATGCTTCGTATAGAACTAGAAGCACTAGATATTTAAATATGTCGTGTACAAGTTCTTCTAAAACTTTTTATGCATAATTCACGACATGCTATTAAACACCTTCATATGTATAATTTCATCACAAATATATAATATATTCTTATTGGAGTATAAAATTTTTTAGTGTAAATCTTCATACTATTGTAAACACAACTTACTATATAATGGACAAAATTTTACGTATATTACAATTATTGTATAAAATTAGTACATGTAAATGATAAGATGTAAAATGTATACTAACAAGATATTGAACATAAAATATGTATATGATGACTGACGCATCTAACTACTATCTACACATGCAATGAATAATGCATTTATCTATGACTCACACATGCACATGAATGTAAAACTCAAAAATGCAAGACGCTGTACAGTGTGGATTTCAAAAATCAATTGCTGGACTTCTGGTCCTTGATGATCATCATTATTCACCTTTAGTTGGACTTCAAGTCCATGATAAGCTTTGATCATTCTCAATATGTCGACATAAAAGTGGACTTTTATTTCAGATCCCTATTCTCAAATCCACTACTTTTGCATATGCATATAATCCATCGGTTCCATCATATACCGGTATCACATTTTTCAAGATATAATTTGCATGTTATTTTACAATGATATCTGAATACATTTCCCATTGGTACCATTAGTCGATTATAACATCTAAGTTCTTAAATCATAGGCCATCTGTTATAATTCAGATATCTATACCACTTCCGGGGCAAACATTATGGCATTAATATACCGTTACACTTTCAATAGTGTCAACTGCACCTTCTTGCCATATTTTACATATTTATTTTGGAACCGATCATACAACCTACACTTCATGTGTAGTGATTCAAGTATTATTGGCAAGATTTATCTCAATGTACTGTATATACATAATATGGCCAAAATGTATCTTCAATACTATGTAACATGAGACATAACTGAATACAAATCAAACCATAGATGTGCAACATACCTTTAAAGTATATAGACAAAAGTTGGCAATAATATCTCAAATAGTCATTATAGGGATCATCACTTTATAATTTAGTAATTTTGCCAACTTATCCCAATTCTTCTCCCCCTAAGTTGGTAAAATTTTCAATCTAGGGGCATCATATTCTTAACCAACTTAGTGTATAATTTCATGTGTAAAAATATTTCATTTAATAAAAGATTTATTACAAATTTCATCGTTTAGAAGATATATATCAACAAAATATTTGTCTATTTTGGAGAACGATATTAATCAATGAAAACCATCTCTTCTTGACTATTGATGTACATCACACATGTGTTTATAAATTCATCATAAACTGTTCTTTCTAGAGATATGACAATGGGGAGACAATTATTGTGCAGTGTTGTTGGTTTATTCTGTGTGCTGTACAACAGCCCCAAAAAAAAATGATTGTTTATAACAATAATCATGACTTAGCTTATACGCATGGAACTCCACTCAATGGTGATCTTATTTGGATTGCCAATGACTTTGATATAAGTTTTAACTTACTCAACGTGTTAACATCAAGGTGGTTTGGTAGCCTTTAGTAATATAATATAGAACAACATATAAGCTTTTAGTGAACTTCTGGTCACTCAACATATGTATATCCAAAGTTGTCAAAATAACTTTTCTTTTCTTGAAATTTTCTTAAAAATCACAATCCAAATATAGCTCAATTTCAATGTTCGTAATTATGTCTTGCCATTCAAAACATTTCACATATCTAACATGAGAGAGCGTCAGCACATTATTTCATATCAAATTGAAACTTCAGGTTTCCCTTACGGGTGATTATACTATACATTAAACCCGGATGGCCTAATTGAATTATCACATCCAATCACTTTCTAAATTCTGGTCAGTTTTCAAACAATAGTGATCACTTTATTATGCCTACTCCATGCATGGCCATGATGATTAATATGATGTGATATAAGAACACTAGCAAGTGTTTCTTTCTATACTTGGCAAGACTAATACTTTATGCAACAATCATTATTCATACTCTGCTAGAGCATTGATTATTATTATCATGATACATGTTAATTAAGTTGGACATATATATTATACTCTTCTAGAGTATTTTATATAAACTTGGCACATATTAGTTTTACTAAACATAAATATATTCTAATGAAAATTCATCATAACGTATCATTTTCATTCATATTCAACGATAATTATATATATTCATAACTCAATAGTCTACCACGTTTCAGGCTTAATCTATGTTTGTGAGCAACTTGTGTTGTCCTTCTGCGACAACATTAATTTTAATTAGGGCACTGATAATTGATTTATAATCAATGACATTCTAAATCATTCATATCCATCTTCAGGATGGTATCATTATTCTAAACATTTAACTATCTTGTTGCCATCTTTATTGAATAGATCATTATATGTACCAAACTGACCATTAATGTATTTTATTACTCATGGAATAAAAATACTATCTCCCCCTAAACCTTGCATATGGGGCATGAAATTAGTCCAACAACATTTAATCACATATTCTTCTTTAAGCCATGAATTCTTTAGACAATGTCATGTATCATGTAAAGTAAATTATTCATAAAACTCATATCTTTTTCTATTGCCCATATATATAAATCTTTATAATGATATTTCCAAAAATTATGGGCATAATGAATACATTCTTTAATTGAGTTTCACACAATATCATACTTGATTTCTTAAACTCATACAATTATTCCTTGCTAATAAAATAAATATTATGTATTCGTGTTTGCAATTCTTTTCAAAACTTTGCATGAATTATAAACAATAAAGGAAACATGATTATTATTCTTTCGATTATACATTTTCTCATTTACTCATGGGAAATGAGTAAATCTAGTTATATATGCATCATCAATACTCACTTATAGTTTGTTATCTTGAATATCTACCCAAGTATTGCATATCAATTTACTCAAATCTAAGCATAGTGTAGAAACTGCAAAAAAATTATGTCACGTAGATATCTTCATATTATTCTTGAGGATGTATTAATAACCTTTGTAAATTTAAGGAACACCATTTTCATATGTACCGGTATTCTTCATAAAAACTAAGGGACTTCATGCTCATACATACAAGTATCTCATGTTCAATTTGCTCATCATTTGAATCCTATTTCATGTAGGTATAGTTGAATACAATCACACCAAAAACATATACTATCACATACAATCAATTACTAAAATTGTTATAATACAAATTATGATTGTTTGTCAACTCCTTTCTTAACTATAATAATCAAAATACTTATTGTAAATTAGAAACTTTAATTAAGCTGTATAAGAATATACAATTATCTCCCTTGAAAACTTTAAATATGTGATAAAGATGAAGAAATTATATTATTGGTGAAAATCATAGACAAGAACATCATTGATTTTATTCATACAAATTATATACCATGCATACACACAACAATAGAGAGTATCAAATAGAGGTGTAAGTTAAGTTATTAGCTATCAAATATTATACTACGAATTATATTCCATAATATATATATTTATATATACTAACATATTAATTAATATTATTAATATAATTAAGGGTCTAATTTTGAATATTTAGAACAAGACTCCTAAAATTTTTGTCACAAACCTGAACTTGAAATGTATGTTGCGATTATGGCTCATAAATATATATATAATTGTATGGTAATTTTCACATATATAAATATATTATTCGATTTTTCAAATTGTTCTTCTTTTTTATCAAGGTAAGCGGAAAATTTATTTATCAACCAAAAGATCACTAACAAGTCTTCGGCAAGACCTCAACTATATGTGGATTTTTATTAACTATTGTGTTTTTTATTTTTATTAACATATTTTTTTTAATTTGCATAACTATTTAGTTTTATACAAGATTTTGATAGGGGCAGAGTTGGGGGTGGGGGCCACACCCCCCTTACTTTTTTATTTTCTGAAAAAAATAGTTAAAATAACTATTTTGTTTAATAAAATAGACTAATTTATGTTATCGGTTCCTCCAAAAATACAAACCTCCTCTAAAATATTTTTCTAGTTCTGCCCTTGATTTTTGAAGCTAGGTCAAGAATGAAAGCTCATCAACTAACCATAAAATCATAAATCATCCAACCAAATACTATGAAATCCAATGAATTGAAATGTCATGTCATGTCATGTTAATCAAGTATATTTAATTAGTAAGTAGATGTATTACTAGAATTTGATGGAATTAAGTCTAAATTCTCGTAAACTTTTTTTTGCTTATCTGAACTTAATTTTGCTGAACTGAACTTATTTTTGTTGAACTGAACTTATTTTTACTTATCTGAACTTATTTTTACTTATCTGAACTTATTTTTGCTGAAACCATTAACAATGTATTAAAAAATGAAACTTATTTTTGTTGAACTGAACTTATTTTTACTGAAAATAAGTCGAGAAGAACAAGACCTAAGGCCACGATTGAACTTGCTATGTTTGTTCTTCCCATTCCAAAGAATTAGGATATGATCATATGAGGGATTGTTGCAGAAAATGTTGAAAGTTGTATGGAAAATCATCTTCAAGACAAAGTGGCCAGCCATTTGTTAGTTGTATTAAATCATTAAGGTTGAACTTTTGTCCTTATATGATTCGTTTCATGATTGACTTTCAAACAATAGCGAAAATCAACATAGTACTTTAAGAATCGGTCATTTCAATTCAAATGGTCATTGATCAAAGTAGTACTTTCGAGCTATTCTACTTCAAAAATACTCAAACGTTTTGAAATAACCTTGCCGGCATTGCTTATAACAAAATTCAAAATTATGTACGGAGTAAGAGATTAGAGATGTCTTTTATTCATTGAGAACTCTTAAAAGTAGATTGAAGATGTCCTATATATGTTGCTCAATAGTTCAATACCATTATAAGCAGTATATACTTACTCATTAGTTGGGAATGTCATTTTTAACAAATAAATCAAACTTTATTCTTTTCATTTATTTATTTCTATGTCAGATATATGTGTGTATTCTTACTTTTCATAATACTTCGATAGTCTCATACATGTGTATGTTTACATCATAAATACAAAAATCTCATATTTGGAGTGTGTAAAATAATATTCGGGCACTCCTTAAAACATTGTATTTGTTATTATATTATCATTAAGCATCGACTTTCACAGAACATTAAGTAATTTATTTTTTTACACTGAGATTTATGGTACTTTAGTTCTGCTCAAATTCATTCAATTTAGCGTTCATTTCAAACTATATTCACTTCGATCTGCTCAATTCATTTTGATCAAACTACGAAATTTCATGATCGAATATTGCTATAATTAATTCTATCTAATTCAATTTTATGTAATTCATTTTCATTTAGTTTGAAGACCCCAAAAAAATATGATGTCATGGAAAGGAATACAATGTTGTTTTTTTGATAGAATTACAATGATAAAAAGTAAAGTAACACTTAGCATAATTATTTTATGATAGAAATAAAATCATACAATTACAACAATAAGCATGCAATATGCCAAGAACTACGTCACATAGTCCAAATTTAGCACAAATCAAAGTATTGCTTGCTAAACCTATCAATTTCATCCATAAACCCATCCTTTGCATGTTCCCTCATGCAAGCCAATACTTTAAACTCATCATCACCACCATCTTTTTTCTCTTTATCATTAGCCAATGTAGAATAGGGCAAGAAGTAGCATGGTTCAATGCTTCCCATAAAACTCTTGGAAAGTGGGAACACATTCACCGGACCACCCGATCCAAAATCAATCTTAGAGTGGCCAATGTGTCTCCAATCCGTAAACCCACTAACCTCCTCACTCGCGGTGACCCCCTTGTCATGGTTAGTCTTTAGGAAGTCGATGTACGATCTCACGTACTCATCATTTGCATTGTACTTACTAGATTTGATTAGGGAAGCAGTCTCCCAAATGGGTTGATGTGTTAGCTGTTCCGCGGTGAGGTAAACGAACATTTGGATGCAAGCATTGCCCCAAAATCCTCTAGGTAACGGTGGATTCACTATCTTTCTGATGTTCATTAAGTATGCAAACTTCACTTTTGTGTCTTTGGAAATCTTTGATGCTTTCACCCTGTTTGTTAAACAAATTAAGAAGAAAATTTTAACCTTTATTGGAGGATTAAAGAAAAATGCTTATGACACATATTCCAAGTGTCCAACTACCATTTCATCAACTTTATGAAATAAAACTTCTTTTTCACTATCAATTCAAGCCTCAAAAAAGCAAGTTAGTTGATTTTACTTAACTAAAAAAAAAAAGACAAGTTATTATTATTTTGAGAAAATAACACGACATTTTTGCAAATAAAAAATAATAGTAAAATTATTATTTTGAGAAAATAAATTAAAGTTGGGATTATTCATGTCAAAATTTTCCTAAACCAATCCTTATATTAAGAAAATGCATGAAGTTTCACAAAAAAAAAAAAAGGGGAAAGAATTCATGAATTTCAAAAATATTAAAAATTTTCAACGGTTAGAATTCAGAATTTTGAACAAGGATACAATTCCTAACTTAAAAGAAACTACCAAAAATTTTCAACAATTTATTTATGAAACAAATAACAATAGGAAGTATGTAGTAAAACGAACCTTGCTCGCCAAATGAAAGCGCCCAAGGCTTCAAAAGTGGTGAACCGCGAACCGGACCGTTCAAACAAGTACTCCTTAAACCGGTTCAACCATTTTTCTTTCATGGGAAAACGAACTCTAGTAATCGGTCCAATATTTTGCATATAAGGATTAAACTCCTTTTCAAGACTCATAAACTCTTCAAAAGGATACTCAACTCTAGGTGGATCCCTTGGACCGAGCAAACTAGCTCGGTCCCACACTGGCTCAACTGGAGATCCAGTCGAGCCACGAGCCAATTCGGCCATCAGAGTGAAAAAGTCGGAGGCGCCCATACCATCACACAACATGTTATGAATGGCTGTCCCTAGGACATGCCCCCCACATTTAAACAAAGTAATTTGTAAGATCAAGGGTTGGTCCAATGCTTGAGTGTGACCTGGATTTGGGGCTAGTTTTTCGAATATGGCATCATTCGGATTATCAAAGTAGTCAAGGGATTCTAAGGATTGGTCTACTTTGGCTCGAACAACGGGGATGCCACTTTTTGGGGTGCAGTGTAGCTCAAACCGCCCATCATGATGAGAGGGTTGGAGGGTTCCAATGAGGGGGTAGTATGGTCCTAGGGCGATCCCTAGGGCCGTTGTGATTAAGCTAAATGGGTTAGGTTCAGGTTGAGACTGGTTCGCATAAACACGTAAATATCGAAAGGTGACATGAAGGTTGAGATCGGTGTCGAGGTAGGAAAGAGGAAAGGTGTGAGGATGGTTGAAGGGAGGGTTGGAAGGGTATATAGTTGTGGTGTCTTGTATAATGACTTCCATGGTATATAGTTGTGGTGTTTGAATTTGTTGGTGTTGTATTATTGAATAGTGTGATCAATGGGAAACAAAGTTGGTGGTCACTTGCGATGTCTTTTTATAACTATAGTAGAGTAATGCCAACGACTTTATGACAGAAAATAGCCGCCACTCACATTTAATGCATTGCTATTAACAAATTTAGGATCATCTTTACATGATTGTAATGGTATAAGCCTTCAATCACTTGGTGTGGAGTTGGATTTTAAGCTTTAACAGATTTTACTCTTACTGGACTAAATCTGATGTCACGTAAAATTGGTTAAAATTAATATTTTATTTTATATTTAAAAATAAAAAGTAGTTATAATGTTATTAGTTTTAACCATGCAATGAGAGATTGAGAGTAAGTAATACACAAATTGTACATATACTTTATAGGACTTGTAACAAATTTTGCATCGACTTTTACGGAATGTAAGTGTCTGGGGTTTAGTGACTTATCGTGTACCTTACTTCTTAACATTTAAGCACAGTTTTAGAAAGTACGAATCTTTACTAAGGAAAAAACAAGTGATAATTCTTCATTGTATCAAAAATCAAAGTTGATTGGACCATAAATAGTACAGTGTTCATCGAAGTGACTAAAAATGTTCTAGGGAAGTTGAGACTTATAAGATTAATTAAGAAATATACAATCATATATTCAACGTTTTTTTTTTTTCCATAAATTATATGTTCAACGTTGTTATTAGATTCATCACAATGAATGACATATGTATCAACTTTTTACAAATTCTTTTACTCCCCATTACATAATTAAATTTATATGAAGTAATAGTTATGTATGCCGATCGAATTGATTTCATAATTCACTTATTCTATTTAAATTATTAGGTCTTGAAATTGAATAATTGATATGTAAGCATGATCTAGAGATTAATTCTCATTGTATTATAGTGACTTTGTTTACATTTGTTCCTTTGCACTTGTCCGCAGCACACTGCAAAAGACTATTTTTCAAAAATAACATAAAAAAAATTGAGGTAACAGTATTATAGTACTACAAGTGCAATAAAATAATGAAAGGACAGTTTAATACTTTAATTTGCACCAAAAATGGATAAATAGCTGAATAAATAAATGAAAGAATGTTGAAATGTGTACCAAAGATTAGTCCAAAATGTAACACTGCGAAAAAACAATAATATTTCTTTCAATTAGACAACATCACACTAGCTAGCTAAAAGTCTTTAATAGTTGGACTATAAATATATCATCTCATATTAACACTTATATCAACAATAATACATACAAATAATTCTCATAACATAACCAAAGATTTATTTATAATCATCATTAATACTTTTATTAGAGTCCAAAACTTTAATTCTCCTACAAACGTACGTACAATATAATGGCTCCAACAATAAACTTTGAAAACATTAATGAATTTGTCCAAAACCAAGGAAATGGTGTTAAGGGTCTAGCTGATATGGGCATTATGTCATTGCCTAAGCAATATATCCAACCATTAGAAGAGAAAACCAATATTGGCCATAGAAAAGACCATGAAGATAATTCAATCCCCATTATCGACATGTCGAATTTAGACCATGAAAATATGGAAAACCTTATTTGTAATGCAGCCGAAAAATGGGGTTTTTTCCAAATAATTAACCATGGGGTACCTCTTCAAGTGTTAGAGGATGTCAAAGTTGCTACATATCGATTTTTTGAGTTGCCTGTGGAGGAGAAGAGAAAGTGCTTGAAGGAAAATTCGCCCACAAGCGCGGTGAGATATGGCACTAGTTTTGTGCCTGAGGCAGAGAGGGCTTTGGAATGGAAAGATTACCTTAGCCTCTTTTTTGCTTCCCAAGAGCAAGCCCTTGCTTCTTGGCCACTTGCATGCAGGTATAATGTCATTGTTATGCATTCACTTTAATTAATAATCTTACTTAGTCCATTTCAATTGAATATAATCTACTAAGTGCTACTTATTCCTACATAAATAAAAGAAATATTGTACGGAAAAGTAAACTTGTAGAATAGTAAAAGAAGAAGATTAAGTTGTCACAAATTCACAACTGCTAATTTAAAAAATTAGACCAAGTTTATAGTTCAACTTAATAAGATAACGTTCTTAAAGATCA
The DNA here is from genome assembly GCA_016808085.1 of Suaeda aralocaspica. Taxonomy (NCBI): domain Eukaryota; kingdom Viridiplantae; phylum Streptophyta; class Magnoliopsida; order Caryophyllales; family Amaranthaceae; genus Suaeda; species Suaeda aralocaspica. The sequence continues at coordinate 1,380,825 of PYUH01000101.1, forward strand.
ATCAACCCTAATATGTAACATTGTAACAATTAATTAATTAAATCAGTTAATCATAAACATGGAGTTACGTACATTATTAGACACACATGTTATTAAAATCAGATGTAACTAAATAAATCATTTAGTTTAATTTTATCTCATTATAATGTTCTAGTCTCTTTGATGTATAGGGATGAAGCATTGGAATACATGAAGAGTACTGAAGTTGTGACAAAGAATCTACTTAAGATACTCATGAAGGGAATGAAAATTGATGAGTTCGATGAGAAAAAAGAGTCGCTTTTGATGGGTTCAAAAAGAATCAACTTAAATTTTTATCCAAAATGCCCTAAACCCGAGTTAGCCATTGGAGTAGGGCGTCATTCAGATGTATCAACCCTAACCATTCTTCTACAAGACGGAGTTGGTGGTCTCTATGTAAGAGGGCTCGATGGTGAGTCTTGGGTTCATGTACCTCCTATCGATGGTGCTCTTGTAATCAATGTAGGGGATGCACTTCAAATACTTAGCAATGGTAAGTATAAGAGCGTCGAACACCTAGTTGTTGCAAATGGTTGTAGCAATAGGGTTTCAATTCCAATCTTTGTGAATCCAACACCAAATAGTGTCATTGCTCCATTACAAGAAATATTTGACAATGAAGAAGATCATAATGAGCCTTTATATAGAGAGGTTCTTTACTCGGATTATGTTAAGCATTTCTATAAAAAGGCTCACGATGGTAAAGCTACTATAGAGTTTGCTAAGATTTCTAATTAATGCTTAGGTTGTTGATCTTTTTAGTTAATTGTAAGGACATAAATTAAAGGTTGTGTTGAATTGTTGCTACAACAAACGTTCATATGTTATGTTGGGATATCTTATAATAAAAGGTTTGAGATTTTTTTTCTCATCCATTGTAATATAGATCACCACTACTAGCACGCAATTTCAATAAAAAGATGTCTTGTTGTCACGTTGAGATTTGCACTTACTAATATGTCATCTATGTTTGACGTGCAATGTCTGTATACCGTATTAGAGTATTTTAGTCACAACGCATTATTCTATACATTTAACTTTTTCAATTCAACATTTCAATTCCATTCACTTACTTCATAAATCTTCGCATTCATTTCATTTGTCCAACGAACAAAACATGCATGGTCTAGTTCACTAGTTTATTGATTTTCGAAAAGCATACTAATTAAGTTATAATTTTATATACGTAATATTATATTCTAGATTATATTTATTCCGATGCAGGACTTGGGCAGCATACCGCGTGGCCCGCTAACTTATTGTTGCCTCTCTAAATCTCCGGCCATCAACCAAGTGACCCCAATAGACCAATATCCAAGACAACCAGTTACCAGTCAACCACGTACATGAACCCACCACAAAATATGCATGAAGGTACAGTTTTTGAAAGTGGACCAATAACTTAACTAAAGTAGGAATTCGATTGGCACCCAAATGGCCAAATGTTTCCACTCCCTATGCAATGTCATAATTAAGCTTTTCTGCCAAACATAAACCACTTATATTTTCCTTGAAATGGAGAAAACACATTGAGTGTAATTGCCTAATTAAGTTGTTGACCTGAAGTTTTCATTCCCACAGCTTGGCTATGATTGATGATTCACTCTAGTGCCCCATGCATGACGTACAAGGTATACACATGTACGATTGTACGGATGTACCCATGTCAACTAGAAATGTGTTATTTCATAAATTATGTACTCCGTATTAATTTTGTGCCATTATTCTCTCTAAATCTATTGTCCCATAAAATATATATGTGCACTCTTTAATTTGTACTACATCAGATTGATAATCATATACGTAGTAGAACAAGTTCTATGTATAAAATTCTAGATGAGAAAAAAAAATCAAGTTTGATCTCCATGACTCCAGTTATTAGTGGCTATCGCGGCCAAATTCTCTTAATATGTTTCCCTAATTAACTTAAGATATTAATTTCTATTTTAACTTGAAATTATATAGTCCATTGTAACTAGTTTGATTTAACTGTAGTACTTTCATTTGTATATCGGTTACCCTCAGAATATTAATTTGACTTAACTTGTTGACTCGTTCAAATTCGCATTGTTAATATTTTTGTTCTAGTTGATAATTTCAAGGTTTGAAAATTTGATTTGAGATATTTTTTGGGGTTTGAATTATTGATTTGAAATGGGTTTGAGATATTGTTTGCGTTCAAATATTGTTCAAAGTATGAGTAGTGTTAGGGTTTGAAATATCAGCTAGTATTGGATATTTCAAAGTATCTGTATTGTTAGGGTTTGAAATTGATAGAGATAGACTATTCATTAAAATATTCTATCCATAGATTTATGATATTATATTTAGAAATAATATCTTATGTAAAGTAGGATATATTTATAGTTAGGATAATATTTAGGAAACTATATTCTTTGTCATTGTAACCCTATAAATATGATCAATGGAAATCACCCTAATCAAGGGGGTTTACACAATCTAACATGGTATCAAGAGCAGGTTAGATCTTGGGTTTTTCTAAAAATAATTTTTTTCTTTTTCCCTGCCGGTGGGTAGGTGTTAAACCCACCGGCAGGATTCACAAACAAATTCTCTACTGGTCTACCACTACTCTTCCGCAAATTAACACTTTCTTGCTCTTCTAATTCCCCTTCCTGCTTCTGATAGTAAACCAAATTAAAGACACCTACCTTACTCCATGCATGGTGATCAATTCACTTATTCCTTTATTTGCTTATGCGTGCCTAATGCATAGCAAGTCTTTACTCCCTTCTTTTCCATCTTCATGGCTAAGTAGTATGTGTTTGAGTCATTAAGACTTTGAGAGTGTTACTCTAATTCATTAGAACCAATTATTCCTTTCTCCTCTTAAGTTCGTCCGTAAATTAATCTCATGCAATCTACAATCAATGTTCTAGCCTCCGCATACTAAGTGAGCTATGTTTTTTTTTTGGTTGTGTTGGACAAGATGAACATTCATCCTTTTGCTTGTAATTTCATCATTTTGCTTGTATATTTTCACACATTCAATGTGGTCAAGCAAACCTCCCCTTTTCTTCCACCTAGCTAATTGTTTTCTTCCCTTTGCACAACAGTCTTGTGTACCACAGTATAAAAGTCCAACACCAAAGGTAGCCTCATGGGCTCGTAGATGCATGAATGTGAATTCCTGCAACAATATATATAATTTTTTCTAGATTCTATGATTTGATCCCCTCTTCTCCTATGGATCCACAACTTGGCCAATATCTACCACTGCACGCGGCCCTTCTCCTCTTCCTCCTTTGGCACAGCAGCGCTCTATTCTCTTCTACGTAGATTTTGGGACTTGCTCTTCATCATCATCAACACACTATTGTTGCTACTATATTTGATCGTGGGTTACCTATATTATCCTACACAGTTCGATACCTCCTTCAGACGTAGATTTGATCCAGTCAAAGCGTCCACTTTTCTCCCGCTTCGACTGCAGGGGTGTGATAGAGATAGAATATTCATCAAAATATTCTATCCATAGATTTATGATATTATATTTAGAAATAATATCTTATGTAAAGTAGGATATATTTATAATATCGTTAGGATAATATTTAAGAAACTATATTCTTTGTCATTGTAACCCTATAAATATGATCAATGGAAATCACCCTAATCAAAGGGGTTTTACACAATCTCAAGAGAAATGTTGATTTGATTGCCACATTATTATTGAAATGTACATTGTTAGGATTTGATACTTTGAATTAATTACCACATAATTTATTGGATCATTGAACTCACATTTTGAGTCTAAAATCAACTAGACAATACAACTAAGACCGCCGTCAAGGGATTAGTGTACTGTTGCTCTGGCCAAGAAATGCAATGGTATTAATTAACTATTTAGCGTTGAACCAAATTATATTGTGCACTTATGAGTTATGAATAGCCTCACATTGGAGAAATAGGGTCTGTTTGATAATACTAGATGTAACAACTATCAGCCACAATTTTTAAGTAGTTGCGCTGTTAGCTTTTGTGTAACTATTATTTGTTAAAACTAGCTGTTAAAAGTTAGTTGTAAAGGGTAGCTATTGAAAGTATTAGTGTTTGGTAAATTTTAACTAGTTGTTAAAGTTATATTACCAATAAATGGCATGACATGAATATACTATATTGACTAATGTTATTTTATGGTAGAAACATAACGGTTACTGGTCGGACCTGGTGCACGCTAGTAATTTCATTGTTTAAAAAACTAACAAATCCTCTATAAGATCCTTTTACTAAGTAAGATTTTAACTATTAAAAAAAATTATCAACTTTTTTTAATAGTTAAAACTATAATTTTAATTTTACCAAATAACACCGTCGTATATAAATGATTTTCCTCACACATTACAAAAATTACTGTCTAATTACCAGTTATACCAAATAGTTGTGGGAATATCTGTTTGGTATTAATTTAAATATGTCAACAACCGCTAATTGTAATCAATTGCTAATATTACAAAATATTTGATGCTACTATTTACATAGTATTATAGAGGAAATGAAAAATATTACAGTATAAATTAAAAAACATGTTCACAAAACTCATTTTCTACCCTCAAGAAACAGGGAACAAGTAGCAAAACAAACACAATTCACTCACAATTAGTCCAAAATAATGGAAAATTAGGAAACATGTCCCATCGCATCATTATTCATCGCAACCTCCACCTAACTACCCAAGGATTATCAAGCTTCATATGCATAGTAATCATCTGAAAAACATGTTTAGATAACCCAATTAAACATGTTTACAAAACACACCAAGAACAACAACAAAAAGTATTACAAAATTCTCAAATTAATTGAACTCTAAAAATAATAATAATAATAATAATAATAAATAATTGTAATTTTAGAAGGAATAAAAATGTTAAATTTATTCTCGAATTAAAGTTTTTTGCAAAGGATTTGTAAGTAGTATAATGGACATTGGGCCAAAAAAAAAAAAAGATGGGTGTAAAGGTGGACGTGGCCAGGGCGGCGTGCGGGTGGCACGAGCACGACACGGTAGTGGTCCGACCGGCACGAGCCCACTAGCGGCACGGCACGACACGAGAATCAACGGGTGGGCCGTGGTGTAAACAAAAATCAAATAAATCGGCACGAGCATGATTGTTAAATAATTAATAAAATTAATAACTTATATAAATATAATTAGTAAACAATTAAATTAATTATATAAATAATGTTAACAAAAATTATATACGGAGTATATATAATGTAATTATTAAATTACTAATAAATTGAATGTTTTTATTAAAAAATAACAGGTAACACGTGAGTCGACACGGCATGGCCCACCAGGCACGTGGGCTCTGCTGGGCCATGGGCTAGGGTATGTCAGTTGGTGGCCAGCACGGCACGACCCGCCTTTTCCCTTGGTAAGACACAACACAATACCCCCTCCACCCCAATATGGCACGATACGGCACGATATCCACTTTTAGATGGGTGATGGTGCCATGGATATTGGATTATGCGTGGAAGGAATAGAAAGGGAGGAGAAGAATGCATGGCAGCATGGGTAATGGTTGAATGCTACTATTTACAATTAAACGCTTTAAATTTTAACGTTTGTAAACAACTATTGAATATCTACTCCAATATCTAGTCTCTACTAAAACAATTAACTTGCCAAAATATGCACTTTATTTTTTTTACCCAGAAATTTACTTGATCCAACCTCTAATATCTACCTTAAAAATTGTTTCCAAACACACCCTATAATGTAACATCCATCTAGTAAAAGTGTAACAATTACTCCTTTAATATTATTATATTGTCCATTAATTTTAAGGATGAATCTCCTTATACGTGTAAGTGGATTTAAATTCTCTATTCAGTATCTTGTCGTGTCGTCTAGTCCTATGTATATATCTTATTTATCTTTTTTGGTGCTAAGGAGCAACAAAGGCGGGATGAAAATTGATCCCAGGATCTCCTAAAATCGAAAGAAAAATTTTAACCTTTTAACCTATATATTATGAAGTTGCTTTCCAACAGGGCTCATTATTTTGTCATTTCAATTGAACTGATTGAGTTAGAGCTTCAAGTATGCGGTCACACCAATGGGAATATGCAAGTGGTCTAGCTATTTGTATGATCCATGGCCTTCACCTCCATTGCTTTACTAATGTTATGTGCCTTTTGTAAGTTTGTTTGTACAAAGTTGATGTTTTGGGCTCTTGAGGGGGACGTGAGGAACCAAGGAGGATTAAATACATTTGTAGTGTTAATAATTGTGTATCATTCATTCATTCATGCATCGATTTGATTGACTTTTAAGGAAAAAAACAAATAAGTCAAATTAAAAAAAGGTACACATTTATGGAAAATGGAATCAATCGCACCAATGATCTAAATTAGTTGACAACTACTACCAACTTACCAAGTACTAACAATAGTAACCAGAATTTAAAACACCTTTTTTGATTGAATTGGTCGTTCTATACTTAGATTAACATTTGATGATAGTGCTCGTGTACTTCCACTCCATTATCTTTCGTTTGAATTTTGACTACAACATTGCTCGAGAAAGTGCAAATTTCACAGACTAGAATTTCCATTAATGCAAAATATTCTGGCATACAAATTTAGTAAAATTTGGCGAAAGTAAGAAAGACGGTAGAAAATTTTACATGTGACGATGATGTTTGATTGTTTGGCATGGAGATCTAAGATTTGACCTTATTGAGAGGAGGCAGTGAGGTTATATTGCACTTACATAAAACCCAAAGGAAATGGTAGTCTTCACGAGTTAGTACAGTTGTTCATTTGAACTTTGGGTACAAAATTCGGCCCTAGTCCAATCTAATTTAGTGGCTGTTTGGTTGCCCTCGATCAATTCCTACAGCTCTTTATAAATTTCATGATTACTTGGTAGGGGAGTTAATGTAAAAATAATTCATGGGAATTTTAAATACATAGAAAATGGGGAATCAAAAAATCCAACCCCCTTGGTGATTGGAAATTACTAGGAGTTTACAATTCTCATATGGCAATCAAACAAATTATGACCAATTTCTGAAATTTGTATAAGGGTATTAAAATCCTGTGTTCTTTAAACATCGGTAGGAATTCAATTCTCATGGCAACCAAACCAGCACTTTTGAAACAACATTGGAAATAGTTGGATCCAAAGTCAACCAATTGAGAAAAAAAAACACAAAAAAAAATTACAACAATTTCCAACAACATTAATCAATTATATAATAAACACATATTTAGTCACATTGCATATTTAAAAAGATTAATGAATAATCATAATATTAATAAAATAATAGTTGGACCTAATTCGCAAGGGCTAGTTTTTAGATACATGAGAAACTATGAATTGGATTGAACTATGTGTTTCCAACCAAATAGTGGTTGGCACTTGGCACTAATTCTACATAGTATTTCTCTCTTCCCTTTAAGATTGGAAGACTCATGAATCGTGAGTTAGTTCGTATGATAGATGCAATGCATGACCAATTGTTATACTATACTCCCATGAGTATATTCCCAAATATATTTTCTATCATTAGTCTATATATACCTTCTTGTTTTTTCAAATTTCCTTTTATTTCCCCAATTTAATTGCCCAATTTTCTCTCTCATTTATTTCCCACTTTCTTTCTCCCCTATTTTACACTTTCTCTCTCATCTCACTTATTCAAATTTCAAGATCAAACTTTCAAGTCTTCAACAACGGAAGATCATTTGAAAAAATATTTTCAGAAATTGATAAAAACTTCCAAGTCAAAATCGATCAATTTCAAGTAAACATTAACAAATTCTATCAACAAGAAGGTATGATTTATTTTTTATTTTTTGAAATTATGAATATTACACTTACATAAGTGAATATTTACAATATTATACTTTACATTCACTTTTAGTTCATGCATAATTTACTTAAAATAATTAATTCTTAATGGATCATCAAAAAAATTTATTATTTATTTTATTGAGTGAGATAACCACTTTTTTCAATGTAATAATATTCACGTTTTATCAATGTAATATTATGTTTTCAGGACATAATATCCATTTTTCTTAATTTAATATCCATTTCACTGAAAGAAATATTCACTCCCCTCTAATGAATGCTCTATAAAGAAATATTCATTCTATAATATGTAATATTCACTGTTAATGTTTTTTTAGTCTAAAATACTCCACTTCGTATGAAAATTACATTAAAAATTCAATATTCAAAGTAATATTCATCTTTTAAAAATATACATATCTTGAAAGTTTACCACATTGGGTAACATAATAAATATTATGTAAAACGAAATGAATGTTATGCCTTATTGTAATGAATATTAATAATTTTGAATATTTTTTATAGGTAAGAAGATAAGATAACGATGCAAAATGTTGGTGGATTGATGATGAAGAAAATAAAACTAACTTAAGACCAAACGGAATATTACTCATGAAGAGTTGAACATTACATATAATCAACATAAATATTATTCATTAGGAGTAGAATATTACATTTTCATTTCCAAATAAAGATATATAAGTTATAAAACAGAGTAAAATGAATATTACTCGGTGTAAAATGAATATTAGACATATGAAAACGCCTATTACTCATTAAAAAATGAATATTAGTCAACAATGACCGATTTATAAATTAATAAGTTCAAAAGTAATAAAAATTCATAAAACTCTTTACAAAGTGAATATTACATACAAAAATGTGAATACCATTGATCAAGAAATAAATATTTCAAATAGAAAATTTTGAGAATATTGCATGTAATATTATCACTTAGTGAAGTATGAATTGTATATTCTAGAAAATGAATATAATGTATTGAATACATTTGATATTGAAAAAATGAGTATTCCAAACTCTCTCTTATAAGCACAAGTTTGAGGATGTACAAAGGTTATACTACTTCAAAATTGAAGATATATGGTTTACTTATAAATATTCCATGTTCAAATATGAATATTAGGCTTTATTTTTTTACCTAAATTCGTTCTGTAATATTAACAATAAGAAAAGTTTAATAAATGAATTTTGGGTATATTGCTGAAAATTATTGCTTATTGAATAATGAATATTATACACTGCCAAATGAATATTATATATTGCCAAATGAATATTACACATTAAAAAGTGAATATTACATTTCAAGTTGCAGTGCGTGATTTACACGCCCCAGGAGTATATTTCAGGTGTACATAATAAATTGTCATGCATGACTGCATAACTAGGCTATGGCCCAAGGAAAGATTATGTCCAATAACAAACTTTTGTGGCCCAATTTCAACCTAGTCATTGAGCTAGCTTGCTATTATTAACAGGCCCTAAAGCCCGTGATGCTATTTTTTGAAAACTAAATACACTAAAATCAGTTATGGTCCATATTTGAGTGAATCACTAAATTGTGCACAGATTGAAGATTGTAGGATAGTTTCATTAATTAGTTTTCGACACGCTAATTCATTAGGAAGGCAATAAGGCCCTGTTCTCCTCAACTTATTTTTGCTGATTTGAACTTATTTTTGCTGATCTGAACTTATTTTTGCTGAACTGAACCTATTTTTGCTGAAATCATTAACAATTTATTAAGGATTGAAACTAATTTTTGCTAAACTGAACTTATTTTTGCTGAAAATAAGTAAAAATAAGACGAGAAAAACAGGGCCTAAATCATGACAGATTATATTCCCTCAATCTTTAAAACAACAGAAAGTTGCTAAATTTTCCATTTTAATTTGTCTTCTAAGGCTTTTTTTTCATCCCCTGTTGGACAAATGTTTACAAATTCTCATATTATAGGTTTGAAAAATGACTTGCATAACAAACAAATGAACAAAAAAGAGGAATAGATTAATTGATCAGAGTTTTCCTTTTAAATTCCTGATATCTTGTGTGTGATTGATTCTTACCAATCGCTCATTTAGCTTCCATACCATAAAAACAAAAAATTGAATAATATAGAACAAGCGAAGACTATATATTATATTCTTTAGTCCTCACCATTATCGTCTTTTATTACATACGAAGTACTAAAAAGAACCTAAGCCATCTTATTGCCCAAGAAAAAAAAAAATATTAGTATTTCTCATGGAAAAATCAAAATTGACAACCATTAGACTATTAGTAACATTAATCCCTCACTAAACTGAAAATAGATAAATTATGATTTTCCTTTTCTCCTGAATTCCACTATCCCTATGTAATCAACTCCAAACATAGACACTTGTTTTCAGTCTCCAGTTTTCGCCGCCTTAAATCTTACACTCGTACCCCCTTAAAGTGGGTATTCCCATTCCCTTTCTTTCATTTTTTAAACAAACAACTCATATTATTAATTTAGTACTCGCTAGCCCACTGTTTTTTTCCTTCTTCAATTCCTTTATTACCCACTTTCCCAAACACCCACCTTCCTCAATCCTCATTCTTAATCAAACTAATCATTCCCCTATTCTTGTCGTAAACCCATACCTCATTCCATAATTGTGTAAACCAAACGCCCCCTAAAACGAACCCAAACATGGACAATATATTAGTAGGTACGTCGCAACAAGTCCAACTTGGAACAAACACAGGGTCGTTAGGGACATTAGGTGGTCACTTAGGCCGAAGACTAACACAAATAGGAATAAAAGACGTATTCTCCGTACCAGGGGACTTCAACCTTACGTTATTAGATGACATAGTAGGTGAGCCGGAGTTGAAGTTAGTAGGGTGCTGTAACGAGCTGAATGCTGGGTATGCAGCTGACGGGTACGCCCGTGCGAAAGGTGTAGGAGCATGTATAGTGACTTTCACTGTTGGTGGGTTGAGTATCATAAATGCGATAGCAGGTGCTTATAGTGAGAATTTACCAGTGATTTGTATTGTTGGTGGTCCAAATTCTAATGATTATGGGACTAATAAAGTTTTGCATCATACTATTGGGTTGCCTGATTTTTCTCAGGAGCTTAGGTGCTTTCAGAGTGTTACTTGTTTTCAGGTATTTTCTTTTGATTTCCGGCCTACTTATTTTATTTTTATATTTTTTTTAAAGAAAATGATATACACGCCCCCTTGGACTTTAGGACTATGAATAAAAATCTTTTTAGTAGAAATAAAAACTTAAATTAAACATTAATTATGTTGTGAAATTTTACTCCGAATTCTTATAGTGTAATGCTATACATAGCCCTTGGAGCTAAGATCACACAATGTATTTAATATAAAAATAATTTTTATTTTGAACACCTTATTCATTGTTCCTAGAATTACAAATAGCATTTTCCTTTTTACATGTTGGAGTTGAGGCCGGGTTTAAAGCAATCTAGTGCTTATCTTGTTATATTTTTGGGATGTGCAATGTTAGATTTTAGTGAAATTTGACATTTAATGTGTGTTTCCCACATGGGATAGATCTTATAAAAACTTATTGAAACTTATTACAACCTTACAACCGATTGGAACGGATTAAAATTTGTGGTTAAGTGTTATAGGGATGTTCTAGGAAGAAGTGGAACAGATTGAAACTTATTTCAACCGATTAGAACTATTTAGAATGTATAGCCCCAGTATAGGAACGTATGAAAATTGATTATTACTTATAGCCCTGGCATAAAAACGTATTAAATTGATTGAAACTTAATACAACCGATTGGAATAAATTAAACTTGATGATTAAGTTTTATAGGGAGGTTTTAGGATGAATTGGAACATATTGAAACTTATTGGAACATGGTATTTTGGAATTGTTTAGAACTTTTTGATGTTTTAGAACAAATTGGTACTCATTGGTAATTAAAATTATATTGAATTGACCACACCCTTGGGGAATTGGATGAATAGAGAATTGAAAAGGAAAGTGTTGACCTAGCTATATTTATAAGCCTACAACAATTCAAGTGTCGTGTAGGCTGTGTTTTGTTCACCTTATTTCCACTTATTTAAGGACTAATAAGGTCGGATAAATTAGATATATGCTTTTCCAAGATGTAACATTACTATGATGGAGAAGCCAACCTAACAAAAACAAATCAATATTACAAGAGTTTATGACAACATTCAAGTGTCAATAATGTTTCATAATATTTAGCTTCTTTTAGTTAGTTAAGCAGTTACTTTTTTAGCTTCTGTCTTCTTATAGTTTATAGTTTTGGATCACCTATTAGCTTCTCATAATATTATGTACTTCTATAAGCCTTTAGCTAAGTACATGTAATTATATTCCATTTATTGGATAAATTTTACTATTCATCAACTTTAGCTTGATAATCATGAGTTACTGAATTTAGCCTTAGCCATGAACTTTGAACCTGTTTAGTCTAACAGTATGATTCCTCGTGAACTAGATACCTAGTGATATTGAGAAAACGAGATGCAGGATTGATTCCTGTCTACATTGATGCCATATGTGGCTTTTTAGCTAGTGTACAGAGAAAATCATTTTGGATAAATGTATTGTTGCTTTTTGTTGTATGTCATGGTATTTTAATGTATGCTGGGGATCTGAGTCCCATCTTTGACATTACCGAATTGGTTGAAATGATCAAAGCTATGCAATATGTATTACCAGAGGAAAGTAGTTCGGAATAAAGGGAAACGATCTGAAGATTGCCTATTTTGGTCCATTATGCATCATGTCTCTCTTGTGTTTAAAGCAACAGTTATAATTTCAGTAAACTGGGTGTATAATGTGTTGTGATGGTTAACACTATATAGGCGGTGGTGAATAACCTGGATGATGCACATGAGTTGATAGATACTGCGGTTTCTACAGCTTTAAAGGAAAGCAAGCCGGTTTACATCAGTATCAGCTGTAATCTTCCTGGGATTCCTCATCCAACTTTTGCTAGGGAGCCTGTTCCATACTTCCTTTCACCAGAGTATGCACTTTTGTTTAATCAATTTTACCCCTTTTACGTAAATGTCTCTTAAACTTGAGACTTCCTAGTTACTTAATTATATGTAGCAAAAATGATGATTTGTAATTGTGATCAAGTGTAAAGAGCATCGATTAAAGGAATTATTTTTTGCATTCGACAAAAGCAATTTAAACTATTATGTGTCTAGTTTGTAACACTGATTTTGTGATGTAGGACAAGCAATCAGTTAGGCTTGGAAGCTGCAGTAGATGCAACAGCAGAGTTTCTTAACAAGTCTGTGAAACCTGTTATTATTGGAGGACCCAAACTTAGAGTGGCAAAAGCACAAAAGGCATTTGTAGAACTTGCAAATGCTAGTGGTTACCCAATAGCCTGCATGCCGTCGGGTAAAGGGCTGGTGCCAGAGCACCATCCTCACTTCATTGGCACGTACTGGGGTGCTGTCAGTACTAACTTTGTTGGTGAGGTGGTCGAATCAGCTGATGCTTATGTTTTTGTGGGTCCAATTTTTAACGATTATAGTTCAGTTGGGTATTCACTGCTGATCCAGAAAGAGAAGATGATCTCGGTGCAGCCTAAACGTGTGACTATTGCTAATGGTCCTACATATGGATGGGTTTTCATGGCTGAGTTTTTAAGTGCATTGGCAAAGAAGCTGAAAAGAAACACCACTGCAATGGAGAATTACCGCAGGATATATGTCCCTCCAGGCATGCCTTTGAAGTGTGGGAAGGATGAGCCGCTAAAAGTTAATGTTCTCTTCAAGCATATCCAGGCAAGACTTGTATAGTTGTATTAACAAACAATTTACTGGAATACCTATTCTTTTTCTTTTGTATTTAACTTTGGAAAAGTAATTATGGAACAGGATATGATTGATGGGAATACAGCAATAATTGCTGAAACTGGAGATTCATGGTTTAACTGTCAAAAGCTCCGTCTTCCAGAAGGCTGTGGGTAAGTCTGAACACCGGCATGCTCAACTTGTTTTTGTTTACTGATCTTTTAGATTCTGCTGCTCTATGTATCCTGACTTGTTATTGTCCACCAATAAGATATGATCCCATGGATAAACAAGTTAATACCATGTCTCTTCTTCAATGCTTTGGATGAGCCAAGCAAATTAGGTTAAGTAGCGGCCTATGTTTCAGGTATATTATATTGCTATATGGCTACTCTATTAGACTGGTCACTGCAAACTTCAGACAAAGTATTGTTTGTAATGAGTGTGAAAATATCCCTCCTCGGGTCCCCTTGCCCCACAGCTTCCTCACGCACTCTTCAGAGGCAGAGTGTTGTTTTTACTTTGTAATTATTAGTGTCACGCAGCTGTGTATGCGTGTGTATCAGTATGTAGATGTGAAGATATGCTGCTGCTAGATAATGATGTTAGAGAGCTTAGGTCGCTTATGAACCTTTGTTCCAAGTTTCACTATAAGAATTCATTTTCATAATTGACTTGAAGCTTTCTGAACAAGAAAGATTCTTGTTTAAGCTTATGGATTTTTTGATCCATCTACAGGTTTGAATTTCAAATGCAATATGGGTCAATTGGCTGGTCTGTAGGTGCTACATTAGGATATGCTCAAGCTGCTAAAGACAAGCGAGTTATTTCTTTCATTGGTGACGGGAGTTTCCAGGTCAGTTATTAGTTTGATAGATCTGCTTTAGTTAATATAGCTTCTCTGTAAGCTTATTCTCAGTTTAGCTCATTCAGGTTGTACTTTAGTCTCCCATCTTAACAGCTGAAATACACATTGCATGCATGGAAATATACAGGCCGCGGTGGAATGAAACTGACTGTTTCTTTTGTTCTATTAGGTCACAGCTCAAGATGTTTCAACAATGATTCGATATGGGCAACGGAACATAATATTCCTGATCAACAACTGCGGATATACAATTGAAGTGGAGATTCATGATGGACCCTACAATGTGATTAAGAACTGGGACTATACAGGCTTTGTCAAGGCTATCCACAATGGTGAAGGACAATGTTGGACTGCCAAGGTAAATCATTAATTTCAAGAACTATCTATTGGTCAATCAGGCCTGTGGCCTGTGGTTTATGTTTATGATTATGCAGTTATTACCTTACTTTCTTAAGAAGTTTTTCACTAGTGATGCTTGTTTTCCTGAATTATGAGTTATTATATATTGATCTGTTTTTTGTGCGGCTACACAGTCCATATACGAGCAGCATCAAGAATACATCAAGATTTTAGGTGTTAATTTTATTTTAATCACATGTAAATTACAGGTCAAAACAGAAGAACAGCTGATTGATGCAATAGCAACTGCCACCGCAGAAGTAAATAAGAACTCGCTTTGTTTTATCGAAGTCCTTGTGCACAAGGATGACACTAGCAAAGAACTGTTGGAATGGGGATCTCGTGTTGCTTCAGCCAACAGCCGACCTCCAAATCCTCAGTAGTGCTTCATTATGCTGACCTTTCATCAAAGTCTACTGGTTGTGGTAGGCTTGGTAGCACTTCTATGGTGCCATGGAATAAAGTAGATGGGAAACAATGAGGTTTTTGTATGCTTTATGTATGTAAATAAAGGCTTGTAACTTGTAATTTTGTGTATTTACTAGGAAATATAGGAAAATAATCATTATGCCAATTAAATTGCCACTAACTAAGAAGATATGTATTCTACCTGCTTTGAGGTGTAATATAGGGCTAATATGGCCATGTTATTTTTCATAAATTTGTATGTTTATTTAGGCTAGGCATGGGCATGGATCCGATATCCTATCTCAAAATTTGAAATTTTAGTATGTGTTTGCATTTGATATTTGATATTCGTAATTTTACTAATTTTCAGATCAAATACCCCGAATATTTGATATCAAAGAATTTGAAATATCTGATTTCATATCTAAAAGTTTTAGATATTTAGATATCCAAAAAGCAAATAGTGGTATTTGATATTCGCATTTTTGAATCAAATATCCTAAAAATTGTATCGAATCTAGATTGGATTTTCAAATAATTTTTATATAACTCTAGTTTAAGCTTCTTTTCAAAAAGTGCTCTTGGAGAAGTTTCTAATCTACACAAAGCAAATTAACCTGATTAATGACTAGACATAGATTCATATTTAGAAATTTATAAAGACATTAATAATTTCATATTAAATTACTCCTCCGTAATATATTTCGCATTATATTATGTGCAACAATTATATGATCCAACGATGAGGACAACCCCAAGCTTCACGATTTTTTCAATAGACCAAGATATTCATATGAAATAACAATAATTTTCTTTTTCCCACTTCCCTAGGCATAATATAATCATTCACTATCCACCGCTATTGGGGAAAAAACTAATTCGTATGAAGGTATCAAATTTGCAAATGACCAACAACTTTCCATATATGCAATCACACGTTTAATCCCGAATCATATTCCATCCTCCAAAGTCCAAACTAACACCTAAACACTAGTAATAAATGTATATGCCTCTTTTTTTATACACCACCCAAGTGATCGATCCAACTATAAACCAATATCTATCAAAATAAATTCAACTCTTACAACTCATTATCACATATCGACAAATGAATAAATTAGGATAGATAATAAGGAAACCCAATTAATAATAATGACATACACATGTGGCCCAAATGTTTATAGATTAATACATGGCTGTAAAATGAAAATAATCACTATTTACTACCTTATAAAAATTATGCAATAATTGATATAATTATTTGAACTTAACTCAATTTGTTATTTTTAAGCCTATAATTCTTTTAGTGATTCTTTTCATTCTATAAGAAAGAGTTATAAACGTAATTCACGAAAATTGATTTCAAGAAACTCTAAGCAATTAAGTTATACTTCACGTCAATTTATAATGGTGATTTGTTATCATTCCCCAAATAACTTTTCGGTATAAAAAAACAATGAATTTAAATCTGAATAAATTCAATATGAATCGCACAAGTAAAAGAAAAGCATATAATAGCAAGATGGTAGAAGTAGCATGCATGAAAATTGTTAATGATTGCTAAGGGTCTTGGGTTCTAGTCTACATCTCTATTTGATTGTCTCTATACGTACTTCATTAATATGTTATATGTAATCGTTATAATTTTGATAAATGCATAATCGGATCTGTCACTGAAAGTACCCCAATTAAGTAAATTTTTTTAACGTACCTAGTGTCAAATCAAATATAGTACTCCGTACTTATAAGAATTCATTTTTGAATTTAGAGAGTTATAGACATGACCAACTAAAATTGATCTTAGAAAACTCTAACCATTTAAGTTATCCCTCACATCAATTGAAATACATTTATAACTACTCAATTGTTTTTTTAATACTATATTCATTTCTTCACATTTCCTAAAATTTGTTAAAAAAAAAATTGAAAAGTATAAATTGAGGACAAATCAAACAATATCTATGTAAAAATATTTTTCTTTTCATACTAAACACAAAAGTAAATCACAATTAAATTTCCGTTGGTGTCGCGACTAAAAAAGAGCTAGAGAGTACTTCTGTCCTATATACCTTTTATATGACCATACTATATGCCTTTAAAATTCCATCTCTTTTCTTTAAATTAAAGACAATAAATCCATCACATTGAAGCAACCAACTCCTCCAGTCCTCCCTAGTCCCTAATTCCCTATATAAACTAACCCCGTCTTCACTCCATCTCCCCATCTCCAATTCTCGAAATCGAAAATAAATAAATAATCTCAAAAACCCCTAAAAAAAAATGGCAACTGTCCAATATATCGACAAGCACAGGGAGAACGCGGAAGTATACAAAGGGACAGACCTATGTAAACAGAAATCAAAAGAACTTCTGGTGGAAATCAACATGCCAAAAGGGTTACTCCCAATGGACGACATGGAGGAAGTGGGGTACAATCGCTCAACAGGTTTCGTTTGGGTAATCCAAAAGAAACCTATACAACATAAGTTTGAAAAGATCGGAAAAATCGTTTCGTATGATACTCACGTTTCGGCATTTGTTGAGAATCGTAAGTTGAAGAAACTTCATGGGGTTAAAGCTAAAGAATTGTTTATTTGGATTACTATTAATGAGATCTATATTGATGAATCTTGTGCTGATAAAATTACCTTTGGTACCCCTACTGGCATTTCTCGAATTTACCCTGTTTCTGCCTTTGAGGTTGAAGATCAGAATTGAGAACAAGTGGGTTTTTGATTTTTCAAGGGTATTTTCGGAATTTTCAGTTTTATGTGGTTGGACCCAAGTTTTATTTTTATTTGTTGGTATTGTTATGGTTAATTAGTTGATTAATGTTTTGTTATTAACGGGAATTTAGATGTAATCTTACTTACGTTAATGTTTTTATGAAATACTTCGTACTCTTTTGTTTATTTTCTTTACTTTTCTGCTCCATAAATCTTGTGATAAAATTTACCAAAAACTAAGTTGATACTTGAGATTCGAGAGTTGGGGTTAGGGGTGCTTAACAAGCTGGGTAGCTCGCGAGCAGCTTGAGTTTGACTCGATCAAAGCTTGGTCAAAACTCGACTCGAGTTACCTCGAGCTCGCTCGAATGAGCTCGAAACTCGATTGATTACTATTATTTTGCAATTTATCTAGTGTTACCCTAACAAAGAGAACATTATTAACTCGATAAGATACTTTAACATTGAATCAAAATAAACTTTTCAACTATATTAAGAATAAAATTTGTAAAGAAAAGAATATTTAATTATTATAAAATTAGAAGTTAAGATAAACCGGTATTTTTAACAAGTAATTCGTGAGCAACTCAATTCAAAACTTAACAAACACGAGTCGAGCTACCCCTAGTTCGTGATCGACTCGCTCGATAAGCACCTCTAATTGGGGTAGATAAGATTCGGATCCGTGGCTTTTGTCTCATGCTAGCTCATAATATATTTTAAGATCATTTTATTGAATAAAGTAATTAGGTGCAAAAGGAAAAGATTTTGATATAGTATTTGAGCAATTTATTCTTAGTTCCTAAAGTCATGAGAGCAAGGGCAGCTAAGTAGCTAACTAATTTTTTTTTTAATGATTTTTAAATATATAATTTTTTTTATATATAACTCAAGATATTTATTTTTGAAATTATTTATTAAGAGATGTAGTGAAAAGGAGAATTTAGCAAGTTAAAAAAGTAGAGAGAGTACATTTATTACTCCAATTATGGGCTATGATTCTGGTTGAGGGTTTTAAATTTATCACATTGATAAATATATGAAATTAAATCAAGCAATTATGAGGCTAATAAACAACCAAAAGTAGTGGGACCCTCACCAATCTTGCACAGGGCCATGTGAGTCACCAAATTTATAACATTGATAAATTTATAATTTCCCTGATTCATGTTTGAGGAATTTAATTAGATCAAATAGACATGAATTTATGAAGTACTCCTACTTATATTTATTGCCTCTAACAAAAATTTGCATCCAACAATTAAAACTAGAAAATTATCATTTTCAATCCACAACAACAAAATTCATTTGGTTTATACTTGCAACAAAAAAGGTTGCAGCTGCTAAATAACTCAACCTCCTAAATAACTAATACCTAAAATGGCAATTTATTATTTTATTATATATGACTATCTATGTCTTAAACAAAGATGGTTAGCCACCTCTAAAGCAAGCAAACCGATGTTGAAGTGATGATCACATATTCAAATCTAAATAATGTGCTGTTGTTCCATCTCATGTAGTTTAAAAATCAAATTCTTTTTCGAATTTGCTATATATATATATATATATATATATATCATTCCAAAACTAAGTTATTTTAGATTTTTAGTGGAAAGAAAAGTACAATACTTAAAGTTTGAGGTTGGAGCAATTCTCATTAAAGATTCTTTGGAGGTAGAAATTTCTCTTAACCTCCAATCCCTTATTTTTCCATACGAATGACAATTTGCACTAAGAACATAATTCATAATAATATAATTGTATTAATGTTGTTCTAAACTTAATTTTGATACAACTGCGTTGTTTATCAACAGTACTCTGGTAAGACTGTCTTACAGTAAGACCATCAACTATTTGTAAATTATCTTTAACTATTAGGTATACTGATTTAATTATATTTTTTTTGTCTAACAACCTAATAGCTTTACTCAATAAGACCAACTTCCATAAATTTTTGTAGATATCGAATATGCACTTTAGCTTAGCATGATGATAACATCTACACCGAAATAGTATGCGCCTATGCGGTCAATTATTTTTTTCATGGATCACAATATCACGCATTGCTTTCATTTTTACAGCACATACTCACTATTCTTCCTCCTCTTACAAATCACAAATTCACAAATCACATTGTTGTGTTTTTGTGAAAGCATATAGGGAGTACTGTATGTCTGTATATCTTACATCATATCCCCACAATTAAAGGTGCTCTTCAGTATATATCAAGTACTTAGTTCAAAAATATTAACCCATCTATCACTACGCATAAAATTATATCAAGGCATAAGTTTAACAAGATTTTAAGTGACTATATATTTAGAAATTTGATACTCAAAATTGGATGATTTTTATTGTATTGCATGTAAAATGTCTTTTGGAAAAAAGGGGGAAAATACCATAAATATAACTTTCATACTCGTGACATATAACAAACACATAGATGGATCATCATGCATTAAGTATGGTACACAACAGTGACATAATTTCTGCAATAAAACAGTTTCAACTACCAACAAATCAACAATATGATACTC